>CP080488.1:1622500-2222500 GCA_020844145.1 Sarcoptes scabiei
TGTATGAATTCATTCGCAATGATCTCATACGACATAGAAATTTATGCTGCTTTTTTTTTTGGTTAGAATGAATTCATTTGGGCTGAATAGAATCGATTGAAATCTAGAGAGATCGGGGAAGAGAGTAGCAATATAATGCCCCCTCCTACTTAGGAGATTTCGAATGAAATTTTAATTTTTGGCTCTCCGTAAAAAAAATCCACTAATAATAAATAAAGAGAAAGAGAGAGAGAGAGAGAGAGAGAGAGAGAGAGAGAGAGAGAGAGAGAGCGAAGCACTTGTCTGTCGGTGTCATTTTTTTTTTAATCGCAGCCTAGCAAAAAAAAGGCGTCCAATTTGGCGTCGTTCGTATCAACACTCCACCATAGCTCTCTACTCTCACTCCCTATTCGTTGGGACTCTCTCTCTCTCTCTCTCTCTCTATCGGTGAACGACAAAAGAATTTCGTTTAAAATATCCAGATGATGATTATCAACATTGCTATTCACTACATTCCATCATCATCATCATCATAATCATTCCTAGCTTTTGTCATTGATTGTTGTTATGAACAAATTCAAACCGTTCGTTTTCTTGAAACTTCACAACTGAAAAGTTCTGTAGGAGATTTGAGATCATATTTTGCTATATATTCCACACACACACACTGATATAAATCCAGATACATAGAATAAGAAATTCTATTCGCTATAGATTCACTGATGGACAATCAGACCGATCGGAATCGATCGAAATTCTTCCAACAAAGTTAGAATTGAATTCTTTTTTTTTTTAGACTCGTTGTTTCCTTCTTCTCCTCTCCTACGCTGTGTATTAGAACTTTTGATTATTAGATTCAAAAAAAAAAATCCAAATTTGAAAATTCTTTTCAGCGAAATCATTTTTTCAAATGCAGACACACACACACACTCACATAGATACGATTCAGTGAGAAACATAGCTAAAATAGAGTCGATGTACACTTGTTTCCCATCTCCATCTCCATCACCGCCGCCACCACCACCACCATCATAATCATCGACGGAAAAAGGAGAAAAACTTGCTGCTATTCTTGTTTCTTGTCTAATTTTTCATTCTGGAATTTTTCTTCTCTCTCTCTCTCTCTCTCACAGTGATTGTATTGGGTGATTATCCTTGGCCATCATCATCATCATCTCATTTGAAGTCCTCTCTAAAGAGATAGAGTATGGGAGAGAATAAAATTGAAGCTCTGTGAGTAGGGGGGGACAAAAGCTTGACTCTATCTCTCTCTCTCTCTCTCTCACTCTTCTCCGCTATCAAACCAATGTTCGACCCTGTTTGACGACCCTCGTACGAAACGAATAATACCCAGATGATATAATTTTCTCTCTCTCTCTCTCTCTCTCTCTCTCTATCTAATTTAAGTGTTCTCATTGTAAACTTCTACTTTGATATCGGAAAAAAACGAAAGGAGAAGAAGAAAAAAAACCAAAAAGACCAGACGAACGTCAGATGAACATGAAGACTCAATATAATTTTCTTCAATCTGAATCCACAGAGAGAGAGAGAGAGAGAGAGAAATCAGTCAGAGGGAAGAAAATGAAGGGTTCTAGCAATGATAGTAATAATAATAGTAATAGTAAGAATGAAATAGTGATTATGTTGATGATGTGAATGTGAATGGAACAGCTATGCTCTGTTCTGCATTCTAGGTTTCCAAAAGCAAGTTTGGATCTGTTCCTTCGCAAAGTAATCTCTCAGTTCGAAAGATTCATTCCTACGGTATGGTTGTAGTGCGTTGATTCGTTTAGCTTTTCGATTGAATCTCTTTTTTTTTTTAATGTTTGGCAGTGATTCTCATTCAAATCGAAAACTTTGAATATTTCTTCCTACTATTTTCTATCCTCTGGAATTCATTTTTTTTATCGCAACCTTAACAAAAAAAAAACGAGGGTGGAAAAAATTTCGATCAATCCAAATCTCTGCACCGAAATCAAGAACGGAAATGAAAGAAAGAATTTAAGATTGAAAATTCCATACGTTCGAAGTGAATGAACAAAATAATTAAAAAAAAAAAATAGTTTTGTTTCGATGATCGAATTCAATCAATGTTGAATGCACTTACCATTGCCCCATCCCTCTATACCGTTCAGTGATATGAATGTGTTTCATCGTTCCGAAACGAAACGAAACGAAACGATTGAACGGCAAGAACGAAATAGATGCTGACGACTATAATGATGATTGTGATGATCGTCTAGAATCTCGATATTAATTCTGATTACTCTGGCATCGAAAAATGAATCCTCTTCTCTCTCCGTTCATAGACTAATATTGAATTGATATTTTGGTTTTGGCTTTTTTTTTCTCTCTGAGTTCACAATCGAAAACAAAAAAAACAATCAATCTTCATCGATGATCATTCTGCTTTCATTAAAAATTCCATTGTATTCGGATGAAATTCCAAAAGGTAATCTTAGTGTTTGATTGTTAGGCAAAAAAGCTTCGATGTTATTTTGTGTCTTAATTCTCCTCGCAAGTGCTCTCGGCTATGTTAGGTTTTTTTTTTTGAATCAAATGTTGAGATTCTGATTGTATTATTGTGATTGATCGAAAATCAATCGATCCGATATTTTTGTGTTCGATTTTGATGAAATCTTCTCTACAAAATCTTCGATATTGTCAATCATCGATGTGGTGTTAGTTTTCATTCACAAAGATAAAACCAGTATTAATCTAAGCTACACCCATACATTTATGTATGATCGTGATAAGGATTCTCGATGTTCTATTGCTTTCACGATAATCCGTTTTGTACTGAGAGCATCATCTTCACCTAATCAGTTGTCAAAATATTCAATGAATTTGTATTTCGATACGTACGAATCGGAATAAATTCATTGAGAAAATTGCAATTCGATTCTCATTGGAATCAGAGACGAATTCTCTTAGCTTAGCTCAAGATCGATTGATGTTTTTTGATTGATTCTAGGTGTGTTAAAAAGATAGAGTGATTGAGTGACCAGAACAACAATCTTGTATCCATCATCAGCCAACCTTGATTGTTTTGATGAGTCCATCATCTTCGATCACTTCGAACCAAGACGAGTGATTAAGAGATTAGTCAATCTCGAACATTTTTGTTTCCTCTTCGATTCGCAATGATTTTGTTACGTTTACTCACTGAAAATTTTCTTTTTCGATTATTTTTGCTTCTAGATTGAAGTGTTCTACACCATTGATTATCCAGCCTGCATCGATTCGGATGTGTTTTTGGGGACATCCAGTTGTGTTTCATCATGAAATTGTTAATTGTCTTCCTCCTCATATCCACGATCTCTTCATTATTCGAAGATTTCAATCTGAGAAAAGAGATGCCAAATAATTATCATCATCATCATTGATCATCTCGATCATAACCGACAATGTGATTTCCGATGAAACTTATCTTCAAAATTAAGAGAATAAAACTTGAAACTTAAAGAAACTGTTCATCACGTTCATCAAAGGATCTCATTCGATGTTGTGCGTGACTTATGATTTGAAATCGATCCTGGATCTTTTCTATGTTAATTGTCCTCACCAATTTTCTCCTGTCGATAACCTAATCAATAATGAATCAATTAACTGTTATGTTAAACAATGGTGGCAATAATGGCTCACAACAATTACAGCAACCGAATCATACAAGCAATCAGAATGGACCGCAGCCATCACAACAGCACCAACCGCAGCCGCATTTTTTCGCATTCCAAAATGCTCAACAAGGAACTACAACATTACAACCAACAGCACTGGCAATCGATCAATCGCAGCAATTTGTTACGTTTCAAGCTCCGACGGCTTCAACGATTCCTGGAACGTTGATGCTTTCAAATCATGGTCATGGTCTCCTGAATCCTAACCTCCAAGCTCAGCCTACTTTTGTGCCTCAACAATCTTCACAGGGTCCAACAATACAATATATCATCCAGCAGCCTCAACAAACAGCACAATCCCAACTTCAAGCAATCCCAGGCCAAGCTCAATTCGGTAATGTCATTAATTTTTCATCCGATTGTCGTTATCTAATAAGTTCATTTATCCTGAAGGTTTGATGTCGATTGGTCAGCCTGGTATCAGTATGATTCAAAGCAATCCAACACTAAACAACTCAACAACATTGATACAACCACAATTGATATCCACCGGTAATTCTGGTGCATTCTCGACAGCCTTCATACCGCAACAGCAATCAACGTCGAGCCCTTTTCAAATCCATACGCAACCATCGACTCAGAATCAATTCCAAATGTTTAGTGCAGCGACAAATAATACTCAAACGACAACGCCAGCAACGTTCGGTAACGGTGCAATAATTAATTCGAATCAATTGATCGGGGCGCCTAATGGTCAACAATTCATTTTAAATCAGACTCTAACTCCTACTACGAATTTGCCGCAAAATCCTTCATCTCAACAGCATCAACAAGCACAACAAGTTTATCAATTAGTACTGCCGAACGGTCAAATCGTTCAAACCGTACCGACAGCTAGCCCAAGTTTGGTTCCATCGTCGATTCTTTCGACGCAATCAACTCAACCAACTGCAATACAGGTGCCTTTCGTAAATGCAACAAATAATCAATTAAATGCTTCGCTGGTAGGCTCAACAAATCTGGCAGCTCTGGCAGCACCACAAACATTTCTGACCACAAGGCCTCAGCTGCAACAACAACAGCATCAGATACCAATGAATTCGGCGATAATTGCATCTCAACAACCCACAACAATCACTGCTAACGTTTTCGGTTCTGGATCGAACAATAATAATAATGGAACGATTGCTGATAATTACATCGGCATTGCGCCATCAAGAATCAATCAGAATAATCTGCAACAACAACAATCGCAACAAAATTTATTGATGACAGTGCAACCTACAGCCCTTCAATCTCTCCAAACTTCACCAATGATTTCGAATAATTCTTTGATAATAAACTCTGTTAGTCCGAAACCGATAATATCATCCACGAGTTCGATGAATGTTCTACCTACATCAACATCGACAACGACAACAACAGCCATGACAGTTCTAACAATCGATAGGTCGGATAATAATTCGAAACCTCTTTTACCCGAAACAGTTTTAGATCAAAAATCTATACAATCTTCGACAGACAGTGAAAAGAAATCAATTCAAAATACGGTTATCGATTCGAAATATGCAATCGAAAACAGTTCAACACCGAAAAAGTCAATCGATGAGACGGCGATCAGAAGCTCTGTTAAAAACGTTAGAAACGAAACGAATATCTCTACGATATCAAAGAAAAAGCTTAAAACTACGGTAACAACTTCGACGATGACAACACCGAATATCTTCATCGATAATTTGATCGGTGGAGAATGTGATTTGAATGATTTTGATGGGAAAAAATTCCTATACGAATCAAATCCAATTTCTTCGAGTGATTTTGATCTCAAAAATCAAAGTGATAGAAATCCTCAATTGAAATCATCAATGTTTGATTCCACAAATAGCATCGAAATTCGAAAAGAAAACTCCAATGTGGAAAAAATTATCGATAATAATAGAATCGATCAGCTAGATAATCTATCAGAAGATGATGGTGATGATAATGATGATGATGATGATGATGATGATGATGGTGAAACAGAATTGCTTGAGACCTCAAGCACTGAGACAGAAATGGAGGGTGAAAGTTTTCCGAACAAACCTAATGGATTAGTGAACGATGTAAGATTCGAAACGGGAAAAGAATTCAACTCGATTATCAAAGATCCATTGTTGAATACTGCCACACTGATGAAAACTGTAGATTTTGATGACGCAAAAATTTTCAATAATAATAATGAAATCATTACGAATATTGATAATAAAATTCAAACAAATCTTGATCTCAAAAGTGAAGAGAAAGAAGGCTATCAATCTAGTTATGGTGGTTCACCTTGCCAATTCACCGATACCGATGATGAGGACGATGATGATGATGATGATGGTGATGAGAATGATGATGAAGAGAATGGTTCCTGTGTGAATGGTGAAATCAAATTGATCCGTAGAAACGGTCTAACTAGAGCTGCCTATAATCTTATTAACAATAGGATAATGAGTAGTGAAGAAGATAATGCAACCACAGCATCGATAGATTCGAAATGTTCCTCAACTGGATCGATTCTTGGTGATGTTATTGGTGTTGGTTTGAAGCAGAGCTCGAAAAATTCAAAAAACAACAAAGTATCGATACAGATTCAAACATCGGCTTCACAATCACCGACGACTTCTCTGGGCTCAAACGGAAATACAATGGAAGCTGAATCTACCACTCAGAACACTTTGATCTCATCCAAAGGTATTATTTTATTGGATTTTTTACGAATCAATTTTAGATTTGATTAATTTGATTCAATTTGGATTAGAGAAAACAATTTGGACTGCTGAAGAACAGCAAGTGGTCAATGAGATGCAAGAGTTTGCGAAAAAATTCAAGTTATGTCGATTATCGCTTGGTTTGACTCAATCTCAAGTAGGCCAAGAATTAAGTTCTCTTGGTCCTTGCTACAGTCAGAGTGCTATTTGCAGGTAATTACTCTTTTTTTTCTTCGATTGTATTCGATTGATAACGAGTTTGGTTTATTTTTTAATTGAAAAGATTCGAGAAATTAGATATAACATTGAAGAGTGCAAAGAAAATAAAACCGATTCTAGAGAATTGGATGCGTGAAGCTGAAGAAAAATATCGTCATAATAAACTGGTTGGACCGTTGAGGCCAGAAGCGTTGGCTGAAGTGCTTGCGAACAAAGATAGCTTATTTCTGGGGAGTTTAGGTTTAGGATCTGGAATCAATAACGTCAGTTCTTCTGGATCGAACTCCTTCAAGATCAGTTCAGCTTTAGAGTTGGTCCAGAAACAAAAACAACAGCAACAACAAGAACAATTGAAAAGCAAAGCATTCGATGGTGAAAATGTCGATAATGATAATAATAACAACAATAGCATCACTGGCAATCTCAATGAATCGAATATATCATCGAACATTCAGAAAGCATTTATGGAATCGAATAAGAAACGAAAACGTCGTACATCATTCACTCCAGCAGCAATCGAAGCTTTGAATCGATTTTTCGAGCGCAACAATCATCCGAGCGGTAGTGAAATGACTGAGATCTCGGAATATCTCAATTACGATCGCGATGTTGTACGTGTTTGGTTCTGTAACAAACGGCAAGCTACCAAAGCTAAACAAAAAACTGAAACAACATCTACTCCTACACCGCCCGTGAGCGAATCGGCGTCGATTAGCGGTGATGAATGTGATTCTAATCAAAAAAATCTTCTGAGTAATGCTGATCTGGCAACGATTTCACAATTATCGAAGTCAAAAAATCTCTCCAAAACTGATTCGAGATTATCATCACCACCACCACCACCACCAACTTCTTCATCATTGTCGATTTCAACAGCATCGAACGGCACACCGTCAATGATGTTGCCTAAAACATCTTCGCCATCATCCTTATCATCATTAAATCTCAAAATGATATCGCCGATTTTGAATCATTGTGGATCGCTTGTGGATCGAAGCGTTCCGACGCACGCACAAGCTATCAAGACTTTGATTCCGGAATCTACCAAAAATGATCATCCATCAATCGCATTGATAGCGCCTAAAAATTTGTCCTCAATATCAGCAACATCGACACCATCAGTTCCGATTCCTTGCCCATCGATGATGAGCGGTCTGCATCAAACATCCACCCTCCAACCATCCTCATCACCATCGTCGTCGTCGTCGTCGTCGTCGTCAAGAAACACAGACCACACAATCACCAAGATAATTAGTGATAATCAAAAATAATCGAATCGTATTCTCTCGGTGGTCCGATTGTACAATTGAATTGGTATCAAATGTAATATTACTGATTATTTTATTTTGTAAGATATTCTTATATTTTTTCGAAAAGAACCGAGAATTTTTCGATATTCATTTATGATCTCCCTTTCTCGATCTCTTCATTCTGTTCTCAATGTAAATTTTGTTGGTTTTTTTCTCTTGTTGTAATGAATTTTTACTCTATTGTTGTGTGTCTTTGTTTCATCGAGATATTTCATTTTGTTCTAAAATTATTTTAAATTCACAACCATAATTTTTTGTTCCAATAAAATTTAAAAAAAAAATTTAAATAAAAAATAAAAATTTCGGATAGCTTTTTCCATTGCTTCTTGCTTAGTTCATTTTTAAAATTACCTAGCGAAAAAATGAGATTCAAATATGCTAACGAAAAAATTGAAATGAAAAAAAATAAATCTTTACAAACGATAACTTTGGCTAACTAAAGGAATGAGGATCGAACCAAATGAATGATCAAGAACAAGCAGAATAAGTATCTCATCGAGAACCGCAAATGACATGGAAATCGATCGATCAATAAATTAAATAACTTTGAAAACAATCTACTTTACGATATGGTGGAGCTAGACAAAAAGATAAGATCAACAATAACTTTGAGGGAACTGAAAATTCGTGTGCCTGTTGCTCAGCTTTCATAGTCTTGCTTCAAAGCGATTAATTATTGTTGCTATTTTGTTCAGGCATTATGTAGCTAATATCATCCCAAGGATGACGATAAAGGCCTTGTTTCAAGCGTTTTTGATCCAAATAATGGCCTGAAAATGATTTAAATTAGCTTAAAATGCGTTTGATATGCATAAACATACCTATAAAACCTATGGTACGTCCTAAAACAAATAAACCGTTCAACACTCCAATATCCAAATACTCTTGAGCTTCTTCACGAGTAAAACATCCACTATTGTGTAATAAATCTACTACAGCCACAGCTACAATACCATCAACGTTGAGAATCAAGTTTGGCTTCTATTGAAAAAATGCCAAAAGAAATCAAAAATTGAAAAATTGATTGATTGATCTCACCTTTGATGTTGTGATCTTTTCAACCTCTAGAGCATAATCCAGAACTGGAGTTGCAGGAAAAGTTTGCTTGATGTAGTCTTTCATTAATTTGACCCGCATATCAGGATTATTGATTGATTTGACTCGATGTCCAATTCCCATAATGAGTTCTCCTTTTTTACGCATTTGGTTCACGAATTCATGTGGAATAATACCGGAATTATAAGCCTCACTAAATTGTCTTGCTGCGCCGTCTAAAGCGCCACCGAAACGTTCACCGATGGTTAGTAGACCAGAAACCAAAGAAGAAACCAAGTCTTTCCCAGCTCGAGCACAAACAATTGTGTTATGAGCCCCTGAAACAGCAGGTCCATGATCGGCAGTCACCATTAAAACCATTTCGAAAAATTTAGTCGCATAAGTCGGTAAACGCCTTTGGAACCATAGCAGCGACAACGTCCCACCGATGCCGAGTTCTTCTTTGATAACTGTTGTTATTGGAATGCCAGCATAAGTTAATTCATTTCCACGCTCATCACATATGGTTGTCATGAATGAAGCCGGTTTTCGAATAATTCCTAATTCACGTGCCCAATCATAGTCCATAGGTACCGTGGGTGGAGGGACTTCTTCTTTCAATGTTATGATTTTAGCCTCCAACAATTGCTCATAAACTTGACGAATAACGTTGCCAAGTTCATCAAATGTGTTTGGAACATGGCTTCCATTGTCTTTTAAAGCTCTATTCTTGGCAACAGCAGTCTCCCGCTCTGAGTTTGCAGAGGCTCCTGCGTGACCAAATTGTACTTCAGAATTTAACATACTAGCACAAGTTCCAATACACCAAGCTATCAACGGTTTGGTTATTTTTTTCTCTTTTAGAGCTTTACAAACATCGTATTCTTCAACGCCACCAACTTCTCCAAGCAAAACCATCATTTTGATGTTTGGATCGGCCTCGTAGCGCAGAAGATGATCAAGAAATGTTGTTCCAGGATAGCGATCTCCACCTATCGCTACTCCTTCATAAACACCATTTGTTGAGCGTGAAATAATATTGTTCAGTTCGTTGGACATTCCACCAGATCTTGAAACATAAGCCACTGAGCCCGGACGATGCAATTTTGAGCTTAGCAAATTGTCCATCATTCCACCAGTGTTCCCAATTTTAAAACAACCAGGTTTGATTCCTCCAACAGTTGCCGGTCCTATTACAGTGACTCCTTTATTTTTGGCTTTTTTGATCATTAAACGAGTCAAATTTTCTGGAATTCCTTCAGCGATGATGGCAATCGTTCGAATTTGAGGGTATAGTAAGGTCTCAATTGTTGAGTCATATGCCGAACGTAATGATGCGAAATTGATCAAAACATCTGCCTGAGGATGCTTTAGCATAGCATCAGACATATTTTTATAGACTGGAATCAAAATTTCTTTGTGTCCCCAATAAAATTTTTGCTTATGATCTCCAGAAAACGGATAAATCATAGCAACAACAGACCATTCTTTTCTAGAACAAGCGAAGTCAAAATCAAGCATAGACTGAACAGCTCTGCTTTGCATTCCCCAAACAATTGCTTTGGTTGAAGATGTGAACAATGGCTTATTTTTGTCTTCGATGTTTTGTTCAACCTTTGCCTCAGAAGAAAACGATGGAGAAAAACTGTTATTTATTGTTGGAGATGCTATCAAATTACTGCTGGCACTGGAAAAAGCATCAGCACCCATGTGGCCAGGCAAAAGAAAATTTGCTGTGGTCAATTTTGTTTCTGGCAATTTGGGAATTTCTTTTCGATTTAAAGCCATAGCAACAATCGCAGTCATATGAGTTTCGGGTCCAAAAACGTGGACAGGAACGCCTAGAGTGTTTCCGGCTTCGCGCATCACTCGAAGACCTTCTTGATAATTAGGACCAGCTCGTCGAATGAATATGGATACATTGTGTTCGATCAATTTCGTTTGAAATTCTCTCAAAGCTTTGACAATGCCTTTAAACGTCGCAGCGACATTAGTGAAGTTGGCAATGCCACCACCGATCAGTAAGATTTTTCCTTCTGGATGCTTCTCATTTGTCATCAAAGAGAGAATAGTTTTAGCGTACTCATAGGTTTGCTGCTCGGAAGGTGAACCAGAATATTCACCGTAATTGGCCATTTCAGATGCTCCACCGAGCTCACAGATAGTATCTGCATAAATAACAGAGGCACCTCCGCCTGCGACCATAGTCCAAATTCGACCTCTTTTGTTGAGAATGGTTAATTTCAAACTAGCACCTGATTTAGAATCTAAATCGGCAATGTATGCTTCCTCTGGAAAGGCATCTCGTCCGAACGGAGGAGGAAAAGTGATATCGCCCCATTTTTGTTTACAGAGGTATTCTGCTGCGGAATCTAACTTGGCCGCTAAATCGAGGATAAAAATTGACTTATCGGTGACAACTGGAAAGAAATTATTGCGAAATTAAATAATAATAATAATAATAAATAGAGAATTTTTTTCCGTACCCAATGGATTGATTTCTAAGTAGGTAAAATGAAGTTGAACAAAAACATTGTAGAGGTTGACGATGAATCTAGAGACAATATCTTTCTTTTCATTTGGCAGATTGATTAATAATTTTTCAATGATATCTTTCTCCTCAACAGGGTCGCTATCTATTGGGATTTCTAATTTCAACGCTTTTTGATCGACATCTCCAATATCTATCCCGCCTTGATGATGAAATAGAATGGTATCACCAGTTCGATGAGAATAGATGCATACGTAAGCTTCTTCGTCAGATTGATGAGGTACAAAAGGTTCGATGATAAAGTTTCGGAGTCTTCCGACAGACGATCCGATCTGAAAAAAATAAAAAGTCCGTGAGAAATCTCGCCCAAATAATTTCCTAAAAAAGAAACCTGGAACTCTTTTTGAGTGAAGTTATGAATGAATTCTTTGACACCGTCGAAATCAGTACCAACTTTGATTAGGCCAAGCTTTCCTCTTCGCTTAATCAATTGGTCAGGTTTGATGACTAATTTCTCTTCTCTGAGCCAAGAAATTTGTTGAAAAAGATCATTCAAGTTAGTTTTTTCATCGACCGAAACGAATCTCGATCGAATGGCAGTTGAATTGAGAAATTTGTTCAACAATTCTTTTCCCGTCGCTTCCTGAATAGCTTTAGCAGACATTGTTGAAAAGCAATTAAAATCTCAAAAACGTTAAGAGCAATCAATCGGCTATGATGAAATTTGAAAAAAAACCAATTAAAACGAAATAAGCTGAAATGGATAATATGAATCGCGGATTGAGAAGAAATTCAACTGAGAAGAAAAGATCGAAAAAAGTTAGTTAATTATTAAGCAATTGTGTTAATCCAATTTCTAATTTAATCATAGCAATCAAAAAATGAGAAGAATATCAATAGAACCGATAGACATGTGTCGTCAATGTGATCATTTTTGATCAGAATTCATTCACTAATAATTCCAACAATACTGATTTTGAATTGGATTCAAATTTCATCGAACGAAAAATCATTCGATTAAGGTTGGTTGATTAGTTGGTGGATTGGATCAAATGCATTTAGCTTTTAATAAAGCTAAATTTTATAACATAAGTATGATTGTTCAAAATCAGACCATTTTAATTATTATTTCTAACGATATATTTGCCTATCACCTGACGATCAAGAAAAGAATTATATCTGAATCTTTTTTTTTAAATAGATTGTGTGATCGGAGAAGATAATGAACAAAAATTCTTTTACTCGATTAAAATTTAAAAATTTGAAACGAAAATTAAAAATAGCAAAGCGATTTATTTGAAGAGAAAATCTCAATCTATGCAAATGTTTTATATTCGCATATGCTATTTATTAAATAGTCTCTCGATACAAAACAGAACATTGAAAACTTTCTATTTAAATAAGTTTCAAATCGAGTAATTATAATTAATTTTGTGATTACATAATCTGAAGTGATTTCAATCAATGGATAGAAGTGTTATCATCGACATTGAAACATTTGATTTCGCTGATTACTTCTCAACTAGATCAAGGTCAATCTGTCCGGTTTAATTTTCAGGGTTAAAGAGGTAGAACTGCATTTTTTTTAATGAAAAACTAAAAATAAAAAACAGATGAGATTTGATCTCGATCAATATGATCGAGAAAACAAGCTTACTGATAAATAGAACTACTATTAGACAGTTTACCGGATATATCCAAATTTTACAACTCACAATTGATGTTTAGGTGAAGTTTAGAATTTTAAATTCTAAGTAATTCACAATCACTAAAAACAAATTACGAATTTTTGTGAAAATTAAATTAACGCAAGTGAACTCATCAGCAATACTAGACCAAGATATGGCTCGATGTAGAATGGTGATGATGACGATGATGATTTTGATGATAGCGTGTATGGAAATGATATGGTGGTGGTGGTGCTATTGGTTAACCCGAAAAACATAACATGAACGCGGAGACTGAAACGACCAGGAGGAAAAATGAAGACGGATAGTAAAAAAGAAGAAACAAGCGGAGAATTGATGGAAAAAATATTGAAACAAACAAAAATAAAGGAAAAGAGTGAGAAAGGAAAGGTGATGATCAAGAGTTCGAGATAGGTACACTATCTTTGTTGTATTCATCAAGGTACTACTTCTTCATTTTCTATTTATAAGAACATCATCAACATTTGAGGCTATAATAAATGCTGCTTTTTCCTATTTGAAAATTTATTGCAAATAATAATAATAATAATATTGATGATCTCAATCACCGTTTTTGACGTTTCACAGGAAGTTTTTGGCAAAAGAATATTATTCAATCGAATTACATTTACGAGATTAAAGAACAAAAATAACTAATAAGAGGATGAAAATTACCTGTTTTTTATGAATTCGATCACCTGAGAGCCCGAAAAAATTAGCAAAATCTCACAAAGAAAACAATAAATAATTCAGATACATTGTGGCTGCCACAATGATAGTCTTGAAAATCAGTGAGATAAAAACGATTTCCAATGTCAATCGTTTTTTTTGAAAATTTCCCGGATGATATTGACGAAGAAAAAAAACAGTTCGAATAGCTTGTGTCAACACCACCTACTCTTGCTGAAGTCTATAAGGAGAAAAAATGTAATCGATAAAAGATTGACAATGAAAAAGAAAATCAAATAAAATTTTGAAAAAACAAATCGTAAGAGATTTCATCGAGCAAACATGGACTTTTAAATGATGAAAAAAAACATAATGAAAAAAATTGTAAACAAATCGAGTCTGAATTAACAAATCTCAAGCGTTTGAATGCAAGAAATTTTTGCTGGACTCTTTTTCTCAATTATTCTCTTCAATCGGTATCGGCGAAACAAGTGAGAGAAATTATTCTCATAACTATTTTGTTACTAAGTTCAAATCGAAACCTTAGAGCATTTTGAATACAGAAATAAAAGGAAAAAATTATCCAGCAGTATTGGAGCGTTGATTTTAAAAATGATATTTATTTTTTGGTAGGGCAACAAGTATTGAGGTAAAAAGTTGTCCAAAGTGGCTGGCCTCGTCTCAAACGTGTATTCATCAACAATTTGCAAGCAAATAATACGTCAGGATTTTTGCAATTATAACAGATTAAATATTGCGTAAGAAACTTGGAATCCTCGCTTGAAATCTCAACCGAAAAAAAAAAAATGATAATCTCGATAATTACAGAACTGTTATTGATTATTACTGAACTCACTCAATAAATTCTTGAGTGATAAATGAAGCACTTAGCAAAGGTATAAAAATAATCAAAAACAAAATGAAACAGGAAAATGGCGTATAAAAAAAACAAAAAACAGAATATTTTTAGATGATGATTAAAGATCGATAAATTTTTCAAAAATTCATTTTCATATGACGTAAAACTCACTGAATACAGAAAGAAGGATTGAATTATTTAATTAATTTACCTTTTAATAGATAAAATTGATTCTGAATGGATTTGTTTTTGATTTAAATAATTGAAACGTTCCAAATCATTCTGGATCATTCAATCTAATCAATCAATCAATTTTTAGATAAACAACTTCAATGTTTTAAACGCCGAGCATCAATGAGGCAGATAGAGATTCTATTCTTTTTTTTTTTTTTTTTGTTTTTGATTTTCGAATGTTTTTTAAAAAGGTTCGAAATTCTCTCTCTCTCTCTTTCTGCTCACTCACACAGACATTCTTTCTCTCTCTCTCTCTCTCTCTATTTTTTTTCATAAATTTTCTTTAAGCGCAGGCGCATTTTGGTGAAATTTTCCTGGGATTTTTTTTCCTCGGTCCCCTTATCTCTGTCTCTTTTATCTGTTTAATTTTGAAATTTGGAAAAAAATTCAAAGGATTAAAGAATTTCGATAGAATATCATTGAAATCTCAAAAAGTTATTATCTGTCAAAATAATAGTTATGATCTTGATTGTTTTTGAAAGATTAATTTGACGAGATTCTCTGAGATAAAAATTGCAATGAATTATTAAATTAAGCTCAATCAGATAAATAGTAGAGGTAAATTTTTTTATTACCTTTCTGAAAATGGATCGATTCTCGATTAATGATGATTATTTCCTCATTTTCTTTCAGAGTTTATTGCACCATCTTTTGAATGAAAAATTGATCAGTGATGTCGAATTAATGGATTAATTTAACCGGAAATCCAACAATTTTTTTAAATCTTTGTTTTGAAGTTACGATTTTAAATTGAAAACAATCTGAATTCCAACTTGAGAAACTTTTTCGAATCGAGTGATGTGGGTGATGTTTTTTTTTTTTTTTTTGGAATTAAATCAAACTTAAATCGATCCCAGAAGGAGCAATCTACGAAGAACAAACGAAACAACAGCCTACACTCGCTCTACTAGGTATTAGTCATCAAATTTCTAAATATCATAGATGCAATTATGTAATCGATAAATTTTGTGGTGCCGAATTGAAGCGAGAAGCTTAATTAAAAAATTCGCGTTGCAGATCGATCAAGAAAATAAGATTTGAATAGAAAAATCTCTCATCAAAACATAACTATGGCTGTTATAACTGTTTTTTCAATTTGAATGACAAGAAATTTGAATTTCAGATCTTCTTCTCTTCGAATGTTTGTCCCTTCGAAATTCCCTACTTGAGTCATATAATAGTTATGAAGATATGGCATACAACAACAGCTACAACAACTACTAAAGCATCATTATCCTTCACAATCCAAACATCATCGAGAGAGAGAGAGAGATAAAATAAAGAATATGATTCGTAATTGCACACGCGTATTTTTTCCGGTTTTATTTTCGTTTTTGTTTTTTTTTTTTCTCAATCACTTTCCTCCCTTTCAAGATTGTGTGGTTGTTTCGGAATCCGATTTCGATTCGCTTCCCTCTCTCATCCTTCTCATCATCATCATCATCAACAATCAGACAGTGAAGAAATAGTGAAAATCAAATTGAAAACCACACCAAAGCCATCTTAAACATCATTAACAACGTTGTCGTCGTCACCAACATGTGTATGTGATGTCCTCAAAGACAAGTCTTTGCCTCATCTATGTGTGCTGTGATTACCAAAAAGAAATAGACAAATTTTTCTTTCAATACTTGCAAATACTTTCAAAGAGCTAAGAACCTAAAAACAGAACAAAGTAAGAAGGGAACAAAAGATAACACACACACACACACACATACTCTCTCTCTCTCTTTGTATCAATAAACCTAAGTAAAAAAGAAACCAGACAATCATCTCGAAAATGATGAAGAGATACCAAAAACGAGAGAAATGAATACACCAGAAACTAATTAGGAAGAATAAGTCGAGAGAATATCACTCTCGAATGTTTGTGTGTTTGTTTGGATTGAGAAAATCAGATTCTGATTTTAGTTCTTATGCAAAAGTTTCGATCTCAAAACTTTGAATTATTCAATTTTCTTCACTACTGTGAATCATCTCACCTCGAAGACCAATATTCACATTTTTCCTATAATTGTGAGCAATCCAATAGCAATCTCGTTGATGTTCCGCTAATTTTCCCCTTATCTACTTCTTTTTCGAACGTTTTTAGGGTCCAAATTAGTGAAATTGTTTGTTTCGGATTCCACTTATTTATTCATCGATTTCTTTCCTCTCATAACAACATCATTATTGATCTAGTCCCCGAAAAAAATACTCCTCTCTTATGAATAAGCAGCTCTTTTGCTTTCTTTAGGTTCCAAAATCATTCAAACTGTACATATATAGCACTATGACATAGAGAAAAAAAAGAGCCAGGGATCATGCGAGAAGTGCTCTGAACCTGAAAAAAAAGTTCCAACAACAAAAAAGAAGAGAGAGAAAAATAAAATAAAAATTTGACCATCTACTCTTGAGAAACAACAACCCTCTGTGCCAGAGTGTTTGTTTGATGGAAGCAAAGCCATCGCAATCGATGATCAAAACACAGCTAGACCAGTGAATCTTTAAGTTTACTTTTATTTGGGTCCACCACCACCACCACCACCACAATACAGCAACTATACAGCAGATTCATTTCGTGTCGTGAAGAACGAGCGAAAAAATCTCTTTTTGTTGCACAGAAAAAAAAAATCTAGTCCCTTGCGAGAAAAAATTGGGTTCAAATGCTAAAAGACATCTGTTTTGGCTTTTTGTTCGTTGGTTTCGCTTAGATCGTATTCTTCTAGGTTGCAATCTTCTCGAATCCTATCTCGAATTGAATTTCCAACATTGAATGATCATCGTCTTCGATCAATAATTTCGAGAAAAATTTTCTGGACCGAATGATCATCGAAGATCCAATAGCATCGCTATCATCACTAAACAAACAAGGATATCGATCGAAAAGATTCGAGTGACAAATCTCTAATTCGTTATCTAACTTTGTTGTTTGAATCGAATCGCCTAGATTTGTTTCATTTATCAACTCTTCTTTCTTCGAAAAAAGATTGACAAATGATTTTCAAAAAAACTTCAAAATTTGCTCCAATTTATTTTCTGTTTTATCTTGGTCATTTCATTCCATACGTGAAATACTGAGATGATAATGATGATTTTATATCGTTTGTTGTTGCCATATTAAGAAGATAGAGGCCAAAATTAAATCTTTTTTTGGACTTCATTTTTCTTCACTGTATCTTTCTCTATGTGTCTGTGTGCTTTTATTTTTTTGTTTGTTTAGAGCACAAAAATCAAATTTCAATGATCCACATGCTGAAGTTCTTTTCTTTTGATCTCTCGATGCTTTACAAAATCCTCATCAAATTGAGATCATACAATCCTTAACCGAAAGCAAAACGAAAAAAATTTCATCATTCAATTCGAAGAGAATTAAGAGAAGCAGAATATTATCATTGAATTTGATTGCAAACATTACGAACAAATTCGTTGAGAAGAACAATGAAATTCTATCCTCATTCACTGTGGTTTCTTTCTTTGATTATTGTTCAGATTTCTGGTAGATATTCAAGAACATCAAATTATATTCTATGATATTAATTCTCTTTCTTTTCATTCCATTTTTTTCAGCCATTCCATATCTATCGAGCACATCGACACGTTTGGGTATCAGGCCACGATTGAAATCGTTTCATTTCGATCCGAACATTATCGAAGGCCAAACTGTTCGAGTATTTTGTCAACTTCTTGATGGTAGTCAACCATTATCGTTTCAATGGCTGAAAAACGGTCAACCTTTATTATCAGCATCATCGAATAAAAACGATGATCGCATTGAAATTCAAACATTCAATGATTATTCTTCGTTAGCGATCTATAACATCGATCGAAAATTACATTCTGGCAATTTTACTTGTTTGGTCTCGAACAGTTTTGGATCCGATCAACATAGCTCAATACTGATTGTTCAAGGTGGGTAGAATCGATCAAGAAATAATTTTATTGTTCTCGTTGGACAAACTAGACATTCGAGTTGATTATAGTTGTGATGGAAAATTTTATAATCCTCTTTTTAAGCCTGAATAGAATTTTCAAGCTATTCAAACTAGACTTTTTTGATTCTAGATTGACTAAAAACTTTCCTCTTAGAAAAAAGAAACAATTGATTATGCTATTGATTGTCAAATGAACAAAGACAATCTTGTTTCTCTAACGACGACTTTATTTTCTTGGCCCTAGCAAACCAATGATTAATACGTATTCAGATCGTTCTTTAGATCCTAGAATAGAATAGAAAGCTTTAAAGAGGCATAGATTTCATGATATAAATTCATAGAGATCAAATGATCATATAAATCAGCATTTCTAATTTCATAATTTCGAATCTAATTTAATTGAAGTGTTGTTGTTTTTTTTGTGTAAAATATTTGATCAACTGTTGACTATAGTGTGGGCTGATCACTGGAGCGCGAAACAAAAATTTCCAGTGGGCTGAGATTTTAGCTATAGTTTAGCTATACCATCATCATCTCTCACAAGTTAATTTGATCAAAATGCATAGACCCATTGTTAAAGAAAAAAGAAACGCAAACCTAACAAGCTAGAACGAAGAACAAAAAAATTTCCGGCTTTTTGATATTTTTCCTAATCAAAGTTCAAGGGCTCGTGTATAATTTTGGCATCTTCAAGAATCATCTTGTCATTAGAGACCGGATGTTGGCGTAGATTGTTTAAATATACGAAATTGATCGTTCGATATGAAGAGAGTGAGAGAAGGGGTGTGTTTCTTTTCTAAATTATTATAATTGATCGATGATGAAATGACAAATGTAATTAGCGAAAATGTGAAAGAATCATAGTTAGGGTGTGATAATTGGTTAGAATTTGCTTTCAATAGATTTTTTTCAACAAAATTCCACTAACGATCTTATTTTGCAATGTTTTTTCTAAAAAGAACCTCCAAGCTTTCTGGAGAAGCCTCAAGATCTTTCCATTGGTTTGAAAGATTCGATCACTCTCCAGTGTCGAGCTAATCCTGGTCCAATCAAAACTGTTATCAAATGGAATCGGATCCATTTCGATGGAAATTTCGGTGTCGATGTGCCACCATCATCTTATTCAACATCACTAACCAAAGATTCTCGCCGTGAACAGATTTCGAGTGGAGAAGAACTCAATCTCAATGACATTCGAATCGATGATGGAGGTCTTTATGAGTGTGTCTTGGAAAATCCGCACAATCATTTAACAATCAGTCATCAATTTTCCATCACAGTTAATGGTTAGCGAGATAAATCAATCTTTGAAGATAAATTAATTTTTTTGAATTCTCATATTTTTAGTCCCGGCATATTTCAAACAAAAATCTGATCAAATTGAAGTGAAACGAGGTGAAACAGCTAAACTAATTTGTGAAACTTTTGGTGCCAAACCAATCAATATCTTTTGGCTTCGTCAAAACGTTCAAAGTGGAGAATTCGAGCCAATCAATTTTGACTACACGCAAGAATCTTTTTCATTTCCACGCTATGTTCCATTGGAAAAAAATTTTGATTCAGATTTCAACTCAGATTATTTGTCAGCATCGAATTCCGATCCTCTGTTGAAACCAAATCCATTTGTTAATAATAATCGGACTCTATTCGAGCTACATATCAATTCTGTTGATTCGTTCGATAATGGTCTCTATGCTTGTAGATCTCGCAATGATTTTGGTGAAGATCTACGTCGAATCAATCTTTTCGTGCAAGATGTTCCAGCCGCTGTTCGTCAACTTCGTTTGACTCAAATATGGACCAGCGAAGCATCGATCAGTTGGTTCTCTCCAGATTCGATTGGTAACTCGCCGATCCTTCATTATACTGTCCAGTATTGGCGTGAAACTCGTCTGCCTAATTCTACCATGGTTTCATCTGGATATCGTTTACATGAGATCGAAGTTCCAGCGACATCGACTACGTGTATCATCAAAAATTTATCCCCAGGCACTTCTTATGCTGTTCGTGTTGTCGCTATCAATCAATTTGGTCGCGGTCAATCATCACAACTGTTACGATTCAACACCGAAGAAGAGATGCCTTCTGCAGCACCTATCGATATCCTTGCTGAATCGCAAGGCACCTCTAAGCTTCGGATTCGATGGAAAGCTCCACCAAAAAGTCATTGGAATGGTCGCCTAAAGGGTTACTATCTTGGTTATCGTCTAATATCGTCCGTAAATGATGGCGTTGAGGATAAGAATAATCTGCACTCACAAAATCAAAATGAACCTGAAAGCGATAAACGTGTTTATGCATATAAACAGATTGAATTTAATGGTCTTGCTGAGGATAACTATCTCGAAGAGTTTGTTCTGACTGGTTTGAATCGAGCATCGTTGTATGGGTTAGTATAATTCTTAAAAGCTTTTCTATTCGAAAATTTTTTTTAGAGATTCAGTTTTCTACTATCTCCATCATTTGATGACAGAATTGAATCATTGGAAATTTATAACAATCTCACAGCAATTCTAAACGGTCGATAAAAGAGAGCAAAATTTGCATTTCTGTATCCCTTTCGAAACTATCGATCCAGAAACTATTATCATTTTTTAGAACCAATATCGATCCTTCTCGGATTCGAATCTATTCCAATTTAAATTCCCATTTAATTATTCATTACTATAGCCGGAATGATTCTGTTCGATCATTTGTTAGAACAAAATAGTTTGTGTGAATCTATTAGACAAAATACCATTTTAGGAGCATAGATGTATTGCATTGCATCGTTTTTCGATGAATTTATCAATGGGTTAATGCCCTGCTTTTGTTCGGTCTCAAATGGATGCTCTTGCGACTCGAGTCTGAAGAGTCCAGAATATTCCAGGAAGAAGCTGTCTTTTCATGTTTGCTATTATAATGTTTTTTAGGCTCCTAGGACTACGCCCAAACTTTTCTTGATGAATCGGGCATGTGTTGATCTGTTCGATTACGAATCGTTTCACATTTTCGGTGCAATTTCTCGAGACCGATATAAATTTCTGCTAGATTTGAATGTTTCTAGAGCAATTAGTTGATTGTTAGCAATTATCCTCTAATTAGTATCCATCGTTTGATAATTATTGTTGGAAATTTTCCAAATTATCCATTTTTTCTCTCAGACTCGAATGTTTCTATGACCCAAAATTCTAATTTGTTTTTTTTCTGTTTTTTAAAACATTATTTCGTGTTGCTAATTCATCATTCATCCAGAATCATTCTAAAATGCTTCAATGAAGTAGGAGAGGGACCCAGTTCTCACGAAATATTCGTTTCGACAGCCTCAAAAGGTTCGTGATCAGCATCATCATTATTTCCTTAACCCTTTCATTATTTGGAATGTGATCATTTTTTTCGGATTTTCGTAACCATAGACCCGCCACCGAAACCGACGTTAATGTTGATCGAAACCAAAGAGAACCATGTTGTTCTGAAATGGAATCAGCAACAAAAAGATTCGAATGAAATTATCCGTATGTTCTCTTTTTCCGAATAAAAATTTTCAAGCTCTTCTTGTTTCTCATCTTGTTGGATATAGATTACAGAATATTCTTTAAAGAAGATAAAAGACCTGTTTGGCAAGAGATTGAAATAGATGGTTCAACATTATCGCATGATGATTCCGATCCCGATCATTATGTTTATCAACTTAATGGATTGAATCAAGGCACTGGCTATCAACTATATCTGAGATCGTTGTGTGAAGATAAAACTTCAATGTCTGAACCAAGCAATGTGATCACTGTTCGAATGAGTAGTGAAGGTCATCCATCTATTTTGCTTTTTACTATTAAAATCGCTAACCGATGTTGTTTTTTCTTTTCAAAATTTTAGTCTCACCATCGAATTTTCTCAATTCGCGAGCCATGGAACAACCATTTCATATCGCTGCCATCCCAACTGTCTATAGTCAGCCAACTTTATCGACATTCCAACAAACACAAGTGCCTCCATATTTCCGATTCAGTTTTATTGTACCTATTGCTGTTGCAATCGTAATAATTGTCATTGCTTGTGTCGGGGCGTACGTTTATATTCGCATCGATGATCGTCAAGCTCAAATGAAATTGTACAGTGCTGCGGCAGCTGCCACCAATTCTTATGTTGGTACTTTAGCTGTCGGGCCTGGAAAACGATTTCAATATATTTCACCAGCAAAATCTACCACACCATTGAACAATTCATTAACACCATCTTCTTTTAATAGCAGCGGAGCCCGTGATAGTTCTTGTGCTCAAAGTATGGTATCGGAAGAGAGCAGTCTCTCGTTCCGGTACTCTGATACTTCTTCCGAAAAAGGTAGACCGTTGCTGGCAAGAGCGCCATTACCAAGTAGTGTTGTTTGGTCTCAACAGCAACCGATACCTGAAGAAGACGAAGCTATTGTTGATCTCGATTCTAGCGCCTATGAAACATTACCATTCCAGAAGCCAAATCTTCAAGCATCATCACCGCTTCAAAGTTTCAATGGAAAAAATACGAATGGTAGTGATCGTTCGCAAACAAGTTTCACATCGAAATCTCCTTCATTTCCTCCACCACCGCCACCATTACCAGGAATCGTAATGAAACAGCAAATGAATCAATCTTCACCATTGAATCATATGCAGCAACAATCGATGAACAGAATCGCTCCAACATCGCATAGCATCTTCTGTCATGCTGATGTGCATCACAATCAATCTTCTGGAGCATCCGATGCGAACAATTCCGATTCCTATGATGATTTTAATTTTTTTTCTCCAGCTAGAGTTTGAGACAGAAAAACTTTTCGATAATCATCATTATCAACATCATTCTGTGATGATTTAAAAACAATGCAAGGTTTACGTCCATCCACTGTGATCCACTCAAATATCTATCTCGTTTTGATCGTTGAGAAAGATGTAATCGCAATAAGAGAATATAAGTGTGTTCTATTTTTTACTTTTCTCTTCACATTCTCTGTTTCTCATTACAATTCATGATGAATTTTCATCGAAAAATCTGTGATCCTTTCTATCATAGCTCATTTTTTTCCGGTTGATCATACGAAACCAAAACGATCGCGTTTGATCTTTCGGAATCTTTTCTTTTTTCGGAGCCAAAAAAAATCGACGCCAAATCATGCTGATTGTGTATTTTTTCTAATCAAACACAAACATTAAACAACCGAAATCGAATATCGAACAAGATTTAAAACTAAATCAATTTTAATACTCTTTGTAAAAAAAGAACTAATGAATTGAATTTGATATTTTTCTTCTATTTGAAGCCAATCTAATCGAAAAGAGACATAGTGAAACCTCTCACTATTCTTTATTCACAAAACAGACAAAAAAATCTTATTATGTAAAATTGATTAAATAATAAAAAAAGAATTTCTCCTCAAACCATTTCACTGTGAATGAGGATTTGATTTTGTTTAGTTTGAAAATATCAAAGATGGACAAGCTCAATGAAGATTAATTAAATCTTATCGATAAGAACTTCGATGATTGTGGTCATCTCTACAGGAAGAGACAAAAATTAGACCATTGAAATTCAAATTCACTTTCGTTTCATACCGTTTAATTTATCTGTTTGACTGTAGGCATTCGATTTCGATGTCATCACACTAGCCAAACTATCAAGCTGTTGATCCTTGTTTTTGTCAAAACAAACAATAGAGATTTAGTCCGTTGGATCAAACTTAAATCGTAACATACAAAGCTAAATGGTTCCCCATCATCATCATCATAATCATCGCTACCAACACCAATATCATCACAATTATTGCTCCTATTCATCGTAGTTAATGGTATTTTTGAAACTTTCAAATCAATTCTCGCCATTCCGTCATCCAATCGATTAGATTCTGCATTCAATTGCATTCTACAGTGTTCACATTTAAATTGTCTGGAATCATCGATATCATCCGTTTGACAAGCTTCACTAGACATCATAATTGTTTTCGTTTGTAGTGATGTATTTTGAAAGAACGGGAAAAAATTAAACCCTGATGTTGATGATGATCGATCTGGATCACTTCGCACAAATCTCAAATCGTTTTGTATACCAACATCGATTCTTTCGAAAAGATCATCGGTGCTTGTGGATTGATCATGAGCGGCTGAGATCGCTCCAAAATCTTCGAGTTTTCGATCGATGTTCAAATGTAGAAGGCTATCGTCTGGTGTACTAGCTCTTGATTGTTTCCGCGACGGTTGATTGGAATCAAAGCCCAATTTGAATCGATCATCGATTTGATCTCGTAATTTTTGCAACTCTTCGATGAATTCGTGATCTGTTTCATTGCTCGTTCCAAGCAACGATGAATCTTCATTGAGAAATAATTTCAGCCTAGACCGAGAAAGATGATCGCTATCGAGACCAGATAATCCCGATGCGAACGATGCAATACTGATTTGATCAAAATTATCATCGAAATCGGTTTGTGTGCCTCGAGATACTTTATTGATGAATGATTTGACTAGATTCTGTATGGATTGATTTGGCATCAAAAGATTATTGGATGTATTCGATGAGACGCGTCGCAAAGAATTGGAAAAATAAGATGGTGTTGGTGATGTGGAACGAGATCCCCAGGAATTAGAGAATTGTGCCAATAGCGATGGACTTCGACTGAGACCTCCTCCACCTCCACCACCACCTCCGACACTGTTGCTACCGATTGAATTGTTTCGAGATTCATTTCGTGGTTGCACAACGTTGTAATTGATTGGTATATCTGTGAGATTAGAAACAAAATCGGATTAGATTTGTGGAGAGAGAGAGAAAGAGAAAGAAGAAAAAATATTAAGTTGAAACATTTGACAATAATCGATGGCGGAGGTAATGGTGAAAATGTTTCGATCAATTGATCTTCATCCATATCATCCGCTTTTCGACCGCGAATATGGAATGATTGAGAGCGTTTGAACGGAGATAGCTATTCCAAACCTACGAATCTTCGAATCTATTTAGATTTATATCGTAAATGATTTATATTTGACTTTTGAGTCTTCATCATCGAATATCTTCGAGAATATTTCGTTCAGAATGAGTCATATGGATTCGGGTTCTATGGAAATGCGCATTGCTCCGGTTCTATATATCTTAATCTCGAGAAAGCGGATCAAAAATCTCAAGGATGAAGAAAAGTCGTTTTGGTAACCAAAATATCGATCGGAATATTTTCTATAAAGGTGACAGGCAAAGTTGTAATGATTGATGTATCGATCCACATTAATGTTCTTGAGCTTAATGTTTGCTAGGTTCAAAATTCTAGATCTAACAAGAACACTTACTTCGGCTATCAATCATCATTCTTCGTGGACTTCGCTGATATTCATCAATGTTACCAAAAAAATTTGAAGTCGAGGAAGATTTTTGCATTTTCATTCGAAGAATCGGATCCGAAACATCGATCGGATTCGATCGATCCATTTTCGATCCAACGAATTGATGATCGAAAAACAAATGTCAAAATTTTTGTGAAAAATTTTTAAAAACTTTCAAACAATGATAACTATTCTAATGCATCTATCTTATCGTTTTGATCTCTATCGATTGAATTCATCATACGAAGATATGGAAGAATAATTTAGATTAAAATCAAACAAATCGGTGTCAACGAGACGAAAAACAAGGATGGAATAGAATCACACCCAAACGAAAAGAAAAGAAAATCCACCTCAAACATTGAGGAAGATCACTGATGATGGTGATGAAGATGGTGATGATGAGAAAGCATTTTGTGCTTTCTTGTCGGTTTGTTTGTTTTCCTCTCTAATCCTTCATTATGAAAATCCATTAAAAGTTTATTTCAATTTTCTCCTCGCTTTGTTTATATTAAGCCAATGTCAAACAAGCTAAGATAGAGATCCGTGGCAGAGAATAGAGTTAGGATTAGAAAGAGAGAGAGAGAGAGAGAGAGAGAGAGAGAGAGAGAGAGAGAGTAAGCTATAGCTAAATTCAAAGTCGATTTTGATGGTGAAGTTATGAAACAAACAAGAGAATGAATGAGAAACAATAACGGTAAATATCATCAGATCATCAAGAAAGATGATGAATCTAGACGATCAATCAAAAAAAAAAAAAAATCAATTTGTTTCAAAGAAAAGTTTAAGTTCTTTCCATTTGTTCTTCCCATTCTTCCATACATATACCTGTTCGATCGGATCGAATCAAATTCCGAACAAATTATTCTATTCTTGTTTCTACACAGAGAATCGAATCGAATCGAATCCTAAATTAGATCATGGCCATTAAAGCAAATATTTACGACAATAGAATTAGAAATAATAAAAAAAAACTATTCTAAAATCAAGAGAGAGAGAGAGAGAGAGAGAGAGAGAGAGAGAGAGAGAGAGAGAGAGAGAGAGAGAGCTTTCATTCATAGATCTTCGTGTGAATCGTTACTCAACACGTCTCATCATCGAAAGTTCTTCTAGTTCTATACTCTTCCGTAGAGAAATAGAGACATTAGTGAGATCAGAATTGAGAGCAAGAGAAGAAGAGAAAGGGGACCTTCGAAATCTCTCTTCAAATGATATTCCAGATCAGAGAATAATCAAAACAAAAAAACCAAAACTATTACAATCGTAGCTGTTAATATTCTCTCTCTCTCTCTCTCTCTCTCTCTCTCTCTCTCTCTCTCTCTCTCTCTCTCTCTCTCTCTCTCTTTCTCTTTCTCTGATAGGTAGCATTTGATCAAATGAAAATTAATTATCGAAAAGAGAGAATCGTTTAAATTTTTAATTGCAATCATTTTACATAATGAATTGGAATACAAAAGTTATTCGTCGAACATTCGAAAAGAAAAAATGAATGAGCTTGAAAATGAAATGTCAAAAATGAATTAATTTTCTTCATTCTTTTCATTTGCACTTCAATGCGATACGAGCCTCAAGAGCTGTATCCTCAAGCCAACCTTAGTGACGATTGAGAGATGAGAGAATTCTTATCAAAGATTCTATCATCGAGAGTCTAGTGAGAAAAAAAAAACAAGCAATCTAAGCGAAGATGATATAAGACGACTATTGAGGAAAAGAAAAGTGAAACAAACGAAAAACAAACAAAACAAAAAAGATTAGTACGAAATCATCAAATATCATTCGAAGTGTTTCCGTCTACAGAAACTAGCTATCGTCTTTTTTTTCTGGCCGATATTTTTAGTTTTTCTTAATTGGAATTAAGTGATGAATATCACCACACACACACACACACACACACACAGCTATGAAAAAATAGAAGAAAAAAAAATCCAAGCAGTTCTCCTTCTCCTTCTCTTCTCTTCTCTTTGATTAGTAGAAGAAAAAACAAAACCAAACAAATTTTTTTTTTTTTTTTTTTGAATAAAGTTTATGGCTGTCCTTGCCTCAAGACATACAAACATACAAACACTCTCACACACACACAAACTCTCTCACACACTCACTCAATTCTTCGATCGATTGAATAGCATTCAAGTTTTGACTTTGAAGAAATCAATAATTTTTTCAATTGTAAACGGAAGGAAAGAGATTTCATTAACACTCAATCCTTTTAGCCTTTTATCAATCTTTCTAGAGAGAGAAAGAGAGAGAGAGAGAGAGAGAGAGGAAAAGAGAGACAGAGGGGCAAATCAAAATCAAACACGGAATATCAATCACATTCGATAGTTTAAATTTAATTTATTTAAAAAACATTCGTAAAGAATTGATTTGATCAAAACAACAAACTAAAACCAAAAAAAAAAAAGCTCGTTTGAGATCAGATAGTCGAGAAAAGATACAGATAGGAGAAATAGAATAGAAGAGGAAATATTAGGAGATATTTAACAAGAAAAGCGAGCAGCCAAAATGCACTATTGGCATCGAGAGTGAATGTGGAATGGAAAACAATTCAATATAAAGATGGAAATTTGGAGTGGAAAAAAAATGACCACATCGAAACGATGAGATTAGCTTAAGAACGAAAGATTCATATTTTGGATAACAAAGATCAAATGTAAGAGAAAGACGGGAAGAGAGAGAGAGAGAGAGAGAATCTCAAATTACTCCTCCTCATTTTACGAATCAATAAGTATCAAAAAAAAAAAAAAAGATCAAAATATAAAAAACAATCTATGGAATCGAATCAATCGAGGATATTAGCTAAGATATTCGTATAATCTCTCTCGCTCTCATCGAATCGGAGGATGATTCTTATCAGAGAGACGAGAGAATTCTTCAAAACGAGATTTCCCTCTCCCCTTTAGCGTAGCATAAAAACTCGAATCTTTCCATCAAAGTGAAACGACATTGAAGATATGGAATGATGTGGATTATCGCAACACATTTGTTTCATTGATCGGAAGCTGTATCATTAATATGGTTCAAGGTTCGAAAAATTTTTTTTGATCCACGTTATTGAGAGCTATGAAGATTTCTTCGATTCGAAGAGGTTTAATAGATTTGGATTTTGATTTTGTTTATGTTATTGTTGTTGCAATGCTTCCGCTACATTCCATCATTTCTAACATTGAATCGATTGCAGCTATTTGTTAATGGTCAGCATTTTTTTTGTTTGTTTACCATCGAATTTGCTTCCAAATTCAATCTATTTTTTTTTTCTTTCCCAAAATAGATTAATAGATATCGCCGTTGATTTTTGTTTCTAACTTTAATTAGCTATCTTTTTTTTTCGCCTCAT
This sequence comes from Sarcoptes scabiei, assembly GCA_020844145.1. Taxonomy (NCBI): domain Eukaryota; kingdom Metazoa; phylum Arthropoda; class Arachnida; order Sarcoptiformes; family Sarcoptidae; genus Sarcoptes; species Sarcoptes scabiei. Next base: position 1,651,910 of record CP080488.1, read on the forward strand.
TCCAGTTGATTATTTCGCCCACGGCATCGATGATTGTCTCGAATAATTTTCGCATTTCATTGCTCTTCTACGATTTCGAATCGCTCTCGATTGAATTCTCCACTTCGATTTCAATCTCTCCTTCAGACGTTTTCGATTGTCGATTATTTTCCGACTGATTTGATTGTTGTGGAACATTCACATCACCATCAGTTTCGTCGACAGCGAAGAGAACATCACCGATAGAATTTAGCATCTTTTTCAATCCAATTTTTTGTCCACCAAATTTTTTCGAAATCAATGAATCAGAGATACTTTTATTGACGCTTCCGTACGTATCCATTGATGATGAATGAATCGCATTTAATTCTTCTGATTGTGTGGCAGCAATAGCAGTTTGTGGAATGTATTCGTTCATATCGAGAAGAACGGCTAGATTGGGTTCGTTTAAGACACCGATCACTTCGACAACGGCAGCATTATTTAATCGATTCTGGTAAAGAGTGCCACAGGCTAATTGCGATTGTGATGGATTTCGTAGGCGATTGTAGAAATAAACACTGCCAATGAAAGGCATCGCTGCGACACCGATCGCTAACACAAGGGCACCGGTACAAATACCGACTGTGGTGATCACCGGTAACACCATCAATTTGCTACCGAGAACAGCTCCACGTATCAATTTTCTTTGAATCGGTTTCTCTGGTTTGAAACGAAACTTACAACCAAGAACACTTAGTCTTGAGTAATGATCGCCAAAGAAACGAATCGAGCGTATCCGATCACCGCAACGATAACAAAAATCTGTCTTACATCTCGTACAATGCATATGATCGCATCCACTAATTCGTTGAATATAGATCTAGATTTAGAAAATAATGTTAGCATTTTTAATCTCTAGTTCACAATTGCTCATCAAATCAAAACCTTGCAACGAGGACATTTTTGTGCATTCACATCGCCACTACACGAATTCGAATGTTTGGCCCATGTTTTTAGTAAGCTATCACCTTTGACATAATCCTTACAGGAGATACCTGTTAGATTTTAATTTTGTAGAAAAGAAAAATCAATCAGAATTGCATATCAATTAGACTCAATTTTAATAATAATCATAAATCGATCAAAGTAATGAATTCTTGTTGCTTACCTTGATGCCAAGGACTATGACATTTGAAACACCAATCCAATTGACAAGCATCACATTTAACTCTTTTTGTGTCGTTTAGATTTGGTTGCAATTGTTTTCAATGAAAATCGAATTGGAGCAAAAGAAAAACAAAAAAGAATCGAGGTTAAAATATCACGGAAACAAAAAAAGTCGTTATCGAAACTCACTTGAAATAATTTGATTGATTATGATTGAGACCTAACATTAGAATGTGTTTGAAGAGAAACATTTTACGCTGCCTCTTTATCTTCTCTTGATGTTTGAATGACAATGAAAAAATTTTATTACAACGTGGACATGGTTTCGAGCGATCCGATTCGCTTGATTGCATCAATAGCAATCGTCCGTAGAGCGCTTTGTCAGCGATGGCTAACCTAGACATCACTTCAGTACGATAGACTAGCTGTTTACATTTGGTCCCGATGCATTCGATACTTAAGATTCCCATTTTGATACGTGTGGTGTAGTATTGTTTGAGACAATCGAGACAGGATTTCGATTGACAACAATCACGAACGAGAAGCCATTGTTTAAGATCACAACAATCACAGACATCGAATAGCCATTTGTTATTGATTGGAGCCAAAAGATTCGCTCCCTGTATTTTGATTCGCTCCAATAGCTGACGTTTCGCTTTCCAGGCGATAATTTTGTTTGGGATCGAATTTTTCACCGACGATTGCAATGATGAAGATGGAGATGAAGATGATGAGATTTTGGACGTTGTTGAAGAAAGAGATTGTTGAGAATCGTAGCGTTCGATATCACTAATATTAAGATCATTTTCGTAATTGTTTTGTCCATTTCTCAAAGAAATATGCTGAAATTGTTCTGAATCTTCCTCTTCCTCTTCTTCATCTTGATCCTCATCCTCATCTTCTTGAAGCGAAATATTCTGAAATAATTCATCCAATTGTTGAGGATGAAAATTCGGCATCAGACGATCTTCATCGATTGCATTCAATTCGATATTGATCGCATTCATTGCGCGTTTTAGATAGATCTCGAAATCTAGATCTAATCAATCGAACGAGAGAGGAAAGAGAAAAAAAATTCAAAATGAATTTCGGATCTAATATTGAATTAGAGAAATTCAATACACAGAGAATCGATCCATTCAATCGATTTCAAAGAAAAAATTTCGATTGAAATGATCGATTGAAACAGATCTCAAATGTTTGTTATGGAAAAACTAAAAAATTTTAGCCGTTCACTATTTCTTCCGCTAAGCGGAAGCGAAAAAAAAATTAGTAACAAAAAACAAAAAACGGAACACTCGCAAGAGAGAGAGAGAGAGAGAGAGAGAAAATGTAAAAGAGATAGTTTGAATTCAAAAAAAAAAAAATAAGTATCAAAAGAGATAAAAATAGAGAGAGAGAGAGTGAGAGAACAGAAACACCTTTTCGTTAGGGAAGAGATTATAATTAAACATCTCATCCACTCATTCATTCATTCATTCATTTATCCATTACAATCACCGACGATTCGAACAAACATCTCAAACATAATTTGGAATGAGAGAGAGAGAGAGAGAGAGAGAGAGAGAGAGAGAGAGAGAGAGAGAGAGAGAGAGAGAGAGAGAGAGAGAGAGAGAGAGAGAGAGAGAGAGAGAGAGAGAGAGAGAGAGAGAGAGAGAGAGAGAGAGAGAGAGAGAGAGAGAGAGAGAGAGAGAGAGAGAGAGAGAGAGAGAGAGAGAGAGAGAGAAAACGAACAAACATTTCCAACAAGCTTTAAGGCCAAGAGCTATTATGTGATCGAGATAAACAGTGCAGTGCTCGAGGGAAAACAATTTGGAGAATTAAGAAAAGAAAACTAACCAATTTTTTTTTCCTCTGATATACTTTCTTATCTTGGAATCAAAAAATGAAAAAAAAAAATTTCTCTTCCCACTTCGCTCTCTTTCTTTATCTTTCGATTTATTTTTTGCTAAAAATATGTTTCCTCTTCTAAAAATTTCGATAAAATTCGATCCAGTGCCGAATTTTAATTGCTTTAGCAGAAAAACAAACTAATCCATTCTCTATTGATCGTATTCATTTCGATTGATTGGCACAATTAATTGTAAAAATCCAATGTTTCAAACTTCTCTCTCTCTCTCTCTCTCTCTCTCTCTCTCTCTCTCGCTCTCTTTGCTTGTTTTGTCTTTTGAATTGAGAGTCTTCATCATCGAAAGCAATCATTGAAAGATATGGTTATTTTTTTTTTTTTTTGGTGTGGCTTCCTTACACTAGAAAAAAAAACTGGTTTCAATCGGATTGATTTCGATCTTTGATGTTTGCTGATGTGGAGCAATGTGGAAATTTCATTTATCTCAAAATGAAAAAAAAATCAACAAAAAAAAAATTAAGCTCTGATCTAAAAATGGATCCAATAAACGGAAAAATGATTCAATATGATCAATGCTTGGTACTTGAGTGTTCAAATCGATCCGAACATTGAGGAAAGAGAAAACTGGTTCGCTTTTGTTCGAGCAGATATTTTCGCTGTTTTCTTTTCCGAAGAAGAACAAAATTAGCAGTTCCAATCTCATCTTCGATGTTTGGATTTTGGCAAGAAATTAGATAGAACTATCTCTATTCAATTCAAAGTATGATACACTCGAAATTGGATTACGATTAGAGAAAAATGCTAAGCTGACTAATCGAATTGTTTTTTTTTTTTTTTTTGGTTTTGTTTTTGTTTTCAGGTTTACACAAACAAACTCCGGTATTCCGGTTAGAAGCAAGAGGAGGTTTTGTTCCGAAACAATCCACTCACCATTAAGCCGTATTGAAAGTAAACATGGCAATGGTTCTGGTCGAGAGAATGATGATGCTAGCAATGCCAAATCGATTGCCAACGGATAGAGATATCCGACTAAATATGGTGATGCTAAATGTTTTCGTAGCACATCAACATCATCACCATTGTCGTTTGTAAATGGTTTCGATTTTTTCTTGACAACACCGAGACAATTATGGTCACGATAAAAATCACAATCATCACCATTGTTCTCGTCGATATTGTCATAAAGATTGAAGAAATTTGTTTGAATCGAATAGTCTGTACGATTCGATCGATCAAATATTTGATTGTGATGAGCTTGATTAAGCCAACGCTTGAAATAGCCATAGGAATGCTCGAACAATGATGCTTTCAAACAGAATGCAATCAAAAATTTCTTCATTGAAACACTAACACCACCATCAATACCATCTGCTTCGGTGTTTCGAGTGTGTTTGATTGAATTGATTCGCGTTCTCTCCATCATCAATACGATCATTAGAAGTTTATCGAGAATTGGCATAGAGAAATAAAATTGTGATTGTTTCACTGCTTTGAAGATCTCTTCGAATGAAATCTCTTTCGTTGAAGTAGTCTCGTCGAAATTTTGATTCTCATCGAAATTGTTTTCGAATAGAATATTACTTCGCTTAAGTTCTGTTACGATTATCGATCGACACAAATCGATTAGTTTGTAAAGCTGTAGCAGATTAGCGTTAGGATAGAGCCATTCTATAACTCTCTCGATCTCTTCCTCATTAATCGGTATCTCGATTCGATTCAAATTATTGAAGATGAAATTAGTTTCGATTATATTCGCAAAGTAGATATTTGATACATTGTTCAAGGTCTGTTGTTGTTGTTGTTGTTGTTGATCGAGATGGAATCGATCAACAAAACGATCAAAAACTATGAATCTTTTCGAAGAGAATTTGGATAATTTTGCAAACTGTGGAACGAAGCTCGATAAGATCGCTGGCTCATCAAGAATCAAATTTTCAAATAGAGTATTGATTCTTTCGAGAATTCGTTTACGTTCTAGTCTATTCTGCAATCGATTCGTTTTGGTTCGATAACTGTTTTGAATCGAAATCAATTGCTGTATGAGACAAAGATATTGATTGATCAATGATGAAGTGAGAAAATTTTCCGCTTTTGGCTCATTGATCAAATTCTGTTCTCGAATCAAATAGTTAATCATCTCCCAGGTTGTATCGAGGTCTGTGTTGCTCTTCAGAAATAGTATTGATATTTTGTGAAAAATTTGATCACAACACTCGTACAAATTTGATCGATTTGGATTCGATAACAATGTTGATGATGATGGATTCGATTGAAGATGATGATTGCGGTCTCTTTCATCAGCACTGGCAGACAGGAACCGACGACGACGATGATGATAATGATGATGATGATGATGGAGATGTGGTGTGAGACGTCGATTCTTATCGTTGAAAGATTCTCGATGATCACCAAAAGAATAGAAATTAAAATAGCCAAGATTTCTATAGGATTTCGTTGGCGAACGATTATCATATGATTTAGATGATGGCGAAGATGAACTAGTCGATGTTGATGATAGTGATTGCGTTCCAAACGAATCATTTCCAATATGATAATCATCTAGTTTGATACTTTTCAACGATCGATCTAATATTTCCATTTTATTTGTATAGGAAAATTTGTTCGCTTAAAATTTCGGATTGAAAATTTTGAATAGTCAAAAAAAGTTTGTCTACGAACAGAAAAGAAAAGAGAGAAAGATGAATTTCATAATTAATAATCTATGTAGTTTTTCATACCGATTAGTAAATTCATAGAATCCGCTTCACAATTACTACTAGCTTCGAACGATCGATTCGATCACATTGATAAAGGATTCATTGCATTCTTTTTCTAGACTAATATTTCGATTCCATTCGATAGCTGTACGAGAGAAAATGAAACAAAATAATGAAATTAATATTTCTCTCGAAAGTTCTGAAAGAAGAGAAATGAATTAATGAAGAAAAAAAAGCGAAATAGCTATTAAAGAAGAGGTCTCAGCCTCTCGATGATCATTAAATGCGAGGCGAAGAGAATTGGAATGCAAACAAAAAAAACGAACGAAAGAAGAGAAAGAAATAGCGATGGACAGTGAAGTAGAGAGGTGGAGGTGTTTGAGGCAATTTGATCGAAATTATCACACTACCACCATCATAATCGTACCCATCATCACCATCACCATCACCATCATCATCATCATCATCATCATTGTTCTGGGTGTAATCTTGAAAAACAATCGATTTGATAACAATTAAATTGTCATAATTGATTTATTCATTCATCGAATTGATTGAATGAAATGATCGATCAATTTGATCATTATTATTTTTTTTTTTTTTTTTAGTTTTCATCAAAAAGTTTCTAGAATTTCGATCGAAATTGATTTGATTTGATCAAGGATGTTGGGGGAAGAGAAATTCTAGTGTTTGATGCTAGAATTTTGATGCTTTATGATGATGTTCAAAGCTCGAAACAGTTATATTGCACTTGTAAGAGCTAGCTTGATTAAATTTTAAGCTCTAGGCTTTTTTTTCGAGATGAAGAGATGGAATCGAAATTGATCGATTTTAAAATTTGATTAAGATTTTTTTCCACTAGATAAACTCAATTCAATAAACTCATAATTTTTCGATTCGAATTGAATGAAGCGTTCCGCTTGTTACGATGGACAATAAGTGAATCAGTAACCTTAGAAGAGCGGTCATAAATCATCACCGATATCGCCATCAAACCTTAGCACTCGACACATTAGCTTTGATTAACGTCATCGTACTTTGATGATTTAAGTACTTTGATTCTAGAGTAGGCGATCGAAGCTTGATGACGTTCTTGGAATCTAAAACGAGATACGGTGCAATATTCAAAACAACAAAAAAAAGTAGAAAAATAATCTTACACAATAAGCACACAATCGTAGATCGTTGAGTTATTGCAATTAAATCTTTAGTATGGAACTTTTTTTGTTTTTTTTTCCTTTCTATTTTGGTTCGAAAACGGATGAAGATATTCCAAAACATTCGAAAATTGCTTATGGAATTGTTGAGTTTAGTTTCGACTGGAGATCTTTTTTTTTAGGAAATTATTGTTTATTGTAGATTATCATCACGATCGTGATCACCATAACCATCACATCATCACCGTCATCATTATACGCGAAACGAAAACAACATTTACATCATCGATTCACTGAAGCAAACGAACACCGAAAAGAACCTAGCGATGAAGAAAGAATAATGATCCAATGCTTTCGTCATCGATCGAATCGGATTCAATTGGAATTCTTCTTCTTCTTCTTCAATGTCGTACTTTTCATCTCAACGCAAACATAGGGAACTTGGGTTTGTAAGGTATAACGATAACAAAAAAACATACCAGACTATATGCGGTCTATATCGAATTTAGACTATATAGATAGGGAAATTCTATCCGGAATAGAAAAATGTTTTGTTTCGAGCCCGAATCAAAGCGATCGAACAAAAAGATGAACAAAGGATAAGATTTATAAGCAAAATTTCGATATCTCTTATCAGTAATTAATTGAAAGGAAAAAGAAAAAAAATTGCTTCCATCAATTTTTTGATCACAAAAAAAAAATTTACAAATTTCAATCGGATCAATCGATGTGTGAGGAATAGGATTGAAATCACGAAACGAATCAAATCAAAATTGATTTATGTTCGATGAAGCAATCTTCGTTTTGTATTCACAATCACAAGTTACATCTCAAATTTCTCTCTATTGGAAGTTTTGTTTTATCTCCTGTCATCGCCTCTCTCTCTCTCTCTCTCGTTGTGGAGCTTACGATACCGGTGATCGATCAGAATCATTGAATCAAAGCAGATGCGACAGGCGACTAGGTTAGATCGAATCTTCATCGTTTTAAAAATTTCACTCACCATCATTTTCTTTCATTCTCTTTCTTTATGTCGATTAAAAACTGATTAATTGATTCAATCATTCAATCAAATTCAATCAGTCTGTTTGAGATCTAAGTTGTTAGCATTTTATGGAATAAAAATTATCTCAAAAACAAAACATTAAAGTAGCCATTCATTGTGGAATAAATTAACAGATAGAGACAAAATTTTTAACTCTCTCTTCTCTCTCTCTCTCTCTCTCTCTCTCTCTTACTCTATCCCTTTCCGAATTCCTTCATTACGATCAGGTAGGTGGTGGCAGTGATTTTGATGGTTACGATCATTGCCACTGCCGTGGTGCAAAATCAAGGAGATTTTTCTAACGATTCTTTTCGATTCAAAACTGATTTCGCGATCGAATACCTCGCAATACCTTTTCGATATAGAAGAGAAAAAAAGCTACAAGGCAAAGACATTTTGCTATTCAATCTTGAATTTTTTTCACTTTCTCCATTCTTTTCAAATTCTTTAATTGGAAATGAAAGAAAGAGTGGGGAAGAGGAGAGAGAAAATCGTCAAAAAACATCGGAGACAAACATATTGATTCTGGCGTTAATGGATGGTGACTTATCAGCAAACAATCATTATCAAAACAAGATTCAACAAAAACAACAACTTCGATGATGAGATATTGGATGGGGACATTTTTTCCCCTAAAAATTCAATTTAGGTTTAGATTCTTTCGAAACGTTTTGCGTGGCCTCTCTCTCTCTCTCTCTCTCTCTGGTCGAATTTTGTCGAGATTTTATTTGTATCGATTTGAATCGAGATCGAAAATTTGAGATCGTTTAATTGCAGCCAATTTTGCAAGATTATGATGATGATTAGATGGAGATGTTGGGGAGAGAAAGTGTGGATAAAAGAGATGTCCTTGTTGCTAATCGAGCGGGTAGTTTTGAATTGGCTCTCACTCTCTCTCTCTCTCTCTCTCTCTCTCTCTCTCTCTCTCTCTCTCTTTACATTTTTGTTGCTTCATTCGAAACGATTTGAAGAAGAAATGAAAAGTTTACCTTGAAAACGAAACTATTTATAATTATTACCATTATTATGATCATCATTGACATTGTGATCGATCATGATCTCGAAAAAAAAAGTTGAAGAGAAAGCAACACAAATTTATTGTTAATTTGTTTTTTTTTCTTCATAACTGATCATTATTGAGATAATTATCTTCATTAATGTCTTTTTTTGTTTTTTTTTTGATTGATTATTGCACCTCGAAGAAATAGATCAAAATCAAGGTTAAGAGTTGCTTTTGGTTGGTTAAGTTAAGAGTTGTGTTCCGACTAGGAGCCAGATGTTTTCACTGATAGAGGGACCTTAAGACTAGAGTAAAAGTATTCGTAAAATTTCAATCGGATTCGATGAGAGGCCATAGGGGAAGGAATTTAAAGATAATTATGCAAAAATAAAAAAAAAACATCGACAAATAGCAACTCTTCAAAAGAGAGTTTGTTGTCTGAATTTGTTGCTTCTCCTATCTTCGCTTTTGCCTTTACAGCTCGTGATTCGATTGCGAACATTCAACGGACCATCTTGAACGAAGATCTTGTTCATCTTCATCAATAAGCAATAGCATCAGCAGCAGCAGCAGCAGCAGCAGCACCAGCATCACATTTCATTTCCGAATCTATAATTTGAATCGCAAAAAAAAAAAATTAATTCCAAAAAATTTGTTATCAAAAATTGTCACTTCTCTTTCGTTTTCATCTATCTAGTATCAAAGAAAAAAAAAAAGATTTGAAAGAAATTTTAATTTTTTTTAGCAATTTTTATCATCGAACTTCTTGATGAAAACCTTGATTTGAGTACAAAATCATAAGCTAGTGATTGTTACGATAAGAGTAGAGATCATAGCGAAAAGAAAGTGAAGATCTTTTCTTGGATCAATCAATAATTGATTCATTTTTAAACGATCGAATTAGCTTCAACCAACAAGCTTCGAAGTATTTTTTTTTTTTTTTTTTTTTTTTGCGAAAAACACCCTTGCAGTTTCGGGAAACTTCGCTTCGAAAGAGATGCGATGTGATGAGAGCGCGATTCCATTTTTCCCATTAGGAATATTTCAATGTTTCAACTGTCGTTTTCTCGTTGCAATGTCAACAGTTCGCTTCTAAACAATCTCGAAGGTTCTTGAAATTTTTTTATTGTTTGTTTTTTTCCCTCCTCTCTAGATCTAGATCGAAATTTGAAATTGAAGAGCGAATAAACGATCTGTTTGAAGCTCTAATCTCTTCGATCAAAAGTTAAAGACCTCCTTGTAGGATTTCAAGAGAAATTCTTCTTATGCTTCTTTTTTTCTTTTGTACAAGTCTGTGAACTTTTCTTATTCAATATTGAATCGAATATTGTCTTGTTTTATTTCTCTCGATTCTTCTGTAATTTGCATGATGATTAAAGAGGATTTTGATAAAGAAGTTCGATGGATTAGCAGAGGAACAAGAACAAGAAGGCTATTGATTCTAACTGAGTTTGTACTTAGGTTTCTTTACCTTCTCTTCGACTCTTCACAAAGTGATTGCAACCACTTCAAAGATATTAGCTGTCATAATAAATCTATAGATTGATTAAGATTGCTTGATTGAATTGTTTAGCTTTCCGTCTTTTTTTTTCCAATCGAAGCTATCCTCTCGTTGAATCGACATTTTCAAATGGAACAGTGAAGTTTTGAATGGAAACTCTCAGATGGCCCAAGTGTTCCCATCAGTAGATATTCTTTTGAATGGATGGCTTAGCAAAAAGAATAAAGAATCGAAACTTTTTGCCTAAAACAATATTAGGGTTTTTTCCGACTCAGAACCCAGAATTTAGGACTGAATTTAATTCAGAACCTCTGATCTAGGATCTGGATTTAAAGAAAACTCCAAAAAGTAGAATTAATCAATAATTTTTTTCATTGAAATTTATTCTTTCGATTGCAATCAAACGTATTGAAAGTTTGAGTGAAGAGGAAAGACTATCGAAGAAAAAAAACCCTTTCAAAATAATCTTTTTTACGTTCGCATTCTCTCTTTATGTTTCTCTTTTTTTATTTTTTTTTCATTTCGACTTGACTTCTCTTACTGATCCATCAATCCAATCAAAGATTCGAACATCGAAATTAATCAATTATTTCTCTCTCTCTTTCTCTCCGATAGACCTAGATTCTGCTTTTGTCTTGCCTACTTGATCGATTAATTTCGCATCAATTCAGAAGCGATATTGAGTTGATTCCATTGACTTGCTGCTTGGTGGTTGGTTTGGTGGTTTCAGTCTTTTAACTATTGTTCATCGTCAAACAAAACCAAGAAATCAGCTCCAAAGTTGGTGGTCGTGTCAACTTCGAATTTTTTTTTCTCCTGTCAATGTTGATTGCGTAATTACTCAGAGAAAATAGAAAATTCTTCATTGTCTCTTCTCGAATGGAAAAAATCAATTTCGTTCAATGCTGTCTCTCTCTCTCTCTCTCTCTCTCTTTTGTTTATTCTCTGCTTTTCGATGTTTTTTTTCTCTCAATTCAATTTATTGATTTTAGTTGTTCGAATAATTAAAACTATTCCAAGTTTTTTTGAGATCCATTTAAATTAGGCGAGGTGAAAAATTTCTAAACCCTATTTTTTTTGTAAGTCTTCGCTAAAATGCGCGGCAAAATCAATTTTATCGGATGATCAATAGAGTAAGCGACAGTGTACAATAACGTCAAGAAAACTTGATAAAAAGACTATGGAACACTGGCTCTAACTGAAAAATTCTGTTGACAATCGACACAAAAGGTTTGCGTTTGAAAGGGAATCAAAGTCACTTAAAAATTTTTCCATTTTTTTTCGTAATCAATGCAAATTTATTTATTTCAATTCAATTTGAAACAATCAATAAATTAGGATGAAATTTGCAATTGTAGCACACAAAATTTCAATTGAGAATTTCACTCTAGAACTTGGAGCTAGAGATTGTGGATGATTATGATGGGATCGAGGCGGGAGGAAATGGATTCCGATTCTCTGTTCAATTCTCCATCATTTCGTTCTTTTTGATGTCGTTTTAAGGTTTCTTTCCCATTCTTCTTTTTCTAATAAACATTCGATCAACAAGTTTGATTGTCATCATAATCAAACAGTCAATTGATATCGATTATGTTCGTTCAATTTGAAAATATTCAATTCTTTTTCTTCTTTCGTTTCGATTAGAAACTCGGGTACGATGATCTGGCGACATTAATCAAAATTTTATCCCCTAGCGATAGTTCTCATTCAAATTCATCGCTCAATCAAGGGCGTTCCACGTAATTCTTTCTATTCTCTTCCGCTTTTTTTATTCCGTTCTTTTTTTGTTGACCTCATTTTGTAAAAAAAAAATTAGAATTTCAGCATTCGAATATGAGATATTCTTTTCATTTTTTCTCTCTTTTTCTGATACGTCACTGATCAGCAACACCACCACCATCATCAATCATCATTGCGAGACGATTTTAATAGATCGAAAGTGTCAGAAGGACCGATCACTAAATTGAGGCTCGTTTGATTGATTCTTGTCCATCGTCGAAATCATCACCACCAATTTGAGGATTGTCCTCAACGATCGGTTCAGATGGATTGTTTTGTTCACGATCATCAGAATTCATTTGAGCATTGAAAAAATCAAACTGACAGTGAGGAAGTGTATGAGTGTGATTCTGGTCCTGTTGTTGTTGGTGTTGATTTGGATCGAAATTATTAGGCACTGATGAAACGATCTCCATACGACTATCACCGGATATGGTTGATCTGATAGATGGCTGTAAAAAACCTTGAGCATCGATGAAAACGATCGAATTTGTCAGTATTGGTCTGGCCAAAGATTGTTTCTTCATCGCTGTCGTTTTTGAGTGATTCTCATCACAAGCATTCTTATCACTATCATTAAAATCATCGTTGTCTATTTCACAACAACGCGATGCATTTTCTAGCGAAACTGAACAGCTAGCTGAAAAAGATAGGCTATCTTTTCTCGTATTGTTCTCATCGATATCTTTATGATGATGGTATCTATGTTGTTGATAATCATCGATACCATTGTTTTCGATCTCTTCGATTCGAATCACATCATCATCGCGGTAGTAGATTGGACTTTGATCGCCACTTTCTTCATCGCCAAATCTACCCAATGGAACACAATCGTTATCATTATCGATCGAAAGACAATTACTCCCCGATTTCCTTCCACAACCAATCGATCCGATTCTTTGTATGGCAGTCGTTTGTTGTTGCTGTTGCTGTTGATGATGATGATGATGATGATATTGTTGCGGTTGATGCCGTCGTTGTTGAACATCATCATCGTCATCATTGTTGATTCTCGTGAAATCTTTCATTTTATATAATTCTTTATCACGATTAGATTTCGATTTATTATTATTATTATTATTAACATTATTATTATTATGAATAGTGTTTATATTCGTAATCAGATCCAAACTAGTCGCTGATGAGGATCTATTCTTGTCAAGTCGTTGTCGTTGTAGCTGTTGTTGAAACGCAAATGAAATCGGTCTTCTACTCGATCGGTTCCGTATCGAGGAACGATTCTTGGGCGCAGTGAACGCACCTAATCTAGTCAATCTGGTTAGAAATGATCGATGAACACCGCCAGAGAGATTAGCACCTAGAATATCATTCCTAGCGATATCTTTGATTCTTTTTCGTTTATGAATTTTTTCATATCCATCATAATTATCACCGATGGATTTGATATCCATTCCAAGCAGGGAATCACCGTTGTAGTAGTAGCGTATCATACGCACTCTTGGTGATGTGCTACCATAACCAGAATTATTCGCATCATCGAGATACGATCGAGGCGCTGTAGCATTCCAATATCGAGTAGATGAATTACCATAGCATGTACATGAGCAGACTGATATGTTATCATCGTTTAGACCGGAACCGGTAAATGCGGATGCATCACCTTTTTGTAATTGCTCTTCGGAGCCTAGAATCGAACCGTTTGCCGTAATAACATCACCTTCTAAACGGACTGCGGTTTGCGCAGCGGTGGCTGCTTCCGCTTCGTCTCTTCGTTCATCTTCAGTGTTGAGCGTTAAGAACCGAAGTACAAGAAGATTGATGGCAGCAGAGACCACCGAAAGACCGAAGAGTATGAATACTAAAGAGAAGGCAACATATTCGGGCCTTTGTTGAAGGGCTCGATCCTTTTGCAAGGCAACATAATCGCCGAAGCCAATTGTGGTGAGCGTAATGAAACAATAATAGAAGGCATCGAAATAATTCCATTGTTCGAATGCTGAGAAAGCAGCAGCGCCAGTTGTCATGACTAGCGTGGAAAGGATAGAGACGAACAGAATCAAATTCGTTTCGGACACCTTTTTCAGTAATTTAGGAGCATTGATTCGATTAAAATAAAGCAGAATAAGAGTAGAAATTATTAAAATTAATTGGATTAAGGAAATAAAAAAAACTAAACAATCAAACCTCTTGATTTTTACATCGGAAACATTTTTTACACTGTTTCAATCCTTTTTCGACAAATGTATTGAGACGTTCACCAATGCTTTGGAACATAACCAGGCCCAATGGAATGCCAGCTAACGCATAAACCATGCAGAATGTTTTTCCTCCTGGTCTGTGTGAGTATCAAAACAAAAAGAATAGGGGAAAAATTAAACGAAAGTCACCACAAGGGAAGAACAAAAACTTTGTGTCCAGATAATTTTTATCAATATGGCTTTAACTAAGAATATAGAGAGCGCCCAGATGATAAAAATCGTATCAGTTCAAATAGTCTGATCATTCTGGACACGTTCCAAGCGATAAACTTGCTACAATATAAACAAGAAACAAATCTAGCAAAGTTTGTTTGAAACGATGGAATTCGTCTGAGAATTTCGTTTAATTTTTCCCTCATACATTATAACTCTACTGTTTTGAAAATTTTTGTTCAAATTTTTTCTCTAGGACTTAGGAGTCTAGGTAATGATGTCTAGCCGAATAGATTCCGATTTTGCAATCAAATGTTTACACAAGTTTTTGATTCATTTTGAGAAAGTCTCTTTCGAATGGACAAAATCCAGGTGTATTTTATCGCTTCACTATTGATTCGATTGAAAATACCTTCTCTTATTATCATTTTCATTCCAAGAACCAGAATCGATCGAATTGAAACGGTAGAAAATTCTGGATATTTAATTGAAAATTTTAATTGAATCTCTTGATTTCAAACTCTATCTGTTCTGATTTTTTGGGGTTTTGTACAATCAGATAGCTAGGTCTCAGCTTTTTATTTGCTTTCTTTCTATTCATTTTCTTACACACAATCCGAAGCGGATTGGAAAAAAAATCGAATTGAATTTAGAATTTCAATATGATTAGTAACAGAACGATCAATTTTAGGATGTTTACAGCTGTGCTATAGAGAATGGAAAAATTTCCAGACCAACAATTTCTCACATGAAGATAAATGATTTCTATGAAATAGTTTGTCACAAAAGAATTCCAAAAAAGAATGGAAATTTTTCTTCTGGTCATTCATTGTAGATATTTGGATCTCATTTTAGAATCTGTTACTTTTCAGTTTGAATAATAACTTTCTCCCTTCTCTTCTCCAATATTATTACCTTTAATTTTCAACGATTATCTAATCATCTAACTTTGATATTTTTCACTATAAACGAGATCTAACGCTCGCGTTGTTCATTTTTTGCTTACGTTGGCGAATTTTCGTCTTACGTCTCCGTTTTTTGTTTCTTGCGAATCTTCACTGTTCAATAATCTAGTTAGCGGGAAAATTTATTAACTTTTCACAATGTTTAACAATTCCAATCGAATGAAGAATGATTTTGCTTCCATTTCGAGCAGCATCACTGTTTTTTTAGATGTTCGAAATGATGAAAGAGTTTTTCATCGCCATCATCGAATGTCATCAGTGTTTTTTTTTTCGATTCAATGTAAAATTTCTATTCATCATTCTACTCTAACAGTGTTCTAGGCCTATTTTATTTCCAAATAAATTCTCTCAATATTAACCCTTTTTTTGTGTGGATCCTGCATCTTTGTTTGTGTTCGTACGAGCGTCTCTCTCTCTCTCTATCTCTCTCGCTTTCTTTTTATCTTTGCCTACGATTTTTCCAATGATTATTATCATCCAGAATCTAGATTATTTATTATATTTTTGTTTGAGGAAAATTTCCATTTTTTTTCTTGAACTTTTGGATCGAATCGAGAGATAATAAAATTGAAATTTTATTCTTTTGACAAGAAACAGATCACACCATCTTTTGTTTCTCTTCGATCGAGAATAATAGTGGTTTCTATGTCAAGCCAACAAAATAGCGAAAGAATTCAAAGCTTCGAATCTGGAGAGAGCTACAAAGGAGCGAAAAAAAAAACAAAATGAATGAAAAAAACAAAGTTAATGATACTGTCATTCGATGGGATAATTCAACAGCATTCAGCGACAAAAACGACAACAATAAAGGCAGCGATGAACGACGATGAAAGTAACAAAGAAACTAACAAAGCACAGAGAGATGAAATCATTTATCAAAAATTGAATTAATAGTCTATTTCGAACGAACGGAATTCATTGTGAAGACAAGAGAACGAAACGGGACCCTAGCAGATCTCGAAGAAGATCGGTGGAATCTTTGAGATCGAAACAAAAACAATCTCTTTGAAAAAAAAAACCGAAGACGAAAAATTAAATTCAATTGATTTTATATTTTGGTAGTTTTTTTTTGAATAAATAATGAAAATTGCATTTATTTCTTAGAAAAAAAAAATCAAAATTCTCTCTCTCTCTTAAAATATCATTTAAAGAATTTTGAATCGATTTCCGGTATTATAGTTTTTCTTTCTCCTCCATACATTCCCTAGATTGATCTCATGAAAATTCTACAATTTTTTGAAAAAAAGCAATGAGCTTTTTGCTCTTAAATTTTGCTTGAAGGCAATGAAAGCCGAAAGAAATATGCAAAAAAGCTCAGCAGAAAGACTACGATCAATTTTTCGCTAAGAATTTGATTACTTTTGCTAAATTTGTTCTAAATTGTTGATTGCGATTGAAATGAAAAAAAAGTGAATCCTGAAGCGGAAGAAATGTGCTCAATTTTGATCTTGGTTAGGTGTAGAAAAATGTAAATTGGTTCCATTTTCCATCAAGAGGCTTCCAAACTCAATCACATTTCTTACGGTTCGCAAGAGCACAGAAAAAATAGAAAATCTTCCAGTAAAAGATAGAAACAATTTGGTTCAGAGAAATCCCAATCAATCAATCAAAAGATTAGTTCGAGAGAACAGCATCAGAACGATCTAGGATTGGATCCAATGAAAGATTATAGCAGCAAAGTAATTGCGAATAAATTGAATAGTATAAAATCTGAATTTTTAAACTATTTTTAATTCTAGTTTCATAAATGTTTAGGATTTCAAAAAAAATTATTCTCTGAATTAATTTGATTTGGATCTAAAAAAAATAAAAAAATTCAAAGTTCTATAAGTTTAATCAGTATTGAAAGTTCAAATCAAAATTCCAATTAAAATAGATTGAAAAATTTTCAATCTATTTCAATCTCGAAGATTTCTAAAATTCGAAATTCAAAGATTTTAGAGATTTATTCGAGCATTTTCAAGAGAGAAAATTCGATTCGATTCGAAATGGATATTTTTTGCTTTCTAATTTTTTTCTTTGGAAAATTTAAAAAAAAAATCAAAGGATTAGATTAGATGGGATTCGATGAGAACGTATCTCATCAGGGGCCATGATAGATGCTTGTTCGATCTCGATTCGAATAGATTTTTTCTCGTTGATCTATCTCTATCAATCATACTTTGTCTCCATTCACTTCGATAATAAGAACAGCTTTGATTTGATTTTTTTTTTTGAATCGAAGTTGAAACAAAAACAAAAAAAAAAAGTTCAAAGATTGAGGAGGAAGTATAGAATTTAATCTCTTTGATGGCCGTCATTTCGAGATTGAGCCTTGGTCATTGGAAAATTTTCCGCTTTCTAAATTCCATTTTGATAGCTTCGTTTGGGAGGAATGTTTTGTTTCGCTTTCTCGCTTTGAAATTTTTTCTCAGAAAAAAAAGACAAGAAAAAAAAAATATTGAAATTTTGACAACGAAAACGTTTAATTTTTTTTCTCTTTTCTGATTTCTGAACTCAAAATCGAATCCATTTTTTGAATTGTTTCAGATTGACAAGAGATAAATAGAGAGAAAATTTGTGAGACGAACCGGACCAAAAAAAAAAGCGATAGAATCTTTTTTTTTTTTTTTTGCCCGAATCGAATTAAGAAATCGGACAAAGAGAGCAAAACAATGGAACAAATCAAGCAATGATCGAAGATGAGGACAATACAAGAATTCAAACACGATGTCGATCATCATTATTACGCCCCCAGAGACACCCATCGTAACACAAACATCCATTTTGATCAGTTTTATTCTCAGAAAGATCACAAAGAAGATGAGAATTGAAACAAAAACAAAAAATTTAATGGAAAAATAAACATCCAAAACAAAACTTGTTCGATCGCCTTTCATTTTTATTTTATTTTATTCTTTTTTTTTTTTTTTTGTTTTTGAATCTCAATATTTTACTTGAACCAATACGGACACACACACACACACATAAACATACACATACACATACACATATGAACACGCTCATCTTGTTGCAGATGATTGATCGTCATATTCTTGCGAAAAAATAAAACGAAATTCCCAAATAGACTTTATTCTCTCTCTCTCTCTCTCTCTCTCTCTCTCTCTCTCTCTTTTTCGCGTTCCAAATTCTAATAGGTTCGAAAAATGGGTGGTAAAATAACAAAAATATGCGCTCCATATTGAAAGTCAAACAGCTTTAATAATGACAATAATGCTGATGATGATGATGATGATGCGATTGTTGGTGTTGTTGTGGCTAGGATGTTGCTGACTGATTGTGTTGATCTTTCTCTTTTTTTTTTTTTGCTTTAAAATTCTATGATCTTTAAAATAGATTCCCAGATGAAGAAACATGGTGGAGAAAGAGAAGGGGCCTTCTTTCAGTCATCTTTCTTTCTCTTCATTTTCTAGACGTATGGCGTTGAGATGCGAAAGATGTTTTCGTTCGGAAATCCTCATGGACATCATTATGAGATGTCAATAATAATAATAATATTTTTTTTCTTCTTCTACATCTTCGATTTTCATTTTGTAGAGCTTGAAGTGAGGGAAAAAAAAAGAAAATACTAAAAACAATTTATCTTCACTTTGGTTGAGACGCTTTTTCTATCGATTGGATTCAGTTCTCGATGTTGTTGCTGTTGCTGTTCTGCTAGGTCTTTGTCTGTCTATTAAAATTTATTGTCAACTTCATCACTAACACACAATTCAATTGAACTGAATTGAATTAAATCGATCGAATTTGTTGGAGAGAAAAACTCGGAGCTGTGGTCCCTACGGAAATCAAAAATCGGATTCAAAATAAGCTAGACTTAACTCGGATCATTTTAAAAGTCAATTTTTGATATCAAATTTTTTCGGATCGATCGAAGCGATAATTAATTTAGTTTAATCTTGGAGATAATTGATTCAATTTTTAAATTCGATACGGCTAGCGAAATTTAGTTCACAATGCAACAACAAATTCAAATAGATTAAAATTTATTTGCTGGCCATAATTAAGAAATAGAACACTTACGTTGCAGGAGTTGAATGTCCATAACCTTTTTTTTGATGTTTCGTTTTAGACGGAGAGTCAAATAGCCAAGTTTGAAGTAGTTTAAAGTAAAAGCCAAGAAGAAACCGGACGAAAAGAAAAACGGAATCGATAGAGAAGAGGATTGAGAACAATGAAATTGTGAAAAAAAAGGAAAAGAGTAATTAGTTTAGATTAGAAACGTTTTATATTTTTTTGTTTTCTCCTAAGAATGAAAAGTTTTAGAAAAAAAAATTCTGACCAGTACTCTATTGAGGTCATTCAAAAATAAACAATAACAATATCGATCTGCTTCTTCTCATATAAATTTTTTAGTTTTTTTTCCTCGTTAAAATCTTTCTTCTCGAAGAAAACAATAGACCTACTATTGCATTGAAATAGTTGAAGAGATACAAATAATAACAGAATCGAGAGTCAATTGAGCAAACTTTGATCCACGATTGGGATGAGAAAAAAAAAACTAATCGATTTTTGAAAATAAGATAGAGAACGAAAAAAAAAATCAATAAAATAGTGAACCGCTCACAAAGACAAAAAAAAGGAATCGGAAAAGAGATAGGAACAGAACAATACCGAGAATAAGATGACGATGAGCTTTAGATGTGAAGTTCTATCGAGAAGCAAAATCCACTCCAGAAACCAGAGTGAGGAAAAATTTCGCCAAAAAACTTCTAGATTGACAACATGTCGAGAATCAAGATTTCAAAACTATTTCACAATTTTTAAAATTGATCTTTGAGGTTTGTTGTTTCTAGAAACTCTCGAGGAGCAAAGTTTCAATACTCCACACTCATATCCCATCATCTGTTTCCATCATCTCTTAAACTATCAAATCTATTTTGGTCTTAATAACAGCAATGAAGTTTCCATTTCAATTAGTCTTTTTTTTTGTTGTTGAGCGAAATTGAAAATCGAAGCCGAAGATGAGAACAAAAAAAAAAAAAAAAAAAGATCATCTAGCAATTGAATTGTTCTAGAGAGGTGGACGATTATAAATTGGTCAATCATCATCATCAACATCATCATTGTCATTATCATTATCAATTTGTAAAAGGTTTTTTCCGTCTCCGTCTCTCTATTTGCTTTAGCGTACCCTTATTGATTCAAATGAAAAATAATCGTATCGAAAGAATCTGAACGGAAACAAAAAAAAAAAAGAATAAATCTATTGTGAGAAGGATTGTTTCTCTTCTTTTCGGGATCCATATTGAATCGAATATTGTTTTCTTTCTAAACAAAGAGAACATCACAAAATCAATTCCATAGAATCGAGGGCCTAGAATCTTCATCTTTATTTGAGATGAGACAATAGGGAAAATCTCTTTTTTTTTTCTCTCGATAAAATTTTGTTTTCATTTCAAAAATCAAAATAGAATCAATAGTTACGCCACTCTACTTCTGACGATAGATTGTTTCACTAATGATGATGATGATGATGGTTTGATCAATTTAGATCACGTTAATCAGAAATCATTATGATTGTGATCCTAAACATCGCGAATCGATACATAAAAGGATGGATTGATGACAAAATCTTTCCGGGTCATTGAACCAAAAACCGTAAAAATTTTTCTTGTTATCTTTGAATTAAAAAAAAAAAAAATAGCTGGGAAAAAAATTCAAACAAAATTTAGAGATAATATTCGATGTCAAAAAAAAATCGGAAATCGAAAAAAAAAAGAAACATTTAAACGGAAGCGATGAAATTCGACGATAGATGATAATGATGATGATGGTTGTTTCAAATTGATAATTTGATTACATTCAATTCAATGTTTAGATTCTAAATTTAAAGGGAAGTTAAAATCTTTCGAAAAAAAAAATATAATTTACACGATTTTCAAACAAGATCGATTATAGGGAAAATTATTACGAGATGGAAACAATTCTATTATTAGTGGAAAAAATTCTTTCTTTGAAAAAATAGAAATTTTTTTTTGTTTCTTTCCCAGTGCTTGTTAATGAACATCATTATTTTCTATATTATTAAAATCGATATTTTTGATCAAATGAAGCACGAGAGTTTATGCAGAGAAGTTAACGTTTTCAAGTTTGCTAAAGAGAGAGCTATGCCGAATATTCTTGCAATGCTATCTTGGAACACCTAGCCTTACACAATCGAAATTGGATCGAGATAAAAGCGAGAATTTTTCGAGAAACACCTTACCGATTGTTGTCAAAACAGTCGTAGCGAAATAAAATGCACCGGAAAATTTCCATTGAATACCGGCTTTGTGAGGCACACTTTTAATGACCACTGTGGTCAAGATACGAAAATCTTCATCACTCATATTATATTTTCGTTTGAGCATATTTTCAAATGTTTGTAATGCTTGTCGTTGTTTGTCTTCGTGTTCCGATTCGAGCGCATCAAATATGGCCGCACCGACTAGAAGATAGGTGAAGGTACAAACAATCAATGATAGTGTTCGAATGTTCTGTCGTTTCATGATCAATTCGGTTACGACCGATCAAATTTTGATGATCATGGCATGCGGAAGTCGATCAAACGATGGACGACCACGGCCTGCCACTTTCTTTTTGCTCGAATTTCGAAAAATCAAAAAATTTTTTTCTTGACTTCGAACAGTGAGACATTTAAATTGTCGAAAGAATTCTGCAAATTTGTAAAGCAGAGCGTTGAGAAACGAACCACTTTTGTTCTCATCGGATTTGTGGACCAAAATTCTGAAGTTTAATCTTCTTCAATGTTCTTCTAGATTTTTTACACAAAATCATAGCTTTCAATATCTTCATTAGGGAATGGCGTATTTCTGTGTTTGAGTGTTTGTATGTGCTTTTCGAGATGGAGCAAAACAAATTTAGAAAAATTGCAACTATATCTTTGTGTAATTTAGGATTGAATGATTGTTTTCAAGATTTATTATTCATTATGGACAGTTAAACTTATCTATTGAGATAGATTGTATTGATTAGAGCGGACGAATGTGGAAGAAAACATTTTCGATGATTAGTGTTGGCGGTGTGTCGAAAGGGTTTCACTTTTCCAAGACGATAATCACAAAATAATTATACAATCGTCAAAATGAATTGAGCACTATTCTCTTATTCAAATTCTCTGGAACGTAGAACGAAGCAAAACGATTGCGTTGCAATCAATCGAGATTTTATGAGTGTACGAAGTGAAGATACCAAGTGATTACAAACAGTCCAGATCAAAACGATTCACAGCGAATTGAGTGTGGAGCAAACTCATAGGATTTAGTTGGCTGTTGTTGGCGTATGATTGAAATTAATAATCGAGAGAACTGAATGAAGAGGCAAAAAAAAAACATTAGCACGGAAATAGCACAGAGAGAAGCAACGAACGGAGAAGATTCCAAAAGAGGAAGTGCATAGAGAACTAGAAGATAATTTTTTTTTCTTTGATATTAAAATCAATTTTTTTTTCGCTCAAAGATTGCACAGCTAATAATTATATGATGGTGATGATAATAATGATGATGATCATCGAGAAAGCGAACGATGAAGAACAAAGATCACCATCGAAACGGAGAGCAGTTTTATAGAATTCAAACTGAAACTGAAATGAAATGAAAAATAAATGATGGGGTGGCGTTCCGGAGAAGAATCCGATTTCGAACGAGTTATTCACAGATTTTGTTTTGTATTGATATTCTTTTCCATTCTTTTCCTCCCTCTCTCATTCTCGTATGGTTTCAGTTCAATTCAAAATGGAACAATAATTTTTGGTTCGTCTCGGTCGTAAATCAGCATTTTTTGTTGTTGAAAACATTATTTTGTGACGAAAAAGCCAAAAGTTAAAGCCAAAAAAAATGACGATAATAATAATAATAATAGCAGTATCTTTGATTATTTTCTCATTGATAATTACAGTAGAGGACAGAGAAAGAGAGAGAGAGAGAGAGAGAGAGAGAGAGAGAGAGAGAGAAAGGAAGAAAAATTAATTAAAATGCTTCAATTTTATGTTTCAATTTCCGTTCGAAATCGTTCCTAGATTGTAGAATCGTTTTTTTTCTCTATAATGCGCTTCTTGTTTTTTTTCAGTGAGGAAATTATTTTAGTTCGAATTATTTTTTGATTTGTTTCGTGAAACACACCCACACTCACAAGTTCAAAACGAAAAATTGAATATATGAATTTATAGAGATAATCACAGATTCGAATTGCTTGATTCACTTTTCCATTTGCTACTGACTGATCACATTGCTGCTGCTACAGGTCCAATCCAAAATCAAGGGACCAAATTTTAGAGATTATCTTTTTGTTTCGTTCAACAATGAAAGCGTAAACAATTTTTCTACGCTCTTTTTTCTTTTTCGATTCGAGACGATGTCGAATGGAATCAATGTTTCGATTCGAAATAATTCGATTGATTTGATTCGCTATTTTTGATTGCGATTCGATGAGAAGAACAGATTGATTAGAATTTTTGCATGGAATAGATTTTTTTCGATGATTTCTTTGTGAATCCATTCTTCTTCTTGAAACGATTGAAAAAATTTTCTCTCCAATGTCATCTTCATTATGATTATGAAGATCGAAACAGGTGAAACTTTTTTCTTTTTTTCTTTCTCTTTTTTTGATTTCAAATAATTTTCTTTCTGAAAGAGAGAAATAATTATTAAATAATTATCAAAAAAAAAAAAAAAAAAAATGATGTAAGCAATCGATTGTATGTTTTACGTTTCTCTAGATCCTCTTCTAGACACTAGGGACATAATTTTTTTTTTCAATTCGATTCAATCATTCTTGATTGTTTCTCATTGCTTAGAATAGAAATTTATTCGATTCTGATTTCCATTAAGCTATCGATCGATTTTTCGAATGAATCTAAATAGAAAGAGGGGATATAAGAATGAGAGAGAAAAAATAAAAATTAATAAATTTTTTATTCAAGAATTGTTTGAATTTTTCAAATTTAAATTTAAATTGTTTTTTTGAGAGAGAGAGAGAGAGAGAGAGAGAGAGAGAGAGAGAGAGAGAGAGAGAGTATTGGAAGCTCAAAATCTTTTTTTTTTTTTTTTGTTCAAAAATTAATTTCCTTCATTCTTGAAAACTTTCGAACAACCGACTGCAAGTGCCAAAATGATAGATTTTAATTTTTTTTTTCTTCCATTTTAAATTATGATTCCATCAGAACTGCTCTATCAGTGAATTTAATTAACAAAATTTTTTTTTAGATTTCAATCAAACTAAACCTCTATTCAATTGTACATGTTCTTTTTTTACCAAAATTTTTCGAAAGATTCTTGCCTGAGTTTTGCAAAAATTTAAATCAAGAACGATGAGAAAATCAAGTATTGTCGATTAAACTTTATCATTGTGATTCTTTTGGGAAGAGAGTATTTGTTAATTCTTCTACCCATTTTCTCCGAATATAGAGAATCATTGTGATTGTGTTGGTTTTGGAGATTTTCGAAGAACCTGGAATTTTAATTTGGTTTCATTGGGATCTGTAATTATCATCATCATCATCATCGAGTTTTACTCTCAGTGCTCAGTGAATTAGGTCGAAGCTATTATACTGAGCACTGAAGAAGAAGAGCAGATATGAGAGAATGAGGAGAGTCATAACTTTTCATAATACCAGACGCATTTTTTTGCCCTTTCGCCTTGTATTATTGTTGTTAGAATTTTTTCAGCCTACTTGGGGAGAAATTACCTCAAGTTTGAGAACCTCTTATCAGAATGACTTTTTTCCCGCAAAGATTCCAACGAATTTCCGTTGGGAAAAAATTATTTGGGCTGGGCTCGGAAAAAAAATCGAAATTTATAATTCTAGAGTTCCAAATGCTTTTCTTAATTTTTTCTTTGCGCATAAAAAAAAATACCCACCAAATCAATAAAAATTCTTATAAATTATTGTTGGCTTAAACAATGGACTTAGGAATATTTTTCAAATTTCCCAATAATTTTGATGAAATTTTCTACTTTTTAAAACTTTTTCTTTGAAATTTTTAATTGGAATAAAACTTCATTTGAATTATGGATATTTTTTATGTTTCCAATTTGATCATAGATCACTTCACTTCACAATCAATTTGAATGAAATCCAATCGATCATTTTCAAAAAAAAAAAAAAAAAAACAATGTAGGCGTAACATTGAGTTTACTATTCGAAATACTAATACTAACACTTTCCTCGCTCTCTATTGTTTGATTTCTGTTGTGAATATGGAATAAACACAAAAATAGGCCATCGCAATGGATCAAAAGTAGAGAGAGAGAGAGAGAGAGAGAAAAAAAATTAGGAATCTAATTGTCCAAATTGATATCTGCTCTCTCTCTCTCTCTCTCAAGGTAGCCATCGATAATGAACGGCCTAGGTTGAGATCATAAAATTTGACTTTTTGTATTGATCGAAGGATCTAGAGATAGAGATAGATTGGTTCATGGAGTCAGAAGCCTAGATCACCACTACCGATGTCAATCAAATTGATCGATTTGTTTTTGATATATTCTATCTGATGTCGAATTAATGATAGCGAAAAGAATAAAAGATCAAGGCTAATAATTTTCACTTTTGTTTGATAGCCATTGGTGAAATTGTTGTTATAGCTAGCCATATTGGACAAAAAATTTCTCACAAATTTCAACCCTCAACAGAATCCATTTCGATAATAACTTTTAAACAAAAATGCCGTTGCTTTAAACGATTTTGGGTAGATTATTTTGTGATTAAATTGTGTTGAATTCAATCCAGCCATTGAGAAATACATTTGAGTCGATTGAGCCGTTTTTTTTGTGAGCATTTTTTGTTTGCTTAGCACAAAATTCTTCTTGACAATCTCTATGTATAATTCATAATGAATAGTCATTATGGCTTTCAAATTTCATCCATAGCAACAATGAAAAAGATAAAAGCTCTTGTGAATACGAAACGTAAACTTTGCTGCATAAATTACAAGGAAATGATGCAGTAAATTGTTTCAGAAAAGTTTTTTTCAATATCTGGACTATACGAGTACAAAACGAAGTAATTTACTTGATTTCGTTACTGAATTAATGCGTATTCTTTTTTTTTTTTTTTTTTTTTTGGAGAAAAATTTTTAGAGAACAATCTCCTAGTCGTCAACGAATAAGAGTGGACCAATAATGAGAAAAAGAATTTTTTTTCCACCAAAAAAAAAAAACAAAACAAAAAACAAAGCAAAACAAATCATTAATGTATTCAAATCCACATTTCATTTGAAACTTTTTTTTTTTTTGTTCCAATTTATTCAGTTTATTTTATCGTAGCAATTAACTTGAAGAATCAAACTCTTCGCTCAATTATTATCACCATCATCACCGCCGCCACCACCACCACCACTCATCGTAGACGCTGCAATTTGCAAGATCGAGAACAAAAAAAAAAAAAACTTTTTGATAGTAATTGCGATTTAATTTCGATGGAAGCTGGAGATGATTTTACACTTTGAATTTTTTTTTTAATCTAACATTGAAAACGACAAACAAATTAACCCAAAAAAAAAAATCAAAAAATCAAATTTTATGGTATCAAAAAAAAATTTAAATAATTTATCACAATAAAATCTACATCCTATTTTCTCCTATTTGAAAGTGAAGACTTTAGAGGAAAAAATGAAACACCAAAAAACAACAATCAAAGATTGAATTTCCTTAGGAGCCTAAGAAATAAGAATAAGAATTTTGGGTCCAACAAAAAAAAATAAGAATTTTTTTTTTGACATTTTCAAATCCCTTCAGGTCCTAGGAGTCTAGGGGATTGTCGATGAGAAGGAGAAAAAAAAATTTCTTATCATCATTAAAATTTTATGATTTCATCACTCATTCGCATCAGTCTGGATCGTTATAAAATTTGCATGGAAGTGATCGTGATCAAATGAACAGCAACAGACTACCGTCCCTATAGAGGAGAACCTTCATCGATCACAATCGAGAACGAGAATAGATTGTGTTGATTCGATTCGATTCAATTTTTGTCTACATTGTTGATCACAATCATCATCATTGTCAGTATTACATTATAGCAATCTTGGAAGAAAAATAAAAAATAGTAATTTTTTTTTTTTGATTTTGAAAGAGAAAGACAATGATGTTTTCAATTCTTTTTGTGGATTTTTTTTTCTCGTTGCACCACTCTTCAAACATGCAATCAACATGCAATCTTTTTCGAACTATTTTCCCAACGAATTCAAATCTAATCATACCAGAGCCAAAGAGAGAGAGAGAGAGAGAGAGAGAGAATTTTTATATTCTGAAATCAAATTATATTGGACCCTAATACTAGAGAGAGAGAGAGAAAGTTTCATTCTTTTTTTTTTTTTTTTTGCATGCATCATTTTTGGTCCATCAGTCCAATCGGAAGAAAAAACTAACTAACCAACCAACCAATCTCTCTCTCTCTCTCTCTCGCTCCTTTTCTAGGTCTTCCGTTTTTGAACGAACAAGATGATTTTATTTCGTGCATTTCTAAATTTATTGCCATTTTTTTTCCTATTCTATTCTTTAATTTTTCTCTCTCTCTCTCTCTCTCTCTCTCTCTCTCTCTCTCTCTCTCTTCTCAATCTCTTGAGGGTTTGGTCTCTGTCTCTATTCGGTTGTGAGAAGTAATCAAGTGTGGCGAGAGATAAGATCCGAAAGTAGAATGAGAATAAGAAAATTTTAAATTTTTTTTTCAACAATTCTAGAAACGTCTTTTTTTCTTGTCTATGAAAATGGGTAAAATCTAAACACAAAAAAGAAATGAAATTTTTTTTCTTCAACTAAAATTTCTTCTCTGTAGTAATTAAATTTTTTTTTCTAGTAAATTTCAAAAAAAAAAAAAAAATGAATCACACAAATGTGAAAAGATTTCAGTGATGGAATAAATCCAAAAATTTTTTTCCTAACTCTGTGATTGAGAAAGAGTTGGTGTTGAGAAATGAGAAAGATCAGATTAGAGAGAAAAATTCGAATTCTCGTTTCATTCGAAATCTAGTCTAGTGGAGAGAAACGCTTGTTTTGGATTTAGAGAAATTGCAAAACTCTCTGCGCCATTCGTCTTCGAAATCAATTGAGAGCTAAATTTGAGATGAAAGAAGACACCTATTTTGATCTCGAATTTTGATTAATCTTGGAGTGACATTTATCACTGCAATGAGAAACAAAATCTATCTCTTCGACAATTAATTATTATCCTGAAGAGATATAATTATTTATTTTTCCACAGCAAAAAAAAAAAAAAAAAAAAAAAAAAGAATCTATTTTCGGAACAAAATATGAATAAAAATTAGACAAAAAGTGTGGAAAAAAAATGAAAATATCTTTTCACTACAGTGATTTTGATTAATGAGAAAATCTAATCATTTTGTTCACGAAAGTAAGATCGAAATCGGAATAGCAAACAAACAACAACAATTGGACCATAGAAATTTGATTTACGTAAAACGATCCAGATTCAAAAAGAATTGGATGAATCTTTTCTAAACAATAGGAATTGAATTTATGAATTTCAATCAGTTCTTGATCGATAATCAAGTAAGTCGATTTGAATGCTATGAAGAGAAAGAATTTATTCTTTTCATACTAAATTAACCCTTTCCATCTCTCTCTCTCTCTCTCTTCTTTCTATGGTCTATTCTCCAGGCTCGAGAATTCAGAAACAACGCAGTACTCAAATTTAATTTATTCATAGAATTCGAAATGATTGAGAATAGATAAACAATGTCGAACAATTCGTTTCAATCGTCTCCATTCTTTTGTTTTTCTTTGTTTCTTTGCATTGAAAGAAAAGCAAAGAGATAGTCTAGAAATACGAATATTCAAATTATATCCGTAGCTGTTCAAGGTTTTAGAATCAAAAACTCTTCTCTTCGAATGCAATCGAAGACTTTCATTTATTACGCATCGAATCGCGATCAAAAATTGAAAAGTAAATTTGATGGGAAAAAATGCATCAAAAAATGAATCTGGATTCGGAAGACTAAACAAATTCAAATTCAATCAAACAATTTTATCTGATTCTCGATGTTTAATCCAATTTATGGCGCTGAGATCGAGATGAAATTCAGCTCAAGCATCGCCATTATCATTATTCAAATTGATTTGATTCAGATTCTGGAACAACTGGGTTTTTTGTCGATTGATTCGATAATTGAATATTCATAGGATTAGTATGATAGAATCAATGCTGATCAACGCCCGATTGATTCGTTTGCCACACCTCTACTTACAAACATTCATTCTTATCCATCAGTGGCATATAAACCTTGTTAGCAGATAAGAATGAAAAAAAAATAAAATAAAAATAATCTAGGTTTTTTTTTCATTCTCCCCATTATGATTCGATAGGTTTTGTTTCTCGATCATTCAATGTTGGTTTGATTCTATTGATTTGATTCTTTGTAAACTCGTCATTGTTCAAAGTATTGTTTTGAATAATTAGCAAGTAAACAAACAGAATCGTAGAAGATGTGAAAACAGTTGAAACGAGAGAGCAAAATGTTGCCAGGATGAAAAGATTCAAGGAGAAGAGAGAATGAGGAGAGAAGCTTTAGTGGTAGTCGTTTTTTTTTTATAAATTTTCCAAAGGTTTTTATGTTTGCATTAGACTTATTGTCTCTATCTCAATATTCATTAGATCTAGCTCTTTATCTAGATTACTATTATTTCGATTATTACTATATTTATTGTTAGCATTATGTATTCCAGAACACGATCAGAGCAATGGAAAATGTTCAATTCGATAGTCATACGATAGGGATACGATTGAAGGAAAGAAAGACGAGAGTAAAAAACAGAACAACAGCGAAAACACACACGCTAGCTAGAGACTTGTATGAATGAAGAATGTAAAGAGGCCATAGTGAAACACAATAATGGAATGAAACCAAACGAGACGAGAGTAAAGAAGAAAAAATTGCCAATTGATAATCATAGGATATTCCATGGAAATTGTTTCTTCTCATTGCACTCTTTTTTTTTCTCATCTTACGTTTCAAAAATGCCAAAAAAGAGAAAGAGAGAGAGAAAGAGAGAACCAGAATATCAGTGACATTTAGACGACAATTTCCATGCACGCAATGTTGAAAAGTTTGTTCCGAAACAAAAAAGGGAAAAAAATTTTCTTTTTTTTTTCATAAATTATTTCATAAAATTCTCATCAAAAACGGCTGGCAAGAGTGAAGCAAACGATTCGATACAAAAAGCATGTAAATTTGAGAGAACAACCAAAACAACCAACAAGGGTTGTCTAGGTTTTTTTCCGGTCTCTCTTTTCTCCATAAGTCTTTTGATTTGGGTCAAATCGAGATCGAATAGAAACTCTTTCGAAAAGAATCGATTCTAGAGATGAGAACTGAGAAAAAAAAATGCAAACAAAATCGATAGATTATGATGGTGATGATGGTAAAAGAAGATCATGATCATCATCATCTTTATGATCAAAGTCGATTTGAATTTGTTCCGAAAAAAAAACAGTGTTTATAAAACTTCAATTGTAAAGCCGAACACTGAATGTTTGGAATTGAAATATTAAGTAGGAAGAAATTACCTAAAGAATTGTCTTCCATAATCAAGCAAGCAATCTCTTCATTGAAGAGATTGTTCTCATTGAATTGAATATTCTCTTTCAATTTTGGGTATGCGATAGAACAAGAGAAAATTCGAACAAGATGACGAAAAGGGTTGAGTCGAGAATCACTTTCACTTTCACTTTCAATTTCATTTTTTTTTTTTTGCTTTTCTTGCGAACTTTATTATGAGCGTTGGGAAGAACTTCTCAAACTATCTCGGCAAATATCTTAAACAACTCAGTGGCGGTCCCATTCTTTCTCTATTTCTCGATTCTTTTTGCAAAATTTTTTGTGTGTGTGTTTGTGTACCTTTGATGAACAAAAAAAAAATAACGAATAGATTATATTTTTTTGCTATGCACAACAAAAAAAAAAGAGAAAGAAAAAAAGAAAGAATAACAAATAACAATAAAGAAATATAGTGGAGAAAAATTTAAAGTTTGCAAAGTTTGTATGTAAATCTAAATTTCAAACGATGAAAAAAAAACGAAAAAAAGCCAACCGAAGAGAAAAGAAAGAACTAACATAAACAAAATAATCAAGTTTCAGTAGAGAATCGACAAAAAAAAACAAAACGAAAAACAAAATAAAACGATTTGTTGTTTGTTTGATGACGTTTTCGAATCGAACCAAAACCGACAATTAGATTCAATTGAAGCGTCGTAATCAGATTGGCTTCAAATAGATTCCAATTCTTTGATCTGCATCGGCCAAATCGACGTCTGCATATCGACCGAATTGTATATCGCATAATATTTATCGCTTGTAACAATAAACGAAGAAAAAATCGAAATATCGAACGAAAGAGAAGAGAATCAAGGAAGAAGGAAGAGAAAAAAGAAAACTATAAAATCATTCATTTCGATCATCATCTACATCGAACAAACATTATCGAACACTGATGAGTGAAATCAAGACGATCAAGAAGATCTAGCAAAAAAGGCGAACGATAATGTTGGCGACGGATATTTTTAGACACAGATCTTTGGAATCCAAAAATCGTTGAAAATCAATGAGAGATTCGTTTGGATTGAAATACGGAATGAGATTTTTTCCCGTGTTTTCTTTTTTTTTTTTTTTGATTCTATTTTTGTCCGAAAGAGAGAATCGATAGATTGATGGGAATCTCATTCTAGAAGCTAGATCGATCGACACCGATCAATGTTTGATGATTCTCGATTTCGATCAACGATCTTAATCGCTTCGATCTTTCTCACTAGCTTAAGAGAGTAGAGCTATGAATTCGATTATAAATTCGTTCGCTTTCAAATTTTATTCAATTTAGAATTTGAATGATTTTTCGAATTTCGCAATGATTTTTGTTTGATTTAAAATTTTAAAATAACCATCACTTAGAAATAGAATGTTTAGTGTTAACGATTCTCGAATTCTATATCAAGATTTCTTCGATGAAAATGATGTCGATTATGGTGATGATGATTTGGTTTCGATCAAAATCGTATCGAACACAAATCGATTAGTTTTAGAATTTAATTTTTCAACAAAAAAAAAAAAAATAAAAAAAAAAATGTTCGATTGTGTAATTTGATCATTCTTGTATCTGATTGATCTCGATTGATTTTTTTGTTTGTTTATTATTTAAAGCTTTTAGACTGTATCTATCGCTAGCCAAACTTTGATTTGATAAATTTACGATGGATTGTTTTGATGAATTTGGATTGTTATTTCTTTTCTATAACGATTGTTTAGATTTAGAGGAATATTCATTTGTAGGAGAGAAAAAAAAATTCCCATTACCCATCTCTTTCTATTCGATGACGTTAATGTGTTTTGAAAACAGAAAAAATTCGAGAGAATAGAATCAAACTCTTTGTTTTCGATTTTATTCTTGAAATTCAAATCCTCAAAATCTTTTCGATTCTTTTTTTTTTCTTCGTTTGTTGTTTTTTTGTTTGTGACCTAAAATAGAGCAAATAATCTCTATGGAAAATTTTTTTCTCGAAAAATATTTTATAAATTTCAAAATTTTAAGAGCTAAGAAGTACAATTTTAAGATTTTTGGTTGTAAAATCTATTTTAGATACAGCTTTTATTTTGAAAATTTCTCCTCGAATCTAATCGAAAAAGTGTATGATTTTGATTTTGTCAACGTTTTCGATCGAGCAAACGAATCTTTTCATTCTCATCGAGTAGACATAAGGATTGGACGTTGAGGGGGAGAAAAAAGAAGAAGCTATTTGTGACAATCAAACCAATCAAGATCCCTCATCAGCGTTCCATCTGATTGTGGATTGCTTCAACAAACATAGACCCACGCAAAAACAAATTGACCACACCAACAATGTTTGCTTCGGTGCGACAAAATCAAATCATTCGATCGGATAGATCTCTCCTTTTGGTTTGTTATCTTTGATCTTTGTTGGCGAACAAAATCAGACAGCGAAGAAATTTGTTTTCTCTGATTAGAACGAAACGAAGGACAATTGGATCAGATCAAAACTAGACCGAAACGATTGTGTAATTTCAAATGTGAATTTTATTGAATAGATTTTTTTTTTGCGATCTCAGAGTAGTTGAATTAGAATTAGTTGAATGAGTAGGAGATTGAATTAAATCAGGGAAAAAAATTGATTACTCTATGAAATTTTTGCATTCTTGATGGATAGAAGAATTCAAGCAATTTCAAATCAGTGAATTCATCGATGAATAATTAGTGATTGATGATTCGATTTGGACAAATTATGAATCAGAGAAGAATCCCATAATTGTTTCAATAGTATTTCAAATTGAAATCGCGATAGGAGATCGGTTCTGTCTCGGATTCATCCGAATAAGTTTGACCGGTTTCGATCGTTAAAATTCCATCTAAGATCATCATCTTCAATGCCTCTTGAAATAAATGGAAATGAAAATTTGATCCAAACGAAAATCAAAAACTTTTCTTCAAAGCCAATCTTAAAGGTGGACAACGCTGATAATAATAATAATAACAATGATGATGATGATGATGATGATGATGGTCTGTCAAACTTTTCTTTCTCTTTATCATCGTTCAACACTCCATTTCCATTAGATTCTTTTTTCCCAATCGTTCGCATCGTATTTCAATGATCTTAATCGCCTATAAACTCATATCAGTTTAGTGTCGATGTTAATGATGGTAATGATGATGGTGGCGATAGTAATAATAATAATAACAGTAAGAATAATCACCAGAATTTGGATCATGATTCGATGTAATAATCGAATTCTTAGACTCTCAGCGAATACGAGAATTCGAGAAGAGACCAGCCTATTCGATGTTTTCGATCATCAACATCTCTTCCCAGAAGGTTTCTCTCTAGTTTCAACATCATTTTTTCATTTATCTTTTCTCTGTATATTGGAGAAACTTTTTGGACCAAACATCGACCAGCCGAGAGAAAAAAAAGATAACCAAATTCTCTCTCTCTCTTTCTCTCGCTATTCTCTTTCACTTTGGACTCGCTAATTTTTTTTCAAGGGAATATTTTCTCTATGCTTAGATCTCGTTTCTTGAGATTGATTCGAGCGTAAATAATATCAATCTCTGCTTGGTTGATGCATAAATCAGTTTTGGATTCAAGTCTGCTTTGGTTGATTTATTCGTTTTTTTTCCTGGGAACGATCCTAGATTTTTAATGCACGCATACAATCACAAATCATGTCACCATCGTCACCGCAACGAAAGACCTTTCACCAGAATCGAATCATTTCAAGCTCATCGTCATTACTGAATTCACTAAAGCAAAACAAAAAGCGAATCTATTTTTTTTTTTCGTTTGGTTTTAATTCTCCATTATTCATCTCGGGCTCGTTAGTACTCGAGTCTCTTTGATGGACATTCTCTTCTTTTTTTTTTTTTTTTGAAACGAACAGCACAAAAACTTCTTCTCTAGTCCCGTTCATTGAGAGCCTCAATTTGGTAGTGTAAATGTAAATGATTGTTAGGGGTGGAGAAATTTCAAATTTTCCATTCTACACCCAAATTCTATGTGAGCCAAGTTTTTTTTTCTCGGTTCAATTCCAATTTGAGAGGAATAATTTTAGAGGAAAAAAAATCAAACTAGCATTTTAGTTCAAGCGATACGTTTCATGGCCTAAGAGGAGACCGATTCAATTTGAACGAACACAAGTTGAATGATAATTAAATCAAAAATAAGCGTTTTGTAAAATTTGAGAAAAAAAAATTCTACAAAAAAAAAATCACTCTCTCTCTCTCTCTCTCTCTCTCTCTCTCTCTCTCTCTCTCTCTCTCTCTCTCTCTCTCTCTCTCTCTCTCTCTCTCTCTCTCTCTCTTTTTCTTGCTCTTAAAAGCTTTCAATTGGATTCATTTGATTATTCCTCTCCGTTGCCTATTCTAAATTCCTCATTGAGAACATCAGTTTCCATTAGAGATGTAATTTATAGGAATTGTAAAAATTTTCTCGATTTTTTTTAAATTTTCAAATGAAAAAAATTCAAACAAAATAGCTAAACTAATCTGGTTTCTCAATCTAGATAATTATCGCAATGTCAAAATGGCCAAAAATTTCTCCTTTTATTGCGGTCATCGCTTTCTCTCTCTCTCTCTCTACTCGAATCTATTCGATTGGATCAAGCAAAACTGGTGAATGTATTCGATTGTAGTTGATATTTTCCACTTAATCACCTTTCACTCAAAAACACTCACACACATACACTTAATCGTCTTAATTAGAAAATTATAAATTCTTCTTTGCTTCTTCATCAATTGGAAGATGATTCGCTTCTCTCTTTCGTTCTTCACTTTGCTAAAAACATTCTTTGTTGTTCAAGCAAAATTTATTCCAAATTGATTCGGTTGGTACGGAAACCGATGGAACAAAACGGAACCTGCATACCATTGTGATGATGATGCATCTGGAATGTTTTTGTTTTAGCCAAGCTACAACCTATAACCTAGAGAAGATAGACTTGATACTTTGAAACTGGCTAGAAATATTCACAACGAAAAAGGAGGAAGAAAAGCTTCGCCCGAAGAAACGACAAAAACAATCGATATTCTAGCTAGCATTATCAATTTATCAAACAGAATAGACAACAAAACCGATAGAAAACAGAATTATAATATTTTTTTTTTTACAAATTTCTCAAAAAGTTCACAGTTTTTTTTCTGTTATACTTTTTGTTTGATGAAAAAAAAAACAAGAAAGTTTAATAGGTTCGATAGAAAAATCGAGAGAGAACGTGTAGAATTATAATGGAAAACTTTGGTATTGGAACGAGATGAAGCGATACAATAATCTTTTTTTCCCAATCAAAACAAAATCGAATTCATTCGCTTTTCTCCATTTTTCATTCTTATTCCCCAATCTCCACTCAATTCTCTCTCTATTGTTTGCGGAGACATCCAAGCTAAATCGTATCTAATTAGAATGCTCATAGCGAATATTGTTCGAAAATCTTCAATGAAATTTTAACAGAGAAGTTTACTTTTTCAGTAGAACTTGAAAAATTAATTTAGTGCGTAAAACTTTCAAAATTGTTCGCTTTCACTCTCTCTCTCTCTCTCTCTCTCTCTCTCTCTCTCTCTCTCTCTCTTCCATTCTCTTTCAGAGGCGAATTTTTTTCTTCTCTATTTCGTAGATTGAATTAGCTAAGTTTTTATGAGATTTTTTTTTTTTTTTTGAGATTTTTAAAAATGACTTTCGGAATCTACACCTTTTCAGAGTGAGTACGTTTTCACCTTATCAGACAATTTTTTTTTTTCTTTCGAACAATCGCTACTCAAAAGTAATCAGACTGTGGATTCCAGATGGAAGAAAATAAATTTCCTTTCAAATCGCTACGTTCAAATTTTTTTTTCTTTATTTTCTAATTTTTCAACAATTTCAAAGAAAACCAGCTTCTTTGCACAAATCGTTGCGAAATTTTCTATCAAAACGAAAATTAAATGAATGAAACTGACATTTAAAAAATTATTATTAGTATTATTGAAATTAATTTGAATTAGAAATTTTATTTTTTGGTTAATCTTTTTTTTTTATTGCCTTTTGGATTCCGATCACCGAATGAATTATTATGGGTTTCCTATGCTTGTAGAATCATAAGGATTAAGAAAGGATTGTTGGCAAAAAAAAAATGGAGGGAAAATTGTTCAAATTTTTATCACAATTTTAACGTTTCTTCACTAAAATTCTGAATGAATACCGTTTATTGCTTATTAGAAGATTGCAATTGAAAATAAAAATTTCTTCTCATTGCAGAGAATTGAAAACGCGCTTCGAGAGCAAAAAAATAAAAAAAAAACTATAACTAAATTGATCACTTTGGTCTCACTATCTACCAATAGAAGCAAAATGGTCTCACCGATGATTGACTTTGAAATGAAAAAGTGTGTGTGTGAATTGATCTCAAGAGCTGCTATGCTGTTAGTGTTCAGTGTACAGAAAATTGGTTTAACTTTGATGATGTTCCATAGGAATGAAGAAAACATCAATATATCAACTCTCTTTCTCTCTCTCTCTCTCTCTCTCTCTCCTTCTCTCGAAGACAAATTCTTATTATTTTTCTTAAAACTTCCGCATAATAATTCCGATGTCAAGAGTGATTATTATCAAAATCAAAATCAACTTGTTATATTATATATCAAGAAGAACAGAATCTGGACTAGGTCTTTGGCATAAAGTTAGAAGTTGAAAGAATAAAAGAATGAATGAAATCGAATGGAGAAGAAATTTGGTGAACAAATTCATCATCATCATCATCAGGATGTGTTGTGAGAATAATCAAAATTATCATTGCTATTCACAATGAATCCATTGGAATTGATGGGAGAATTTTAATGAGATAAATTTGATATATTTTCCATGTGAATGGTGATGAAATGAAATATGAATGAAGCGTGCCGAAAAGATTTTTTCAACAAATTCTAATATTCTAATGTGCATTCATTTTTTTTTCACTTGTGATCTGGTACTATCAAAGTAATTATTATTATTATTATTATTATTTTACACTTTGAATATCGAAATGAAAAACCATCGCATTAATACGAAGTGAATTCAATTGCTCCGACAATGAAGAGCAAAAGAGAGAATAATTTAGGTCTAGAATTTTGGGTTTGATTTGTAGTGAATATAGGTAGGGAGAGAATTCCGATTGGAAAGAAATAGTCTCAAGATTGGAGAGAAAGAATTGAAACATAATGAGAAATGAACCATTGAAGATATATAAAGAAGACAGAATAGATAAAAATAATTTCTGATGATGCCACAATGCTGAACAATACAACGTGTAGTGTCAAAATTTATTCTCTCTCTCTCTCGAACGAAAAGAATATCTAATTAGATGGATCGAATTGATTGAATCGAAAGATTGATTGATTAGTCGAGGTGGTTTTGGCGGCTCATTTCTTTTGTTCGTTCTCTTCCCTCTCTTCCCTCTCTCTCTCTCTCTCTCTCTCTCTCTCTCTCTCTCTCTCTCTCTCTCTCTTTCATTCTTTTATGTTTCGAAAAATTTCTGTCTTCTTTCTCTTTTTTACTTTTATTGTTGTTGTTGTTGTTGTTGTTTGCTTTATATTTTTTTTTCATTCTTTTTTTTTCTGGCCGGTTGTTTCAGATCAATTTCTCTCACAAACTCTTTCGATAAAAATATGCTCGTACGAATTGTTGCGAAAAAAAAACGAGTTTGACAGTTTTTTCCCTCCCTCCCTCTCTCTCTCTCTCTCTCTCTCTCTCTCTCTCTCTCTCTGATAGATATTCTCATCTTTGATAATGAATTTGATTCTCGCAATCATAGCTTCTCAGTTTTGGATGGTGGTGAAGATGGTGGCGGTTTTATTAGAAATTTTTTTTTTACGCTATAAATTAAACATTTTTGGGGCGTTCCAAGAATAACAACCTTAGACAGTGTTTCGAAACAAGATGTCTAGGCGCAGTCAACTGATTATTACCCCAGAACACCCCTGAAAATGTTAACTTATTAATGTTTCCACCATGATATTGGTGAGAAGGATGATGATCGTGTTCTAATAGAACCTATCGAACAACAAATATCTTGTTAGCTCTACGACTGAACGAGAGGAATTCTAATTCGATTCTTTTTATGCTGTCAATCAATATCTTTCTCTCTCTCTCTCTCTCTCTCTCTCTCTCTCTCTCTCTCTCTCTCTCTCTCTCTCTCTCTCTATCTCTCTCTCTCTCGCTCTCTCTCTCTCTCTCGCTCTCTCTCTCTCTCTCTATCTCTCTCTCTCTCGCTCTCTCTCTCTCTCTCTCTCTTTCCTTGCTATCGTAAACACTTTATTTTCACTTTCTTCTAGGATTTCATAGTCGGTCATCAATATCATCATCGTAGCATCATTTTGATTCTGATTCTCATCAACATCAACATCAACATCATTTCAAAAGCATATTTTTTCCTCTTCTCTCCATATCATCGTTAGAGAAGCGAAGCGAGACAGAACAAAAAAATGTTTGTTGGATTTCGGTTCTTTTTTGGAAATTTTTTAGTTCCCAATTCGTAAATGAAAAAAAAGTGTCGATCAATCGTTTTATTGTCATCATCAAAACCATTTTCATTCTCCTCTTCTTCTTCTTCTTCTTCTTTTTCTTCTCGGATATTATTATGATTGCAATAATCGAACATCATCGACGACGACAACAATATTGTTGTCAGATGATAATAGGGGTTGTTGGTGATGGTTGTGAGGGCCGCAACGGTCCTAGTTAGAAATATTTAATTTTCTCTCTCCTTCTCTTCCATCTCCTAGATCGCAATCCTTTGACTAGGGCTAAAGGATCGGATAGCGAAAGGAAAAAACAACAACAAAGAAAAAAACATCAAATTCTTATCGGTTGTTTTTTTTTCGCGCTCTCTAGTCCTGGATTGCTTCTTATCTCGACTCGACAATATAATAATCTTCGTAGTCATAGTCTTCTTGTTGAAATTATGATCTCAGCTATATGTTTTGATTGCTGTTATTGGCCAAGATTGTTGGTGTTTGTTGTTGTTGGTCTTGATTCCATTGAATTATCATCAACACAACCAACAGTACTAATTCTTGATATTTAATATCCAAATCGTAAAAAAAACATCAAGATGGTCTCGATTCTATTGATTACTCTCTCTCTCTCTCTCTCTCTCTCTCTCTCTCTCTCTATTTTCGATTCTCTTTTATCGTCTTTTTTTTCTCTCGCTTTTGGTCGCGAACAAATAAATGCAATCAACCAACCAGATGCGTTGTGTGCGGACAAATAGCTATCTCGGTTAGATTCAATTGTGGTCCACAAGCACCGGAATTTATTTCCGGAACTCTCACTTTTTTTTGTTTGTGATTCTAATCTCTCTCTCTCTCTCTCTCTCTCTCTCTCTCTCTCTCTCTAGGTATGTTTGTGTGATCGTCAAACGAATTTTTTTGGTCTAGATCTCTCACGATTTTATTCTTCTCATTTTCGCTCTCGACTTTCTGATTCCATCTCCATCTACCATTAAACGGTCATGTTTGAGTTTGGTCAGAAGAAAAAAGACAGCATTGAAAGTGTTGGAGAAGTGAGAGTTATATTGAGAAAAAATCGAGACATAAAATCTTAGAATGCAATCGTTGAGATGAAAAATCTAAACTTGTTAGCATATCGTTCATATTTCTATGCCTGTGTTCATCTATAACTTTATTGTTCAATCAATAATTTTTAGATTATTATTGCTGTTTTAGATCATTTTTTTTGCTAGTTCGAATTAGATTTTTCATGTGCATTCTACATCATCTTCATCTCTCTGCCTTCTTTTGCCTAGTTGTTGTCAGCTCTCAATGATTTGATTCTCGAACAATCAAAAAGTGCATCTTCATTTCTTGTGTTTATTAGTTAAAATAACATCGCACGAACATCTCTCCATTTTGATAATGATGATGGTGGTCGATCGTGTTCGGAGTCTCGAAAACAAGATGGATTGATCCCAAAGAGAAAGAGAGAAAATGAATGAGATGCGAGGGAAAAAAAAGAAGACTTGAGCTGACAATTTTGCTTAGAATAGAGATTTTTGATTAAAGATCCCTAGAGGATTAGATTTCATCAATGATCGATGTACACAAATCAGTGGATCAGTGTGAAATAATCAGATGATCTAGAGAGGAAAATTTTAAATTGAAAAAAAAACAATTCTGTTGCACAACATGCATTCAAAACCGCAGAGATTAAAACCAAACAACAATTAATCCAAATAGAGATGGAAGAGATATCCTACCTCAATAATCAGAAGAAAATCGGTATTCAATCCAAACTCTTTTGATTGTTGATCAAATATCTTAATGTTTGTCGCTTTGATCTTTTTTTTCGATTTTGATAGAAATTTAAAAATTTGATCAGATATATAATCAGAAAAATTCACAAAGATTTGATCAATATTTATCGAAATATTCAAGACATTCAAACACACATAGACAAACTCATCTAATTCATTGAGAAAGAAATCGATTCGATTCGAATGTCTTCACCACAAAGCGATGTTTTTTGTTAGAGAAAAGAAGAAAAAAAAGGATCGAATTCAAACACAAAAAAAATGCACCACAGTTATTATGTAACTTTTTTTTCAGATTTCCATTTTTTTTATTAATTGTATAGTTTGGTAGAAAACCGCAACCAGATCCATTTCTAAATCGAATTCAATGAAGCGATTCTTTCGTAACCGAATCGAAACAATCGGTTTGGTTACTACCAATTCATAATCCAGGAACAAACTTTGTTGACTGGTAGACAAGAACGAGAGAGAATGAAACAAACATTTTTCCCCCAACAATAAGTCAAGAATTGCTAATTTCACCCTAGACAAAAAAAAAACAAGCAAAAACAATAATCAAATGAACCGATAGAATTGAAGAAGAAATGAGAGCATTGAGAAAAAATCTTGGTGCAGAACCGGTTCCAATGTGGAACCAAGAAAAAAAACGATTCGATTGTCGAGTCGATTTCTTTGAAACGTCGAACCAGATTCGCAAAAGAATCTGAATCGAATGAACGAACAACTGGTTACATACCAATCGATGCCATAGAGAGAATATTCTCTCTCTCTCTTCCTCTCTCTTTTCTCTCTTCATCGAAACGAACTAAACGGATGGTTGAATGAGGAAAAAAACACATAGAATCAGAACGATGAAATTCAATAGATTGAAAAAAAAATAACATCGAAAAAGCAAACTAGAAGAGAAAAAGAAAAGAGAGAAGAGAATATTCTGCTCTTCAAAATTAACCCTCAAAATTCTTCTCTCTCTCTCTCTCTCTCTCTCTCTCTCTTTTCTCTTGGTAACCACACACCAACAAAAAGAGCGAGAATGAAAGAGAAAGGAAGAGAGAGAGAGAGAGAGAGAGAGAAAGAGTCAAGTGAAAATGCAAAAAGAAAGTGAAGAAAAAAAATTTGGTCCAGAAAAAAATGATAATAATAATAATAATAATAATCACAATGAAAATAAAAATCAAACAATTTAAGAGAAGAAGTAGCGGCAATTTTGTTTGAAAAATTCTCCACACACTTTCTTCTTCTTCCTCTCTCTCTTCCTTTTTGGTGCTCTCTGTGTGCATTGCAAAGCGTATCGTTGTATGTTTGGTTGCGTTAACTTTCGAACCGAATTAATGTCTTCTTTGATTTTCTATTATATTATCAGGCGTTATTATTACCATCACCATCATCATCATCATCATCATCAGTATTATTATTTGTTATTCTCTGTTTTGTTTGTGGAGAAAGAAACCAGAAGAATATCTTCATCTTTCGTAGCTATTTTCTTAAATCATTTTACTTTTCTTCTTCTTCTTCTTCTTCTTCTGCTTTCGATAGATTCTTTCGTGGCTTCTTTCCGCATCCAATGATGATAATAATAATAATAATAATGATGATGATGATAATAGATAAACCATACGCCAGCAGCTACAAACCAGACATGGTTATCTCTCTCTCTCTCTCTCTCTCTCTCTTCGTAGATAAGAGTTTTTATCTAGGAATAAGAAGGAAAACAAAAAAAAAACGCAAAAATGAGCATAGACCATATGGATGTGCAATAGTCATCGATAGAGATGATTAGGTCTTGAATGGAACCAAATCGACAGCAAAAAAGTGCTAAATTTTAGCTTAGCTTTCGATATGATCTACAGCTAATCTTCTAAAAAGAGTGTGTGTGTGTGTGTGTCTAGAAAATCTTCAAAAGATGCGATAATAAAACACCAAGATAAACATGATCTAATTAATTCTATTGTTTTCGTTGGTGATGTTACGTTTTGGAATCTTGCTCGAAAACAAGCTATTTATAGTCGATTAGTTTCAGGCAAAGTAGAAATTTCGAAACTCAAATCACAATCATCAAAGTTTCACAATCGAAATGCTCAAGAATGGTTTGAAAATTTTTACTTCACTCAACATTTTTTTTTTGTTCGAAGCATTAAGCATAATCGTATCGAACATTTCATTATTGTTTGCGAACGAGAAAGAAAAAAAAATGAGTGAAAATAAGAGCTCTGAAACTGAACGATGGACAAAGCGAGACAAGATGGTTAGGAATTCGATTACATTCATTCGGTCAAGATGATCTAGTTCGATAATGAATCTCAAAAATTAGACAAGAATGGCCCAT
This sequence comes from Sarcoptes scabiei, assembly GCA_020844145.1. Taxonomy (NCBI): domain Eukaryota; kingdom Metazoa; phylum Arthropoda; class Arachnida; order Sarcoptiformes; family Sarcoptidae; genus Sarcoptes; species Sarcoptes scabiei. The sequence continues at coordinate 1,695,524 of CP080488.1, forward strand.
AGGCTCTCTCTCTCTCTCTCTTGATTTTGCGATCTCTCTGTTTTACGTAAATATAATGTCGCATTTTTTTTCATTCGTTTTCATTATGCTTTTCCATCTTGAAGCTTGATTGCCGTTGGCGATCACATTACAGCACTACAGAAACATTGACTTTTTTTTCTGACGGTAGCACAGAAAATCACAGTTTTTTTCTCAGAAAAAAGCTGAAACACTTCTATCTAGAAACAGTGAACAAAACTATAGATTATTGAATGAAAAGAAAACTACATCGAGAATTTTGTAGTATCGGTATTCAATAAAATTATTATTTTTCAAATGTAAGATAGATTAGAAAGATGATATTTTTGAGAAATATACTGCAAAAAGATGGATGGCAAATATTTATGGACATCTATTATTTCATTGTCAATCTAAAATTGAATGGTCTGAAAAAAAAGGAGTAGTTAAACCGCAACAGAATCTTGAATTTATTCATTCACGAGGAGAACGAAAATTGAGAAGAAAAACTATTCCAATTATTATCACTTTGCCTTACAAAGATGAATCCATTTGGATAGTTAGCTTAAATTGCTGGAAATTTTTTTCAAACATTCTAGCTCATTCCACAATTTGGTAGCTTAAAAATGGTCAAGTAGTCAAAAATAGAGATTTGATTTATTGCAACGATCAATGAGATTAATCTACGATTGATCGACACATCTTATCACGAAAAAATTGCTTATTTCAATGTAGAGTTTCACTTGAAAACATTGGCAAATAAATTACAATGACTCAAAAGAGCGAAATGGAAATGAAAAGATTAGGAAAGGAAGAGGATTGAAAAATAAAGCCTCTAGAGCAAGCAAAAAAAAAAAAAAAAAAAAAGAGAATCTTTCAAAACAAACAACTCGAACAAAGCTTGAATAATTTTCGAGAACGATTCCGAAACTAATTCTATGAAACTTTTGCTTGAAGGATTGTAATTCATTATCCAAGAATCGTATTAATCATCAATTTTTTACATTCGAACAAGTCGGATCATAGCGGCTATAGATTTTAGCTATAGATTTTGGCGTTTAATTTCATTCATTTTCTTTTCATTTCACCACATCAAACTCTATCGGCGATCATCATTGTAATAGGAGCATTATGATGCACTGATAGTGATGAGATAGATAGTTTCGATACGATATGATTAGCACGAAAATATCTGCAGAAGCTATATTCAAAAAAAAAAAAACTCAGTAGATTTTTATAGTTTAGTATTCGTCCAAATCGAGCGAGAAGATAGAATGGAAACATAATCAGATTAAAAATTGAGAATGAAAATCGAAATTCTCTTCACTGCTGCTGCTGCTGCTGATCAGAAAAAGTTATAATCAAAATTTGATGACAAAGATGATGGTGGTGATGATGATGATGATGATGATGAATTGTGGAAGATTGTGAGAAGTTCACTTTTGCGAAGAGTACTAGGCGATGAAAAATGAATCCAAACACTAATACTTCAAACTGATCATCATCAAAATTCTAGGCATAAAATTTTCTCTTCTGTCTTCCAATTTTTTTCCATCAAATAAAAAAAGAATGGAAGGATTGAATGTGGTGAAATTGATATTGGAGAGAATTATTAGAATTCCAGAACCAGAACATTCCGTGTTTTAACACTTTTTTCTTGTTGATTTTTTTCTCTCGACTGGAAACTTCCTTGCCAAAATTCCGAAATTTTTTTTTAAAGGATTTAAAACAAATCTGAAATTGGAAAATCTCAGCCTCAATCAATCATAAAAAAAGTGATCGATATCGATGATCTTGATGATCCAAAGAGACTGTCTTTGATTCTATTCGATTTCGAATCGATCCTAGTATGAGGATTAAATGAGGAAAAAAAAAATTTTGGTTAAGATCAGCTACAGCCCAAACACAAATGTCCTGGACTATGGGAAAAAAATCTCAACAAATTCCAATTCCAGAATTTTTTTTAAATTTGTTTTTTTGCTATGAAAATCATCCAAGCTTTTTTTGTTGTTTTTTGCTTGAAAAAAACGAAAAAATAGCAAACAAACAAATGTTGTTCGAACTATGGGAATATTTCAAGCGAAGAGATTGGAAATTCTTCGCTACGTTTATAGTTGGTTTTTTGCGAGATAAGAATCGATTTTGGCCTTTGAAAATATTCATAAGAGAGAGAGAGAAAGTAATGAATGAAGTTAACTCATTACAGAGAAGAATCGATGATTTTTTTTAATGAGAATTTTATCGATCCAAAATTTCACATTTGCACTAAAAAAACAAAAATAAAAAATGAAAATCGCAAAAGAACCGAGAGTAAAAAAATGAAAACCAAAAATGGTAGAACGAAAGAAATTTGATCGTTTATGATCCGAGAACAGCGATCGAGATGAGAGAGAGAGAGAGAGAGAGAGAGAGAGTTAAAGGCAGTGTATGTGTTTCCATCCGAAAATAAATCTCTTCATGGCGGTGATAGTTATGCTGATAATAATAATCAGTATGGAATGAGAGCACCAAATGTTCCCAATGATAATCAATTTCCGATGAAGATGGCCATTAAAGCTTCGGTGTGTGTAGAGTGCACTAATTACAGACCCCAAAAAAAATCTTCAGGCAAACAATCAATAGATGAGAAAATCAAAAAAAAATTGACAAAAAGGATTGGGATCGCAATCTTTCGATCGATTTTCTCTCGAAGCTCGAAGAATCAGATTTTAATTTTTGAATCAGATTTAGAATCAGATTTTCTGTGGTATTCATTTGAGAAGATTTATTGATTTTAACGATCTTGTTTTTTTCCAACTCAATCTAAGCATGATTTATTCGAACGTTACATTTGATTCAAGAGAGATTGAGAATTCATTTTCGACTCGAAAAATGACAAAATTGAAATTTTGGAAAAATGATACCTTTTTATTTCGAAATCTAGACCGAAAATAGAAGACAATCGAGATCATCGAAAGCAAACTCGAGAGCTCTATCGTTTTATTATTCTCCTCTTCACTCCCCTATCACACATCTCTATCACTATCGATATAGTGGCATCAAAATTGATCATAATATTATTGATGATTATTAGTTTTACTTCTAGATTTTAATAGCGTGTTATCAGCTTATTAAATCTAATGAGAATATGTTTCACACTCTCGATATGGATGCGAAACGAGAGAGTGAGAGAGAGAGAGAGACTCGATTTTCATTTTCTTCTTTCTACTTTTTTTCAAGATGTAATTTGAGCACTACACAAGTGAAGCAAATTTCGGTTACATTCGAAGACCATAGGGACCTTATGATGGTGTCTCGTGATATGATTCTCGAAAGAGCTAAAAAAATGGACACTCTATCATAGGAAAGAAATTTTGAAATATACAAAAAAATAAAATGGTCCAATCTTCTCTCACAGATCTGTTTGTATCTCTTGGATGAAAACTTGAGGAGAGAGAGAGAGAGAGAGAGAGAGAGAGAGAGAGAGAGAGAGAGAATTTTCATTTCGGACACTTCCGAGAGTAAAATATTCTCAACAAAAACAACAAGAGAAAAAAATATCTTCAAAGAAGAAATAACAAAATGGAAGCCAAAAAAAACAACAAACAAAAAGTTTACTAGGAAAAAAATTATCAAAAAAAAAAAAGAATAAATTAATAATGGACCGCTCATTCGTTCGATTCTTTTCTTTATCAAAATCTCTTCTTCACATCGCTTCTCTTCATCATTGACCGCCTTCAACAATGGACCTTAAGGAGAGAGGTGGAAAGAAAATCAATCAATAATTTAACATTCTCATCTTCACACCGATGATTATTGCTTACCTAACACAGCTAAGTTCTAGGCTTCGAGAGAGAGAGAGAGAGAGAGAGAGAGAGAGAGAGAGAGAGAGGAAAGAAAAACAAGCATAGAAAAAAAACTTCATCAACGCGAAATAAAACTTACACTTTTATCTATTTGTTACTGATTGATATCTTAAACCAGACCCAGAGAGAGAGAGAGATGTGGAAAAAAATTCCATTATTAGTGTGAAGTCCGAGAAACAAAAAAAAAAGAAGCGAAAAGAATTTTTTCGTTTTCATCCGAAACAAGAACGAAAAAAAAAAAAAAAAAAAGAAATTCCTAAGATGTTTTGGATGATGATTTGGCACAGAGAATTAGATCTTAGATAATTACAAAACACTCTAGTTACGCACATACACACACACACACACACCTAAACCGATGTGCTGTCCGTAGGTCTTTTTTTTTTATGTTTTGTCCCTATTTTCTATCGTTTCTTTTACACTCACTGATTGATTACATTAAATTCTCATTATGTCTTGCGAATGTATTGCATTATTCTTATCATCGAATGTTTTTTGAAAGATTAGTTGTTATAAAGCAAGATTTATTATATGTTATTATTATTATTATTATTATTATTATTAGCATTGCATAGAGAAAATTAAAACAATCGTTTTTTTTTGATCATTCGAAAAAGTACATCGAGAATAAGAGCTAAGGTTCAATACAATGATGCCTCGATTTAGTGTTAGATTTTGGATTCGACTTCATCGATAAGTGGCATAGAGCAATAAATTATTATCAATAAGATAGGACGGAGATAGATTTGCGTTAGATAGTCTTACAGAATTACAGTTTACATAACTCGAGAGAAAGGAAGAGAGAAAAAAACTAATAGAACAATTCTCTTTCGATTGATTGATCACCATGGTACAAAGCGGAACGATTCGAAGCTATTCGGAAAACAAATTGATACATTCTTGACATCACACTTATCTGCTCCGATAATTGCTTCGAATTGAAAGAGAGAGAGAGAGAGAGAAAAAAAAAAAATCTCGAATGAAGGTAATTTCTTTAGGTAAAGCGTCGATTATATCACACTAAGAAACAAAGAAAATTTGCTACCAAAGCATTAGAAAATGTTACGAAAACAGAATCTGCTAGCATCGAAATATGATTAATACCATCAATTTTATTGTAATCTTAAGAGAAGCAATCATTTGACTGCGATTACTTTGATTACGAATCAAATTAATCATGCTGAGATGAAATCACAGCATCGATATAACACTATAATATTCAAAATGAATCAATTCATTACGATTGTATGCAAAAATTAAGCGATCAAGTTTGATAGACTCATAGTAGATGTGTTAAGGGCAAAAAAAATGGGATCTATTTCTAACACAGATCTAATCTAGAATTCAATATTAATTCTGGTTCGAATAATCAGAAATTCCAATCTCGATATTTTCTACATTAAAAAAAAAATTTCCAATTATTCGCTCATTAATAAAGAAATCTGATTATCAAATTGCTTCATTTATTAGATTCTAATAATTTGAAAATATTCTGCAATTTAGTATCTCAGAAAATATTGCTATTGTACATCGTAAGATACGTTTGACTGATACTTTTGTTTTTGTTTTTTTTTCTTTTGATTGAGCTAACTCTGAAGATATGAATCTATAGATTCAGATTAATTTCAGCCTAGAACTTTGAAACTATATTCTAGCTTAGATTCAATTTTTTTCTCTCTAGAAACGGAACCTAGATTATCTAGGGACGAAATGATTCTCGCTCGAATTCTTTCGTTTTCTTTGTTTGTTTCGAACAAAACTCTATCTAGACAATCAATCTTAATGTTTGCATGAATCTTGAGAAAGAAAAACAATGAAAAATTGTGAATGAGATCGAATTTCTTCAACTCGCTCATCATCATCATCATCATCATCATCATCATCATAGTTACGAGAAAACTAATCTAGTGATCTAATGAAGCGATCAATGATATCAATTTTTTCAATTTCTCTAACTTAAGCTAACTAATTTCAACATTTTGAAACAAACAATTCCAGAAAAATAGAGTTTAGATTTTTGATTCTAGATCGAGAAGAAAAACGCGCCACGGTACTTTGAGACCGGAAAAGAGAAGAAAAAATTATTTTTTCTTTCTTTTTGTTCGATTATGAAATAATACCAGCATTGATACTATCAATTTCATCATTGCCATTATCGAAATTCATTGTCATTACATTCGCTGCTTACTTTTTTCGATCGAAAAAGCACAGATTGAATGAGTGAAGAGAAAAATGAGTAAAAAGAAAGAAACATAGAAAGAGATTCAAGGACCTATACTTTAGAGCCTAGATCGAAAGAAAAATACTTTTTTTTTTTTTTTGCTACAAAATCAAATAAAACTGAAAATTCATATCTCTGTGTGATACCATTATCTATTCGATTCATTTGATTTCATAGAAAAAAAAAACGAAATTCATTTCAATTTGATTCGATCAAAAGCGACCAATCTTTGAAACTCTTGTTTTGTGTATTGAATCGAGTCGAAGAGAAAAGAGATTCTTTCTCTCATCAAACAGAGATTGATGATGGAGAGGGAATAGATTTGATTTTTTTATTTCGCTTCCATCAAAGATCAAAATCGATTTGGTTATGAATTGAATTCGTTTCTCCCATACCATTCTTTTCATTCCAGATCTCCATAATCGGTCATATTTCTCATCGCCAATATTGCTAGCATTGATTGAGAAGAGCATTCGACGACATATGTTTGAGCGGAATAAATTGGCTCAAGTTCAAATTGATGTCGTCCTAGCACCAAAGAGAGATTTTTATGGTTCCAGAGAAAAAAAAAATCTCGAAAACCCTTCCAAATCGATTTCACAAAGACCGTCGATGAAAGTCAAACTCTTAAATTTCTATCTAAGGGTATTAGAAAAGTACAAGTACATTCTCGATGACTCGATCGATAGGAATTCATATTTCGATCGACAGGTGAACGAAACGAGATTAGATTAAAAAAAAAAAAAAAGATTTTTTTCTCCGTTTATTTTTTTTTTTTTTGCAATTTTCTTCTCTCTTGATCCCATCAGTCAATGGAATTTGAAAGTTTTCAAAATCTTCATTCTTTCATTTCCAATTCAATTCCAATTGTCTTCGTATGAATAAATATTTTTCATCTAATCTTAATATTTCTAGAATGTTTTCTTTCAAGAATCTCATATCGGATCGCAATATTCATTCAAACGGAATGAAACAATTCGGATGCATAAAGGTGTTGGTAGTTTTGATGAGAGAGAGAGAGAGAGAGAGATTCAATAAAAAGAGATCGCAAAGAATAGGGAATCGTTAAGGATAGCTAAATTGAAGTGAAAAGTTTTATCCTAGGATCTAGGAACTAAGCAAATAAAAAATCTATCAATCGTTCGATGTTCTAATCCAACAAATCGAATCTCTACCAATTTTGTTACATTTCGTTTGGATATTTATTGAATGAAGAGAAAATATTTCAAACAGAAAAAGTAAAAAAAGTTTCTCTTGTTTCGATGAGTCAAGTCTCATTCCATAATGAATGAAAGAAGGAAAAAAAAAGATGGCTTAGTCAACTTTTACGTCTTCTTTTCGAATTTCCTAACTCTTTCGATCGATTGGATTTTGAATCAAAATCAAATTGAATTCCCATCGAATTTCGAAACAATTTTTTTTTTGCTAAAACAAAAGCAGCAGTGTGATGCAATTTCTTATTTCCAAACAATTTGCTAAGTAATTTAGTTTCAATTTGATTCAACGATGAGAACAATGTCGATCAGAACAATAATCTAGGACCCTTTTATTTCGAAACTTAAATCTAAGCTTTTGTTTCGAATCTTCGAATTTGGATTGCATAAAAATTTCCTAATAATTAGTGGGCGGTGGCATTTTGAAATCAAAGACATTCGAGAATGGAATAGAATGATGGTTGAATGATGCATCGTTTTTGGAACAAAATCACTGCTTTCAAATTGGAATAAAAAAAATTTTTTTTTCCAACATCGATTGATTTGATTCTTTGACATAATATAATTCGATTCGAGATTTCATTTTTCAAATTGATTTGTCTCAGAATCGATTTCTTTGCTTCTTACGATACCAAAATATCCAAATTGATCCAAAATCATCTCGATCATCTAGGAGTATGAATTCGATTATCTAACGAGTTCATCACTCGCAATTCTAGACCCAATTTCTTACAGAGCTATTTGATTCTAGAATTCTTGGAGGAGAGACAAAAAATTAATTCTACTCTCGCATTTCTTTTCCTACCACCATCATTATTATTATTTTTTTTTGTTCGTTAGACAATGATATTGATCGATGAGCAAAAAAAAAAATTGAATTTGAATTCAATTTTTTTTTCCCGATTCTTTTCTTTTCATTTCGCTCTCAATTCGCTGGATTTCGTTTCCGAAACTTCATTTCATCTCTCCGTTTTTTTTTTCTATCTTTTTCGATTTGATTACTTTTGATTCTCTCAATTCAATTCTTTTGTTTCACGCTCCATATTGATCCATTTGAATTGCCTATTGTCCATTGGAGTGGACATAAATCTTGAAAAATGGTGGAAAAAAAATAAAACTCAAACATTGAAATTGGTGAAGAATTCACTTGAAAACAAATGAATCTCTCTCTCTCTTTTCATATTCAAAAATGAATCTACTCCTTCTCTCTCTCTCTCTGATGAAATTACTTTATTGCCGTTTTATGACAAAAATTATACACATTTATGAATGTTCTATGACAATAAACATCAAGAATGATGCGATTGTTTTGAAAAAAATAAATAATTTTGGTAGAATAATCTAAACCGATTCATAGCTTTCACTGAGAATAATTCAGAATCTCCTGCTGAGATCGCCAAGATTACAGAATCAGAAGAATTGGGTTTGGAATTCGAATGAATTCATTTAGAATAGGGAAAAAAATTTGAGAAAATCTGAATTCTTAATGTTACGATGAAATTGTAACAAAATTTCAAATGAAAATTAAATCTAAATCAATCAAATTGATTCATTCCGGTTGGGTAGAAAGAATTTCAGCGAGTTGATAATGATGATCATCTCATTTAATCCTTTGTGAAAGAATTACAACAATAGAGAATGGAACCTCGCTGTCGAAAATTCATTCATCATTGTCATTCGATTGACAATCGTTGCTCTGTGCAGTGTTGTCATCGATGATGGTAGAATGTGAAGCTTCAAATGTCACCAATAGATTTGAGAAAACAAAAGATCTTAAAGATTGGATGAAAAAACAAACATACAAAATTCCAGAAAGATTTATGATAATATTTTGACTCCTAAATTTTTGATTTCAATCGAGATTCAAAAAAATGTCAATCGATATTACATTCAGAATTGATTTGTTGAGAAATTTCTGAATAAAAAAATTCAAAAAAAATTACCAAAATTTAGACTGGATTAATTTCTTTTTCTGTTTTTTTCCTCAAAATCTCATCTAATCGAATCGAATGGATAGAATCAATGCTAATCAATCAAGAAAAAAAAAACGCCTGCTCTTCTCCTTCTCTTTCTTGCTAGGTTCTAGGTTTTTAATCTTGCTGTCAAATGAAGAGAGCAAAGGGTTAGAATTTGTGACTGAATCAGCAAATTTTGAAAACTCTAGATTTCATTTCCGGAATCTGATTCAAATCAACTGGAACAAGTATTGCGCATTGTTTGGATATGATCAATTTTAATGATGAGATCTTGTTATGTTCAAATCGAATCCTTTTTTGACCGAATGAAAAAATTGTAATCATCTTTTATAAATACAAAATTATACAGATATACAACACAAAAAAATTATCTGACTGCCCAAAAGTGGAAAATGGAGGAAAATTTACCTCCCTCCCACAAAAAAACTCGAATAAATAATGAATTAGAACAAGATTCGAGAATCAAGTTGAAAAGATTGTAGTAGATTAATTGAATTCTCATTCGGTCTCAACTCTCGATGCGAACATAAATCTCATTTCCATCGAAATCTCTTTGTGAAAAGTTTAAATTGAATTTATTGAAAAGAATTCGAAAGAAAAAAAAAACGTTGGCAAATTTAATTTGATTCGTTCGAAAACTCAACAACAGCTACCAGAACCAGAGATGGTGAAGACTTTTGCAAGTCAATCAAAATGAAACAGGGCGTTCCTTTTGCTTTATTACGCAAAACACACCTCCAGTTTTTTTTTCGTTTTTCATTCCATTCTTGAGTCCATTGGTTCCGATTACAAACAAATTAATTCCATTCTCTGCGAAGAAGAAAAATTTCTCGTTTCCGTAGTAGTATTCTCTCTCTAGCTAAAATTGAAATTTATTATTATTATTCTCATTAAAATCATCGCCATCGCCATAATCAATGTTCGAACTCTCTTCTCAGTTTTAGTATTATTATTTGTTTCAGTATTATTTTTTTCCCAGTTACGAAATTTGAAAAAAAATAACAAAAATATAATCGTTGATTGTTGAATAGAACGAAGTGAATCAAGAAACACAGAAAATCATAAAGAAGAGAATCCATTTGGATCGGAACCGAACTAGATATAGAGAGAGAGAGAGAGAGAGAGAGACCGAAGTAAATTAATGAAAATCGCATTGAGAGTTTTCATAGCTATCGTTTTGATAATGTCCATCATTATCATCGATAAACATTCGTTCTCGATGCCTTCGAAATCGTTGCTAGAATCACAATATTCTATCGAGCAATCAAATGGAATAATAACGAAAACCGAAACAACAACAATAACAACAAAAACACCGACTACATCATCGTCACAAGATGAGAACGAAAAAATTGGACATAAACATTACGTATTCAAACGAAATATTCGTATTCGAAATTCAAACCATCATCATCATAATAATCATAATCATAATCATAATGATCATAATAACAATAATAACGGTGCTGATGATGATAACAATAACAACAATAATAATAATAATAATAATAATAATAATAATCGTAGAGAAACAGTTAAAACAAACAACAAAATCAATGATCTAGTTCGAAGTAACTCACTGGATTCAATCAATTTCTACTTGATTATTGCGCTTGTAACAATATCGATTGCGACTATCTTGATTTCTATATTATCGTTTTGGTGGATGATCAGTTTGATGAGAAAACGGAATCGATTCGAAACGAATACGATCACAACGAAACAATATGAGAATCAGATTAGAGATGAAACAAAAGAATATCTAGATGATGATGAGAATCAAAGCAATGCTATTCTAAAGTTTTTATCTAGACTTTTCGAGACGAAACAAAGAGATAGAAATCGATTTGTTTCGATTATAAAAACGCCAACAACACCTACATTGACCACCACACCTACAACGACAACAATCAATTGTAGTAAATCCGAAACTTCAACACCATTATGTCAGCAAGTATCGATCGATCGTAGTCAAGATCATTATCATCATCGAAATGGTGCATTTTTGCTAGATCAATCAGAACGGGTACGCAAACAAAAACAAAAACAAAAACATCGACATCGACATCGACATCGTAGAAAACGAGAGCAACAAAGAATATTGGAGAGAAAAAAACGTCGAAGATCAATGCGACGGAGAGAGCGAATTAGATTTTTATCGGGAGCGAAAAATAAACGACAATCTCAAAAACCATCAAAAGAAGTTTTACGATCAAGATCGATCCAAAACGAGAGCAATGATGGTATCAGTTCAGAACAGCACCGAAGACAATCATCACCGGTGGCAACAACTTCGATCTCGAAATCATCATTATCATTATCAACACAATCATCGATTCAATACTTAAGAGATCGAGAAAAAATGGATTGTAAATTGATTTATGATGTCGATGAGAATGATGATTGTTTGGTGAAAAAATTTCTTACAAATCTTTCGGATCAAAACAAGGGGAAAAGATCGATACGTGACATTAACTCTATCGATGTCGATTGTGATGAAGATGATGGTGATGATGGTGAAGACAATAATAGGAATCATACTACCACAAAGCATGTCCATTTCGATTATGATGATCCCAACAATGTTGATGGTTACGATAATAATCATAGCAATAATGATTATGATGGGGATGATCTTAATGATCGGAATGAAGTTCTAAATAATCAAATCATAACGCTGGAGAATGATTTGAAGCTAAGACCAAAACTTGATCTTTGCTTTCCAACATTCATTCCAACAACTCGTTTCGATGATCAGATGAAATACGATCAGATTCGAGATGGATTTTCGCAATTATTCATCACCGAGCTGGTAAAACGAAATGAAAATCAACAAAAGTTGACGTCAATGGTTGATATGAAATCGCTAGATCATCAATCGAATGCTTCAAAAACGAAACAATTTCTTGGGCCATATTTCAATCGCATCGATTCGATTAGATCGATTCAATTGAAACCTGGACAGATACGATGCAAAGAGTATCGAAGAAAATTATTGCAAACCATCGATGAATTGAATCAAAAACTCTACAATATCAAAAAATCAAAAGTCCTAGCTGGTTACGAATTTGATTCGAATTGTTTGTCGCCATCATACTCTTTGTCCTCCTTGTCCTCTTCCTTCTCCTCCTCCTTGTCATCATCATCCATCAAAACGTCACATTCCAAAAGACTAGAACGTGATGGTTTGAAATCAATTTTGAGAAAAATATCACACAATCATCGAAAGTGGGTGGATGGAAATCGCGATCAGGAACCAAACGATAGAATTCGATCAAAATCTAATAGTTTCGATAGAGTAAGACGTGTCAGTTTCTCGAGAAATCTCACCTCAATCCATTACATTCGATAGAATGGAATGATTTTTTGAAGTTTGAAAGTCTAAAGGTGAATGCAAACGTCTAGAAAAATTCTTACAGAGCTTAAACAAAAATTTCTAGAACTTTCGAAAAAATTCATGGAATTCCGTACCGTTGGAAAAGATAAGAGATCTTTCATTGATGGAATGATACTGATGTTAAGCAATTCCAACCGACAAACTCTAGCTAGGGTTGGGGATAGATTTGGAAATTTTCATTTCCTTCAATTGGATCCGATTAGAATTCAAAATGGAAACTTTTGCCAATTGTTTTGGAAATCAATTCAATAGAAAGTTTCAATGGAATTTCTCTATGGTTATGGGATTTAATGAATCAATCAAAATTAACATTTTAAAATCAATGTGGCTACATCGAGAGAGATCCAAGATTCGAATCCATTTGGATCTTTTGTAATCGTTCTCTCTCTCTCTCTCTCTCTCTATTGTCAGGAATCCATCAGGAAAGTATCTAGATGGTGATGGTAAAATGATCGGAAAGAAGAAAATAATATTAATAGTGAAAATAATGAAAATCATTTGGAATTTTTTTCACGGAAAAAAATGGAACTAAAAGTGAGAAGAGAGAGAGAGAGAGAGAGAGAGAGAGAGAGAGAGAGAGAGAGAGAGAGAGAGAGAGAGAGAGAGAGAGAGAGAGAGAGAGAGAGAGAGAGAGAGAGAGAGAGAGAGAGAGAGATAGAAAAGAATAAAGCTTGTTGAAAGTTTATTTTCTCATATAAAATTTTCAAATTTTACTTTTTTTTTTGGTAGAATTTGGTCTTGCTAAAATTTAATCTAATTCAATGCCAACGTTACTATGGCCTATCTCTCTCTCTCTCACTTTCTATCTTTTTCTATCTCTCTCTCTAGTCTATGTTTTTTAAACTCATTCAGGTGGGTGTCTGGTGATCGGGTGTGTCCGCTTGAAAACTTTTAATTTTATTTTATTTTCCTTCAGTTCTGCTTTGTTCGCTGCTTTGTCTCCGCTGTTTCTATAAAAAACCTAAAGCTGATATTGAAATAGGCAAAAACTCTTTCTCACCGATTCCTACACCCTATTTTTTTTGAAACAAGGAAGTGAGAGAGAGAGAGAGAGAGAGAGAATATTCTGCTTTTCTCGGATTCTTTTGAAACGTTCTTTCTGACTAAGCTCTGGTCTTTCTCTTTTTCTGTTTCACCACAATCGGCCAAAATGGAATACAAAGAGAGATGCAGTAACGAATGCCAAAGAAATACTTGGGCCCTTTTTTGTTTTTGTTTTTCGATGAATTCAATTTTGGTACTTTTCTTCTTCGGAAAAAATAATGCAATAGAATAGCTAAAAAGAGAGAGAGAAAAACGGAAAAACGAAAGAGAAAGAATAATTTTTTTAAAATTTTTTTAGAACAAATGACAATAAAAAAAATTTGGGTCAATTTTTTCAAAGTACTTTCACATTTTTTTCTCACATGATCTGATACGATCAAACTTCTATGTTTAAATCAAAACGAGAAATGAAAAAATTTGCTCAATTTTTTTTTATTGATCCAATCATTAGCATTGAGAAAATTGAGAGAGTGAGATGACGGTTTTCAGAGATTAACAAAAAAAAAAAAAAAATAAATAAAAAGACAAGGTCCTTTTCCTCGGACACCAGCTATAATAAATCGTATCGCAACGATCGAAACAGATTAGGCAGATTTTATCATCATCTCGTCTGTGTGCCGAACAAGGACAATCTCAACGATATGAAAGCATTTTTTATTATACCTGACCATTTCGCTCCTCCTCATCCATCGGAGCTAACCTGGAGCTTTGTCGATGATGAATGGTTCTGGTTCGGTCGATTTCGTACCAAAATGCATTCGATGCGTTTTAAATTGAATCATAAAGTGAGAAGAAAAATTCAAGATATGAAAAATGAGATGATAAGAATCAGATCGAAACAATGTGGTCGATTTGATTAATGTTCGAACCTTGTGCCACATTCTTTCGATAGTTTTTAGTCTAAACTTAAACAAATTTAATATAAAAATGTCTAAAAAGATCTCGATTCTCAAGCGCAATTCAAAAGAGAAGCGATTCGTTGATCATTCGATCATCATCTCTATCTTTCAAAGCTATCGAAGTATCTTTTGTTGATTCTTTCTTTGTTCATTCGAGTGCCAAGAGAGCACTATCAATCAATGGCGGTCATTCTAAATTCAAATCTCTCGATTTTGTTCCTCATTGTTGCTTGTATCGAAATTGGATCCGCACAGTATCCATTCCTATGGAACGATATCGATTACGATCACTATTATCATCAAGATCCAAGAGATCGTAGAGCCGATCAACGAAGCTATCTTAGTATGCTTGAACAACGCTCCCTACAGAACTATCTTTTCGAGAACAATTTCAAAAGCTACGATGATGTACCGGATCGGATCATTGGCGGTGAGAATGCTGCTGTTGATGAGGCACCATTTTTGGCGCAATTATTTCGAAGATTTTTCTACCAAAATCGTTTCCTCTGTGGTGGCTCATTAATCACACCTCGAACAGTGCTGACTGCCGCCCATTGTGTTAGCTTGTAAATTGTTTTTGTCCATTAAATTCTCCCACTCTCTGTCTCTCTAGCTTTCCCTGCCATAAGTTTTCACTAGCTAATGGAAGCTGGTGATTTTCCTAATAGTCTCAGATTGATTCATGCATTTCTAGAATGATGGTTTGGGGACGAAATTTATTTATTCTCACTTCTCTTTTCATTTCTTTCTCCCTTTCTTAATGGATAGATTCTATAATTATCGAGTTCGTTACGGAAGTAATAGCAGATTATGGTCACCGTTTCCAGATAACGAAGTGAAATCGATGCGTCCACATCCCAAATTCAATTTACGAACAGTAAGCAATGATGTTGCCTTGTTTATTCTTAAAAATCCTATGCCACCGAGTGCCAACGTTCAAACAATCGAACTGGAAACGGATAGTTTTGATGAGACAACAAATGCAACGCTCTATGGATTCGGTCTCACTAAGGGCACCAATAAAGAACCATCGAATAGATTGAAAAAGACTACATTGAAAGTGTTGGACAATGATGAATGTGCGGAGTTTATCTCGAAGTTACACATAGAAAAACATCCAGGAATGTTTTGCGCTGCCGCACCTGAACGATCAGCTTGCAATGTGAGACTAAAATTTTAATTGATTAATCTAATTTTTAACTTAAATGATTTTATCTCTCGCGAATATCGATCTCATACCAGGGTGATTCTGGTGGACCGTTGATCAATACAGAGAACCGAAAACAGATCGGTATTGTCTCGTTTGGTACCAGATATTGTCCACCTGGATCTGTCAATGTCTACACGAACGTTACCTATTATTTGGATTGGATCCACAAAAACAAAGAAGATTAAAGTGAATAGTGAAGATTTAAATTAATAAAAATTGTTTAATAAATATAGAACAAGAAAGTGCAATATAATTGATCATTGTGGATTAAAAGAACTCTAGAAATAAATGCAAGAAATTGTTCGGAAATTGTACGTTTTGATTCTATCGACATTGAAAATTTGAAGGTCTGAGAACTCAGGTTCCCTCATTGTAAAACATCGCTTTTCGACCATGATGCAACATCAAACAAGCATTGGCGTAAATTCTGTAAAATTTCAACGCAATCAAATCATCAAATGAAAATAAAATATCAATTTTCAAACAATCAAATTCCGTTGTGTAGGGATATGATGAGCGATTACGTAGCCAATTTCCGAGTGAATAAATGTCATCGCTAGTTGAAGCTTGAATTATTATCCAAACAAGTGATTCGTTGCCGATTTCTATTCAATATCCGGCAGCTTTGCTTTGTTCCTCAAAGATATAAATCTAATCCTCGAGAATTAATCAATTCATTTCATATAGCATCAAGAAAGAATTCGTTGACCGCAATCACACTTCTTACCAGAGAATCTTTAATCTAGAAATAATTG
Organism: Sarcoptes scabiei; assembly: GCA_020844145.1. Classification (NCBI taxonomy): domain Eukaryota; kingdom Metazoa; phylum Arthropoda; class Arachnida; order Sarcoptiformes; family Sarcoptidae; genus Sarcoptes; species Sarcoptes scabiei. The sequence goes on from CP080488.1 coordinate 1,712,082, forward strand.
CATTGATCTTGGTCTATCTCTGATCTTGGAATCAATCGATGTGAAGAAAAAAGGCAATCTTTTCAGACTATTTTTTTTTTTTTTGAATCAAAGTCTTGATTTGTCTATACAGTCCCCTGAAAACTATATAAATTTTGTAGGAAAAACAACAGCGAAATATCTAAGACCATCAAATTAGAGGTTCCAGATTCAATTAGAATCTCATTAATCTTGATTCATGGATCAATGAATTTGGTGCTATGAAGTGAAAGCAAAAATAAAGATGTCGAACAAGAAGAGAGAGAGAGAGAATACAACGAAAAATAGAATTCCCCATAGACATTATCACATGGCCAAAAATCTAGGCCCAAGATGATTTCAAATAATCGAAGAGGGAAGGAATTCACATCTGGAATAATTGTTTCCATTTTCGAAACGTTTAATATTCCAATCAAATGAAAATGATGAAATCAGTGATTGTATGATAATTGATTAACAAAACAAATACAGAAATGAATTTTCATCTTCAAACTAGGCCCAGATAATCTCCAATGATTCCTTCTTTTCACTCACTTCATTCTTCATTTGCCCGTGTGATCGAACGTGTTAAAAACGATCTTATCTAATCACAATAGCAGTTGCATCAAATCATAAACAAAAAAAAAAAAAAATAAAAGAATTCGAATTGAAAAACGATAAAAAAATATCCACAAAAACAGTCTCAATCATCTGAAATTCATTAGAGCTTTTTTTTGGATGTGAATGAAACAAAGAAAAAAAAAACTATTCAGAATTCCCCATTTCTTCTTCTCATCCGTTTCCATATGCTGATGATGACAATTTTTTTCGACCGGATATTTCTACTTCTTCCTTCCTATCTATATTTCTCTCATTTTCCTTCCTTTCGATCTTCTTCTCAGTGATTTTTATATGCTCGGGCAACTCGTTTTTTTTGTGGTCTGAGTGTTAGAGAGAGAGAGAGAGAGAGAGAGTGTTGGTGTGTATGTGTGTGTAGAGGAATCTTTTCATCAGTGATCCGAAAAATTTCCGGATATCTTTGGGAAATAAAATAAATAAATAAATTTTCAAGCCACATAAATTGGTGAGATGCGCAAATATCAATTTGTTTAGCATTGATTTCGATGATTATTGCATTCTGAACAGTTTGAAATAGGACTCTTCCGATCGAAATAAATTTGATTACAAATGTCATCGAATTTCAAATCAAAAAAAAAAAAAAAAAAAACGATCTGAAAGAAGATAGGAAACAAAGAAACGAGTGAAGGGAACAAGATTCAAAAAAAAAAACATTCAAAGGAATATCGAAAGAAAAAGTTCCATCACTCGGAGACAAATATAATAAATCATTCATTCGACCAATTCTAGGAATTTTCAATAACTTCTTCTAATTTTTGGCTCTCTCTCTCTCTCTCTCTCCCTCTCCGGCACTCTCCACAACCAGTCTGCAACAATACAGCTTCAAGAAGAATTCTATTGATTTTGAACATTTCGCATCGATTAATTTGAAACGTTTCAAACTTGTTAGCATTGCAAAGTTTAGAGAGTTCTCTCCTCATTCTATTGAAATAGCCCAGAGCTTTTGAGTTTGATGATGTGGCATCGATTCGATTCATAACAATGCAGAAACAGATAATGTGGCTAATTAGGCTATAATCGTTTTTATTTTATTTCCAGTTTTCGAAAAACTTTCACATCGAACAAAATGAGTTCAAATATTTGTAATGGAAGTTTTAAACTTCAAAGTGATGACCAGAATCTGTTCGAGTATGCGATAATGTTACTAAAAGTGAACTTCTCTGCATAAGCTTTTTGAAAAAGAAATTAAAATTTTAGGTTGAATTTTAGCTTAAAATTGATTTAAGAAACTCGAATTGATGCCTGTTTCTAAAGAAAGAAGTTTTTTTTTCAATTTTTTCATCGGTCTAAGAAACAATCTCAAAAATTCGAGAGAATATAATTGGGTCGAAAGCTAAAGGACATGGAAAAATTTGATGAAAAGTACGATGATGATTGCGATGATCTTTTTGATCGAATCGGAAAAATTAAGGCACTCTGCTTCAATAGAGCGAAGATTTATTTGTTCTTTTCGATGAGATTAATATTTTTTGTCTCAGTTAGAGAAAAAGATTTTCCCCATAAAAGCAACTGGAAGTAATCAGAGCGAGGAAATGAAATAAAATGAAAAAAAGAAGAAGAAGAACTAAACACATCGCTGATTGACAATCATTAAAAGTGAGTTTGAAGTTATATCTTCTTAGAGAGCGGTTGAATCCGAGAGCTTGTTGTTCCGTTCGGTCCGGTTTTGGCTTTTTTGAAACTCAACTTTACACTTTTTTCGGATCAACCAAGAGTGATTGTAACGTAATCTTCTTTCAACGCATCATCGTTCGGATTTTTTGATTTGATTTTGGATTTTCAAGAAGGGAAAGATCAGTAGAGAAAGAAAAAAAACCAACATAGCCAAACATCAATAAATAATGACAAGTTGTCATAATTTTATTTTGATTCAATTCTTAACCACAAGCATTAACCACAGAGTTGAGGTTTATTATTGTCATCGTAGCGATTCTCCTCTCCATAACGAATGATTCTAAAGATTTGATTTATTTATTTTCCCTACATTGCCGTACATTCGAGAATTGATCGACTCGAGAGCTATGAGATAACAATGAGTTTTTATGATTTTGAAATGTCAGGAAGAAGAGGAATTGAGAAAATCAAAAAATAAAACTCTTCAAATCTAAAACCTCTCTCTTTTTCTTTCTGGGTGATCTGATCGCTAAAGTCGATTTATGTCCCCTGCTATATTTTCTTATCATCGAATACCTTTCTATCAAGAATTTTGGTTCAAAAGCATAGTTGTAATGATTTTGATCAAAAAATGATGCCGATTAAACTGGATTCAAGTTTTTTCCTACTCAATTCTAAGTAATAAAGTTCGAATAAATTGTTGGGATTTTCTCTCTCTCTCTCTCTCTCTCTCTCGTTCGACAAACAAAAATCTTCTAATAAACCAGAATCCACAGCGGGGCAAATTTGATTCTGTTTCATTTCACTTTTGCTCTAGATTATTAATTAATTAATTCTCATTAAGTGTTTGATAACTTACCAGGATCATAGAGAGTATCATAAAGAGGATCATAGAGATCAAAATACTTTCCTATAGTTCGATAGAGAAAAAAGAGTCAAATTTAACCAAATTTTTTGCATTTGAACCTTAAAGCGGAGAGGTTAGATTCCATCATCGTTGAATTGAAATACTTCATTAATTCTAGAAGCTAGAGGGTTTGAATCGACACCAATTCGTTATTTAGGTTCCTAGGGTACCAATTATACTAGCTGGATTAAAAAATAGTTAGCAGACTACGCGCCATCTTTTGAGTTCAGAATTGATTATCAGAATAAATTTCCTATTTCTAGACCATGTGATTGATGATGCCTATGATCGTTTATCTCTGTCAATGAGATAATCTAGATTTTTCCTCAATAAATTGATTTCAAAGAAGCAAATCCCTATCGGATAATCATCTATCCAGATGGATCAAACAAAATCTTCAGATCTAGAAGAAGATAATTCATCGTTCTTTGAATTTGATTCCGATTGGTTATCATCATTTGATGATTCACATCTCATTGATCCTAAGTTAAACGAGTTACTGGTGCCAAATTTGGCTCTTTCAATATCTAATAAGTTCAGTGATGTCGAAAGTGTTGACGAAAAAATCAAATCTACGACCACTAAACGTCGAACACGTTTGGATCAAAGATTTTTGACGTGCTGTCAGAATGAGGCCCATATTTTTAGCCGTTTAAAGTTTGGATTAATTTAATCTCACAGGAGAATCCTGTTCTAATCTTCTTTGTTTTAAACTTTAGAATTCAATCTAGCGACATTTTGAACGAAGTTGATGGTTAGTCAAAAAAAAAATTGTTACCAAATTTATCACTAACTTTATCATTCTGTTTCTCTTCAGAACGTTTCATCTGTCATAAATGTAATAAATCGAGGAGATTCTTCTGCTATCGCTGTTTTGATACCGCACCAAAATTGATCGGTAAAATTCCTCATATACGTTTGCCGATTAAAATCGACATAATTAAACATAGCAAAGAGGTTGATGGTAAAAGTACCAGTCCACATGCTGCAGTTATAGCACCGGAAGATGTCACCATCTATATCTATCCAAATCTTCCGACGAATTGGCCAAAAAATTTAGAAGGGGTATTTATCATTCTTTTTTTTCAATTTAATGGGCAACTAAATTAGGATATTTAAACAGAGAAAGATAATTTGAAATATCCAAAATCATTGATAGTATTTGGAATTAATTAAATTTCTTTGGCCATCTCTGATCGAAATTATTTATCAAATGCTAAACGAGTAATCCGACGCTTGATGATTTCTTTTCCAACAAATCAATCTAGATCGTTGGAATAATCATAAAATATTTATCACCTTTCAAGTATCACATGATTTATCTCCATGATTTATCTCTAGGCCAGAGACAAAATTTAAATTAATGAATGACCTTAGCCTATGGTCCATAGGGAAACCGTTTTTCGATTTGCCTTCTGATTGGTTATCTTCTACTCTATTAAAATTTTTTATGCAAAGATGTTACTTTCGCCCCAATAAATCAATCAACTTCATCAATTAAGACTATGGATAATTCGATTGCAATCAGCACCGTTAACATAATCGTTAAGAATAAATCATTCACTTCCGGTCGAAAATTCATCGCTATGAATCATTATGTAATTTTTATATGACTCAATAAATATCATTTCGCAATAAATTGTAACTATTTTTAGAATTCAATCTACATATTTCATGTGCTCGATTTGGTCTCAAATTTTTTCGATTCCTGGAATTCAAATCTTAAACGAGATCTAAATGTGATCGAAAAAGATCTCTCAAAGTTAGTTAGAAAGCGAGAAAAAAATTCAATTAAAACTTTGTACTATGATGAATGAATTCGTCCAATCTTCACACAAAAACATCAATCCAAATCTAGCTTATGGGAAGCTAATCAAAGTTAAGCATTTGTATTCGCTGATTATTTCTATTAAAAATCTCATTCAAAAAGAAAAAGTTTTGATGCGAGAAGCAAAGATATCTTCTATCTGAGAATTTTCGCAACAATCTTTCTCGTTTTTCTTCGATTCATAGAATTTCAATTTCCTAGGATAATTTTAATCGAAACAAAAATCAAACGTTCTATAGTAGTCTATGTGTAATACCTAGTTCTTCTTCCTCATCTGTTTTTATTTCCTATCTAAACTAATCAATTCATATCTTTCTCTCTACGTTGCCAATCTTCTCTAAGAATGGGTGTGTTAATTTAATTGATTAATCTATATCAATCTTCACAATCATATCGAGTCTCATAGATAGGTTTCGATTCCATTTGAAAACCAGGGACAATTATCGGTCGATCGATTCGGATTGATAGCAATTATTATTATCCATACCATTTTGTTGCATTGATTTCAATCGATGTGATATTAGTATTGATGCTATTATCGATTTGATTGATTGATTGAATTGATTTTTATCTCCTTCTCTCTCTTGGATTCGATTCTAAATTGAATTGGATTAATTTCTTAGCTCATTCATTATGTATGGCGTACATTTTTTTTTCTTCTCCATATCGCATCTATGTTGAGATTCTTCTTCCTCATTTCAAATCGTTTCTTGTTCAAAAGGAAGCAAAAGTGAAAGATAGAATAGTAAGCAAAATCAATCTATACCAAACGAGCAATGAAATTATTTGGAAAAATTTTGGATAAGGAACCTTCCTCATGGAAACTACTATTTGAATTGAATGGTATTTCCTAGGCATTTGTTTGTTTTGCGATACCAATAATGCTACTTCTAGCGATGACGACTATGTTGATGATGATTAGGATGATGATAGGTGCTGTCTAGAGTAAAATTTCTCCCCAATCCAAACACCTAACCAGAGATCAATGATCACTGATCGTATTCTCTCTTGAGCACTAACCGATCGATTATGTATTTCGATCTCTCTTTCTATTATGGACCCTATATTCGATCGAAATCTTCTCGCGAAATATTTCGATACAGTTCACGAATTGAATGAACTTTGAATGGGAATGAAAGCGAATGATTAAAAAAAAGGGAACTCTATCGATCAATGCTCATTGATTGTTATGAATTGGCTCTCTTTTCTTTCCAGGATTTCCTTGATCGAGTTCGATAATTTAATTATTCGGTGGCCACTTTTTGTCCTTTCGAGTGATAAACAGAGTGCGTATTCTCAGAGAATTCAGATTTCAATCTTTCTTATGACTCGAAAATTCGAAAAGTGGCCACTTATCTATAGTACATCCTAGTAATCGCTAATCGCTCTGATTTATTCGATCGAAATTTATCCGATGAACTTTCTCTGTCTTGGATATAGACAACATTTTTTATCGATCAAAAAATTCAATAGTTTTCTCAGAAAACTAATGATTCAAATCTAAATTAGTTTCAAGTTTTTTTCAAGGCTAAACAGTGAAGCTTTTATTTATCACAAAATTACTATTAATCACTGAATCCATTCAATTAATTGACTCAATCATTAACTTTCATAATCTGATTCTAAGGTCTTTCTGGTGTTCCCGAAAAAAGGCTCGCTCACTGTCAAACGATTTCTTAGTGATTATTATCAAATCTCATCACTAAGATCAGAAACGGATATTGCTATCAAAATCGACTGTGATAAAATTGAAGAAAATTCAAGTGAATCCATTCCATATGGAGATAATCATATTTATCATTCAAATCGTAAAAAATCGTTTGAATGGGATCGATTTCCTATTAAAACTTTAGTCTTCATTGATAGGTGAGTTTGTTGAATGGATTAGAAAATTTCTTTCTTTTTTACCTGAAATCACTAGACACACTGTACCTATTATTATACAATAATCAAGGTTTTTTATCGTTAAAACTTGAAATTTCCAAAAGAAAGAATCAGAACGTAGAATAAACGGAAATAATTGACTGATTCCTATAGCTTCTTAGAGAATATCAAATCTGAAGATCAGTACGGTCAATCTGTCATCTGTCAATATTCTTGTTTGATGTTTTTGTGAGTTACTCAAATGTACAATCGTATCAAATGAGTGTCCAAAGCAAATACACACACACACTTATCAAGTTTGATTTTCATTTTTAATGAAAAAAATTGATTCCAAACTAATAAGCAATAAATCTCAAGAAGCGAAAGCTAGAAATAGATAAATAATCCAATCAATAAGACCAGAAAGAAGACTAGAATATAATTTATGATTGTAGAATTGCGTATATATGTCATTGAATGTTTACAATTTAACAATATCCTATTAGAGAGAGAGAGAGAGAGAGAGAGAGAGAGAGAGAGAGAGAGAGAGAGAGAGAGAGAGAGAGAGAGAGAGAGAGAGAGAGAGAGAGAGAGAGAGAGAGAGAGGAACTTAAAAATTTCTCGAAGATCGAAGAACTTGGAACGCAAACCCACCTAGATTTGATATTTACTTTCTTAAGGCTCTCCATTAGTTCCCATCAGTGATTTCATTGACCTAGAATCGATTCTCGATCGTTGGGTGTTACGTCAAGAAGAAATGGGAATAAAAAACAAAAACAAAAAAAAAAAGATGAAGAAAAGCAATGATAGCGAACTGATTTGTTGCGAGAAGAGAAAAATTTGGATCGATGAAGAAAAAACGTCTCAAATCTCATCAACACTCAATCAACAAACGATTTTCGAGAACATATTTCGTGGAAAATTTTGACATATCTGTTCGTAATTTTCCAAGCCTAACACTTTGATAATCTAAATCTATAGAATCTAGCTTCTATAAATCACTTTTCTCTCTTTCTCTCTCTCTCTCTCTCTCTCTCTCTCTCTCTCTCTTTCATTTTGATTTCAAATTTGATTGAAAAATTATTAATTTTTTTCTCCATTCTGTTATCTTTTTTTTCCACACTCCACAATTCTAATTCCAATTTTGAATTTTCGGATTCGATTTTTTGTATCGCGATTTGAAACATTAAAACAGCACTTGGAGACAAACAAAATCCATTCTTCATAATGAGATTCTTCAAAGTGAGTTCTTTTTTCTAAAAAAAAAAATAACCCATATCATTACAAATTGGAAGCATTCTTAATGATTCTTGTTGAGAATCTTCTTGGAATTTTCCACGCAATCGGCTTCATTGGCTTTAGGAATTTTGTGAATGAAGAAAGAAAACGAAGATTAGATTTATTCATAATATAACCGATATTGGTGAAAATAATTGAGATTTCTTCACTTTTCTCTATTCGCCTCTCTCTCTCTTTCGTTGTTGTATTGGCATTGTTTTTGACGTTAGCATCGGACTAGAGAGTAGAGAAGAAATTGAAGTAGCGAAACAATAAAGAAACATCCAAATCTAATATCGAATATTTATCTCAATATTTATCTTTGGAGAAATGATTAGAAAGAGAATCACTAGAACTCAGCTCAGAATTTAATCTTTTGAAAGCTCATTTTTTTTTTGCGCTTCTTTAAACTTTTTTCTAACAGTTTCATTTTGTTTGTATTCTTTTAATTCGTTTTATTTTTCTCGATCATGAATCACGAGTATATTAGAATTGAAAGCGAGTGCTGGCTAGAATCCAGATGGGCCCTAGAGGATAATGAAACTTTTGCATTTGGATTCCACACCTCCCTTTGATTTCTTCATTCCTTCCTCATTCCGATAATCTCATAGCTCTTGTAATCTAGATTCTATTCTATCTTGTATAGATTCTTGCATTTTTCTTTTCGCCTAATATTTTTTTTTCCAACACACTTCTGATTGAAAGATTTGCTATTTTTAGAACGATTGGAGGCGTTGGAAAAAAAATAGATCTAAATAACTTTATGATTATAATTATTGATACTTCGTCGTCATTCATTAATCTGAGATTGATCGAGAAAAATTAACAATCAAATCATAGAAATCTAGAGCCTAAGATTAGGAAAATATGTGAAACATTTCTACCGTAATCTCAAAGATTCTTATCAAATTTGATGGGTGGAAATCGGATAATATCTTTGCTACAAAGTTTTGCTAAGATAATTAATCTAAGAATTCTCTTTGATAAATGCAATCTCATTGTTTGTGCTATTGTTTTAGTTTTACTTAGTTCTCGAGGATAGCAACAACAAGAATTATTCATCAGAAAAAAAATACTTATTGAAAAACAATGAACGCCATTAAAAAGCAATCAAATTTTGAGTTTAAAAAAAGATTCGATGCCGTAGATTTAAACAATATTCCGATTCGGTCGATGAGCTTTGATTAGAATACTAAAGGGCTAAGAAAATCTGTGAGTTGCGATAAGAAATGGATAGATTCACTTGAACAAACATCTAGATTCCTAGATGATTATGATTGTTCCAGAAGAGCTTTGTTCTCTTTTTGAGATATTTTCACAATCGAATCGAAATCATCGAAAATATTGGCGACTGAATCTGTGGCCAGAAAAAACAAAATAGATTAGAATTGAAATGAAAAATATGATCCACTTATTCGATTCGAATCTTATTTCTCGATCAAAATTCTTTAGAAGTTTCACTATTATTCTAGCTTGCCTAGCAATCAGATTTGGAAAGTTCTCTTTTCTAAGCTTGACAATTTTTACTGTCAAGTAATATCAGAACGGTATTACTTAGCTTTTATTTTTAGATCGCTAACGTATGCGTCTAATCTTATTTCGAATTCAATTAGATTTTAATCACTTTGATTCACTTGAATATGTCTTCCCTTTTTCTTATGGGCCATTTGTGATTTTTGAACCGAAATTTTTGATTTCTCATTTCTTTCTAACTTTTTAATTGACGACATTTTAAATGACGTCGCTCTCTCTCTCTCTCTCTCTTTCTCGCACCTATAAATCACTCGGACCGGAACCTGAAATTTTGGATACAAAACAAAGAGCTGCCAACATTGATAATCGATTCGGAAGAGACTAGATTTTGGCGTTACCATCGAAATCGACCGGTCCATTATCTTTCGACTATTGAAGCTATCTACTACTTTCTTGTTCAGACACATCAAACGATGGAGGAGATTATTTTGAGGAGCAAAATTCCATCATCATCCATCAACACTGATTGTGATCAGAATCAGATCAATCAAGGTGGCAAGAAAAAAGATGCGAGAAGAACGGAGAAGGATGAGCTGCTGATTGACCGTCCAGAATTGATGGCGGATCTATTCACTGGACCATATTGTGGACAATATGATAATCTATTATTTTTCTTCAAGCATACATTTTTTTTGATCAAGAATCGATATCGATTATGATCATTGATCTTCGATCATTATCTATTGTAGCCGATATTTCAGAAAGCGAAAAAGAATCTTAAAAAATAAATTTGAACCCAATCAATTGTGATTGCCATCATCATTGCCAATCATGGTGCTGATGGACGAACGAAATGCTTCAGCAATAGGTATTTCACATCGAAAGCTATAGCGGTGATTTATTGTCTCTACATCTCTTTCGAATGTTTATCGCAAAAGATTTGCAAGCAAATTTGTGTATGCAAACAGATGAAAATCTATGAAAATAAAAACGAAAATAGTTTGAAGCAAGAATAGAGAGAAGCTACCGAATCGTATTGATATTAGAACAAATTTCTCTTGAACCTAATACAATTGGACTAAGTTATTTCTGTTCGTTTGATTATTTCGGTTAGACAAAAAAAAAAAAAAAAAAAAAAATTACCATCATTTTGATGTCTCGTAAAATGATTGATCATTTGATTGCATAAATTTTTCGAGATTGACGATTCGTTTTACTCATACCTCATTTGAAACGAACCGATATTACCACCAATTGTTGTAATCTCTATTGAATCTCTTCACATCGAAATGATTGCGATCGATGCAATTGGAAGAATTCGATAGACAGATTTTATCCTAAATACAATGTAGATTCTCCAATCTCAGAGTAGCACCGAGTTTTTTATCTTCTTCTTCGTTAACACTTTCGAAACAATCGAGTGAGATCTTATGATCTGATAATCTGTTGTCGAATCAATGAATGTTTTTGTTTTGTTGAATTTTGTTTTTCGTGTGTTTCGAATTCTCTTTTTTTTTCTCCATATGTTTGCGTCTGTTTTAAACAATCGGATCGAAGAAGCAGGAATTAACGAGGAACAAAATCGCTGTGCAAAATTGATCGATGTGATAAGAATTTAATAGTGAAAGAGAATTTTATTTTTTTTTTTTTTTTTTGGATAAAAAAACAATGTTTACCTGTTGTTTTTTCTAGGAAAGATAGTTTAAGTTTAAATTAAAAACCTCTTTTATCTTGGAAATTTATTGAACATTCGATACGATTAAATTGAAATCCGGTTCTTTGTGATCCATACTATTTCAAGCATAGAATAAACTTTGAATTAATATTAAAGTTTAATTAAAACAGCTATATATCGCTGTTTAGAGAAATTATTTACTGCAATGAGAGATCGATTATTTTCAAGCCACAAAGAATCGAATCCTATTCATAAGACAGAATATTCTAAACTGATCATTATAATCTGGCCTAAATTTATCTGATTATCGATCGAATTACATCCCACTAATGACATTATTTAGCAATTTATTTTCGTAGAACTGGCCAAAAACAAACTAGCCAGACTTGCAATTTAGACATCGTTTGGTTTTTAATTAGAAAAGAATTCTTAAAATTACCCAAAGTTTACTTCCCTTAGTTCTTTCTTGTCTCTCTCTCTCTCTCTCTCTCTCTCTCTCTCTCTCTTTCTCTTTGCCCTGGAAGTTTCCACACTCAGCACCAAACGATGGGATTCAATTTGCAATCAAAAATTATTCTAATCAGCTATTTATATTCTTTTCTTTTCTTTTTTTTTTTGCATAAAAACTTCATTTATCTTTTTCGCTCTCTATTTCGCTGTTTTTTTTCAGTAAAAAATTTTGTTTGTTTTTTGATGATGAGGATGAGGATGATTATGATGCTCAGAGAGATATTTAATGTCAATGACATTATTCAATCTCTTTCATCGTTTTCGTTCTCTAGCCCTCTTCATCTTCATCTCCATCATCATCCATTTGATTCGTTACAGAATGAAAAAATTGAATTCCTCCATCAAACAACATTTTTTAAAAAATGGAAAAAAAAAGATTAATTTTTGATTAATTTTAGTACATTGTATATAATCTGGTGATTGAAATCACACCGATATTCATTTCACTAGGATTCGATTCAGTGGCTCTAGAAATCTTTCATCGCAATCTTCTCTAGCGCTGTAACTCTATACCCACTATTCTTTTGTTTTTGTCTGAAATAAATCGCTTCACTTTCAATAATATTTTCGAGAATCGACAAACGCATCTGCTTGTAGGTTTCGTTCCCAATTATTTCGTTCCAAAACGTCGATCTGTGTTTCTTGCATAGACAAGATAAAACCAAAACTTTTCTTCTCTGGAAATATTATATGATCCATAAAGTGTTCCGAAAATCAAAGATTCTATCGATATCATTTGGATTTTTGAATTTTAATTTATTCATTTTTTGCGATTGATTTCATTGAGTTTTTTTTTCAATATTCTTTTGATTGTTCAGACCTAGAGGTATCTAAAATTGATAAATGATGGGGCCATTTTGAAATTCCCATTAAATCCATAATTAATCCTTCTTTTTTTTTTGTTCTTTATCTTTTCTGTAAAAACTTCGTTTTTTCTTCTTCGTTTCTAGAATTAATTAATATAATCAATTTTTTTCGACTCATTCTGGTATCCGGAACAAATATTTGTCGAATTCAAATTAAAATTTTTCCACTCTAAATCTCTCTGATTCTAGATGCTAACTACACACGATTCTCTTTATTTCTCACTCAAAGCACTTCATTCCTTACATTCAAGAATCTAGACAATTTTGAGCGCATATTCTTTCCGATCGATTCCGTACTCCTCTCTCTCTCTCTCTAATACTTTAGCTCTCAAAAAGTGGAGAGGAAATCGACTTTAATATCATCATTTTTTGATCATAAATTCGATACATTTCGTTTCCGATTCTCTCTCTCTCTCTCTCTCTCTCTCCATTCACTTTATTCTTTTTGTATAGTTGTTTGATCAAAGATATAGCCTCGAAATATTTTTGTCATAGATTCAATCAACTTCACAGGATGAAGGGGAGTGATGATGGTGAAACATTAATTTTATATTTGATTCGGGGTGGGGGGAAATCTCCTCATTCACTTCTCGATCTCTTCTAAGCTAGGTCTTATTTCTCTCGTTTACCACGCCATTCATTTTCTATAGTTCAAGAGGAGATAATTTTACTTAATCAATTTAATAAAGACGAAAGAGAAAGAGGGTTAAACAAAGATGAAGGCTGGGGTTTCTCTTCTTCTCTTTCTTTTTTCTGATGATATGAAATTGGATCTTCGTTCCAATTCTATCATCCATTAGAGCTTCTACCATCATCATCGTAATCCGTTGGCGGTAATAAGTGTGATGATGGAATTTATGATGATTCGATTCGAGATCAGAAATCGGAAATTCTATTTAAAGGCGAAATGATCCAAAGCATTTCGATCCAAAATGAAATGAATTCAAGAAAAAGACGTTACAAGCAAAGAGAATTTTTCGAATCAAAAAACAAAAACTCAGTTTAAGGTTTCTTTCGTCGGACAAAATTTTGTCTAATTTTCTTTTGAGATACCGGAAAAAATCCACAAGTTTAGTGACAATTTTTTTGTTTGTACCAATCATTCTCTTGAAGCATTCAACTCTTTCTATACTGATCTTCTTCTTCGATTGTCCTTGGTCATCAATCATCATCATCAGCAGTTCGGCCGATTCGAATGAAAAAGCGAAAAAAAATAAATTCAGTGAAATTAATTGGATCTTCCTTTTCAATCATCTCATCTTCATCTTACTTCTATCCATTTTTTTTCTCGCTGGATTCTTTTTTTTGTTGATTAGAACACTCGAAATATTGAAGTATTTATTAATCTTTCGATTCAAATTATTATTATTATTCAAATATTGATTGAAATGAAAATCATTTTTAGAAATGTCGCCAACTAACACCATCGAGCAAACAAGCAAGTGAAATCAGCCAAATCAATCAACTGGTTTCAGAACGAAATCAATCTGATTGCGCAATTGAATGAATTTTGTGGAAAAAAATACAACTTTGAAAACTTGTAAAAAACAGCCAACAATTTGATTGCAAACAGATTGGAATAGGATCGCATCGAAAAGTGAATAAAAAATCCTGGTAAACCAGCTCATCTCTTTGGTATCTCTTTTTTTTTTTAGATTTCTTTTTCTCCACCATCCCAATTGATTGTGTGAATATCGCAAACGAAATACAAATCCAACCGGATATTGATGTAATTTTAAATTTATTGACAGCATTTGATTAGCGAAACATATTCTTCTATAATCACAATGATCGTTTTCTAAATGTTATGAGGAAAAAGTTGTGAAACAAAAACAAAAAGAAAGAATCAAATCAAAATGAAAACATTCGAATCAAAACTAGATTAAACTAACATCATCTTTTACATCATTGGCTATTCTTATCCATCACCTCCACTATTATCATCATTCACTTGATCAGAACAAAGATTGGGATTTTGTTTTGATCGAAAACAAAAATACCCTATATCGTCAATGGAATAATAATAATCAAAACAAGAAATTATTATCCGTTTCGATTTTCTCTTCTTATTATTCTTGCTTTCCAAACGACAATAGTCACCAAAAACCAACAACTTCGGCATCAAAATTATCCATTCCAGTTTAATCGATTCAGTTAGATTCTATTTGTTTGTTTGTTAGTTTGTTTGTTTGTTTGCTATTCAAATCTTTCTCATCAATTAGTTTCAATTTGATTGACATTCATATTTCTTCGATTTTCTATTCTCATCATCATCATCATCATCTTCGTCATCAAACTTGGTTCAAATCTCAAACCGAATAGATCGAACATTGAAAAACATCGAAAAGAAACAGCGATAGAGCGAGAAAGAGAGAGAGAGAGAAAAGAAGCAATCGAGATTGATACAATTGTGGATGAAATTTGTTCTCCAACTAGCAACCAAAATCTTTCGTTTTTTTTTCGTTTTTTTTTTTTTGTTTTCTTTTCTCAATCCTATTTATTTTTATTTGTTGTCGATGATCTTGGTTAGCAGAGAATCTCTTTAGGCAATACCCAAAACCGACACACACACTCATACACAATCTCATAAGATTTGAATCGAAACGCAAACATAGAGGGAGAGAGAGAGAGAGAGAGAATTGGAGACAAAGACATAGATTGAGCTCCAGCCACCAGCTCATTCTTAATTTGGCTTCAACCAAACACCACCGCCAATTTCCTTTCTCTTTTCTCCATTGTTTCGGATATTTGAATTGTTTTCGTTGACAAATTGGAATCAGAACAAAAAAAAACTTCGCAAAAAGAATAAATTCCTCGAGTTTTCGATATTTTTTCTTTTCTCTAATGAGAATTTGAAGAGTGAAATTAAATCTTTGAGAAGAATTTTTTCGTTTTTTTTTTTAAATCTGAAATTCAATTTTCATTGTTCTTTTTGACTATTTTTTGAGATTGCGATTTCTTTCCATTGAAAATCGTCGAAAATTTTTGTTTGATTTTTCTATTTTGAATTTGTTTTTTTTCTCGATCCTGAACCTACACTTTATCGAAATCCAATCAAGTGAATCATCATCATTGAGAAGTTTGCCTGAGGTAAGAAATTTGTTCGAAATTCTTACAGCTTTAGTCTGTGTTACGAATTCCGTATTGCGATTCTCTAGGTTTCGTTTGTTTACTCATTCACTTCAATTCCGTCTAATTAAGGGTTTTGAAATGAGCTAGATTAAAGAGCTGAGAAACAGAATCTATTGATTCCGATAAATTGGGTCGAAGTTTGTGTCTGGATGAAAGCAATCAAAACAAATTTGTCAGACTAACTCTTAACCGAAAAGAAGATGTATGCGAAACCAAACCACTGAAAATGAGGAAACGCTTCCTCGGAGAGAAAAGATATTGACGAAAACTAAATCATTTGATTAATGATTGATCTGGATTGATTAATCTCAAATCTCGTAAAAAAAAGATTAATCGAGCAAAGATTGAAATGAAAAAAAAACCTAACCAAATTGCGATTTAAAAATGATCCAAATGATTTAACAAATTTTAATCTCTAAGTTTGTGGAGATATGAACAAGGGGGACAAAGAAAGAGAATGAAAAGAAAGAGAGAGAGAGAGAGAGAGAGAGAGAGAGAGAGTGGGGCGAAAATTGTTCAAATCGAAACCAAAAAAAAAAAAAAATGATTGATACTGGTCCTGTTTTATTGACCTGATTTGATTCGATGCTTTTAGGATTTTCCAAACACCAAGAATTAAGCAAAATGTTTTTTTTTCTCTCTCTCTAATTTCTCACAACATCTTCATCGGCAAACATCGAGAACATAGCTCTTGTTGCGCCCAGTAGCAATGTGATTTATTTTCGATTCGATTCGTAGAAGATCACAACAGATCCATATCTTAAAAAACAATAAAATAAATATTCCAATATTTGGTCCTCATTCTTTTGAAGCTTATTTCAAAAAAAAAAAAAAAAAATCATAACTTTTTCGCGCGATGATTTTTATAAGAAATGATTAGATATAGAATCGTTTTTTATGGCATTAGCCTTATGCTTTTTTTCACTATTATTTTAGCTTTGTTTATTTTAAACAATAAATTTGTACTAAGATTAAAACAAAATTGAAATTGAAATGAAATTTCAATTTTTGATTTCTTTTTGTCGATTTCTTTCTCGCAGTCACAGACACATAGCCCATTTTGATCGCACCAAAACCTAGGATTGATTATGGAATAATTTTTCTATTTTTAGTTCATAGATTCTTATTTCGATCGATTATGATCAGTCTCAAAACGAATTGAATTTCTAAGAAATTATTATTATCGAAGTGTTTTGAACTCCCATTAACTGACAACTTGTTGCTTTTTTTTTGGTCGAATATTCTCGTACACCAAAATTGAATTCGAATCAATGAACTTTTCAATCCGTTCTTAAATTCGGTGAAAGAAATTGTTGGTGTTTCAAGATAGTCAATTGATGTGGTATATCTTCGCTCGAAAATCACAAACTTTACCCTAACGATTTTGGTTCAAAAAAAAAAGAGAAAGAAGAGAGAAGAAAGAAAAAAATTTCGATGATAAAATTCAAAATCATCATATCGATTTCCTAGATTAAGATCCTAAATCTGTTCGATAGTGATGCAATGATTGCGATGAAGAGATTCTAGAGATGGTCAAGAAACTTCCAAAAATAAAACTAAAAATCTCTCAATTTAATTGTGTTGAAGAGAATCGATTTATTTATTTTTTTTTTATTCTTCTTCTTTTTTCCAACCATCAATTTCATTAGACGTATTTTTGATTAAGAAAAAAAAATTTTCTCTTTTCTTATTAAACAAAGATTTGAATGCTATCAATGATTAGTTCGGAGAGATTGTTTCGATGAAGAAAACTATCATCGCAATACTTCTTGTCAATGATATGATGGTCGATGTTTTCGAGTTTTGGACGAATCTCATCGAAATTCACATTCCATCAACGATACAATCATCGAAAATCTTAAAATTCTTCATTATAGCTTGCGGTTATTATGATGAAAATTTCTCGCTCAAATTAATCAACAATCGAGCATCTTTATTTCTATCAGTGAAATCGATTCTTGGAACGATTGAACAGCAATTGAAACAAACCAGACATACCACAATGGCAGTTTTGAGAGAAATTTTTGAAACGAGAAACAAAAATTTTCAAAACAACAGATCTGATCTATCTGTTTTGATTTCGCATAGAAAAACTATGAATTTTTCTCGCTCCAAAAGCATAGAACAATCGTTAGATTCTTTCGATACAAACGATATTTTAGCATCGAAAATGTTGAGAAAAACAATCTCGAGTAGAGATAAATCATCTCCATTATTTTCATCATCATCACAATCATCATCGTCATCATCATCAGTACCATCAATTAAATCATTAAGATCATCATCATTATCATCATCATCATCATCTCTTTCAAAGATCAAATTGATTCTGTTCATCTCGATGCTTTTAAGTATGCAGAATGGTGGATGGTTTATCAAAGCTAATCCATTGAATGATCGGATGCCATCAATGATGAAGTCGTCGATATCATTATCTCCATCATCATCGTCAACATCACAAACTTCTTCTTCATCGTCATCGTTGTCGTCGTTATCCTCGAATGATCTTGCTGAACGTAAAGCATTACAACTCAAACAACAAGAAGCTAATCTTCTCAGCTTAAAAATGCTAAATCAATTGCGAAAGAATCAAGAAGTTAGCCGTCGATCGAATCGATTCTCGCAATCCCGTTTGACAGATTCGATTTTTGATCCAAATTATGAGGAATTATCGCTTGATCCATTAAATTCGCCTAGATCGCAGCTACGTGCTTCGAAATCATTAGGCCATTCCGATCGTATGATTTCAACAAGTTTCAATGACAACCATAATCATCGTCATCAACAGCATCATCCGTTTCCGCATCAATATTTCCGATTTGATTCGAGAAGCCAAAATCCCTCTGAACATCATCAAAGTTTGATTCTACCCGATGATGTATCGGATGGACGGAAAGCTCACGGTTTTGGCAAAGATGGTGATTTGAGCGAGAATTCCATTGCAGAAGATTCCATTCGACGACATTCTTCGAATGGATCGATCATTAGCGAGCCCGTGGCAACGCAACAACATTTATTCTCGAACAACAACAATGCTGAAGATGATCAGATTTCATTGGAGGATCAGAAACAATCGGTAAAGAAAATCATCAAAAGCGGATGGATTCAACATACATCGACGAAAAATTTGCTCTACTATCTACAAAAAATCGATGAAGTCTTATTCAAAGATGCTGGCTACGACTACGATACATTCGATTTGATGGCTAACAATGAGAATTTTTTTGGATCGAATGAGCTTGATCTCTTGCAAAACACCAATTCTAATGATAATGACGGCTATGATAATGGACCAAGAAGTATGGATAAATCTAAACGAGGAAATATAGCACAGATTAATAAAAACTTGGAGATTATGTTGAACAGAATAATGAAGACGCCTAGCTCAGTGAAGAAGCGTGGCGAAGGCCCACAGCTTTCCATCGATTATCCATTGACCGTTCTACGACAACGATTGATTGCAGAGCTGGCTAGACGTAAAGCTAAAGAGACCGAAGAACAGATCGCAATCAATACGGAGATTCTCAAGAAATTAGGCCGTCGAAGAAGACGTCGTAGTGTCGATTCATCCAAGATCGCATTCCATTCCTCCGATTCGATGATCGATTGCGAAAGCTATGATTGCAAACTTGATGATCTCAATTGGAAATCGAATAATCTGAGAGAGAAAATTCTGAACGATTTCAGTGGCCAAAATTTGAGATATAAACAAAATCTTCGACAAAATGACGATTATAAAGGTGTTGTAGATTTAAATTCTGGATTTGATTCGATCTACGAGATCATACCAATCCGTGCGGATCGTATCCGTTACAACGATAAAGATCTGCTATTAGATCGATTTGGTGATGACGATGACTATAGCATGAATCGGGTCTCATCGATTCGAACAAAATCTAGGCCCACGAATATCGATGAAAATTATTACTATTATCTACAAAACGATCGAACGAACGATATTGTAAAGAAAAAAAATCGAATCAATTCGCGAAAACCATCTCGAATTTTTCGCAATCGAAAACAATCGGAATCGTTTCACAACAATAACAACAACGACAACAACAACCGTTTTCGTCGAACGAATCCTTTCGAACATTTGAAAATGTCCATTACCAATGAGATTTGATGCGCTGATGCTGAATTCTATCATTGAATGTTCTACTCTCATTTTGCTTACATTGTAAATCGTATGTTCCGTACTTATATTTTTTTTCCTAAACATTAAATCTAATTTATATTTTATTTGATTAATTCTAGCTTTCCAGACCGATTTGAGACAAACCTGATTTCTATCAGACAACATTTTTTTTGAAGCTTTACCTTTAATCTGAGTGAATGGAAAAAAGTGGATTTTTCATTTGTTTGAAGATGATGCAACCGATTTCAATGGAACCTTGGTACCGAGACCAGAGAAATTAATGGATCTTTTTTTTTCTCGTTACCTTCAAACATCTCTATCGGAACAGTTTTCCTTCTCATCATTTCATCAGCATTGGAAATTTCATACGTCAAATTTCATCAACATTTTTCATCCGATGATCACTAATTTCTTAAAGATTAAAAAAAAATATAAAAATCCACCAAAAAAAAAAATTGATCAAAAAGCATACCAAAATAGCATCACCACTGAGACCAAAAAATAGAAAAAATATTAATCTTTGTAAACTTCCACGCACACACACACACACACACACACACCTACACCCACACGACAAAAAAATGAGGAAACAAGAGAGGGAGATCATAAATTTTCATTCTGTCTCTGTTCCATTCATTGTCCAATATCCAGATGATAATAAAAGGCGAAAAAATATCACCGAAATTAAATTTATTATTCTGTAACATTCACATCTTCTCTCTCTCTCTCTCTCTCTCTCTCTCTCTCTCTCTCTCTGTCTCTCCATCATCATCGTTTTATGTTATCTGTCTGTTGATCATTTTATTCGATCTAAACCATCGACATCATCGCTATCTCCTCATCCGCATGCATTGAATCTGATGGAATCTCATCGAATAATCGTAGCTCTATCTATAGATTCGAAGTAGTTCTATATAATACTTTCATTTGGACGCCCACATCAAAGTAAAATCAACAAAAAACAACAATACTACACATCGACAAATACACTTGATTCTTTGATTCCCCATTTCATATTTTCCATATTGTAGCTGAAGTAATACATTGAGATATGCGAATGAATTATTATTTGTTGATTTGTTTGTTTTTATTTGCGAAATAAATGCAACAAAAAAGTGAACGAGAAATTTTTTTCTTTCTCCTTTGTACTAAGTATTATCAGTTTATTATTTGACAATCATAGATCGGACAAGTGTCGAAGGACCAGGATGCACATCACATCGTCAATTAAGGATTGCATCTTCTCTGGAATCAGATCGAAATTCAAAATTACTTAGTTGGAACATCAAAACAAAGAAATCAATTAAATTAGTTCCGTTTCTTCTCTTCCCATCCACTTTCGCTTCCGTTTAGTTTTCTTGCCTTTCTTTCTAGCACTCTCGTTATGAATTCAATCAATTGCTGCTGTTGTTGTTGTTGTTGTGGCTGTTTTTTCTAAGAATCTGAACATTCAATCATCGAAATGATGATCACCATCAATAAATTAAAATTCGAAGACAAATAAAACAATTTATTTTTTTCGCAAAACGCAAAAAAATAAGATTCCAAATTTTTTAAGAGTGTTCTCACCTTAATTAAAAAAAAAGTAGAAAATTTGGTTCTTCAAACTTGAGGTATCTCTCTTCATTCCGATCGATTTCTTTGATTAGAAAAAAAAACTTTCCGAGCACACAAAAGAGAACATCTTGGTGTACTTCCGTAAAAATCTGAAATCAATAAAGCACACACCTATTCTGTTTCAAACACTAGAAACAATATTGTTTCTTTTCGTTTCAATGTGAAAGAGAGGAATGCAATCAACTTTTAGCGATGCAAGTGTAAAGAAAGAGATGAGAAGAAACAATCGATCGCTCCAAACAAACAAATTCGATAACAATCGAAATCGATTCCGTGTATTGGTCTCTGAAGACCAATCTCCCTCAATCAAATGGATCTCATATAATGGACAATCTCGATTTCTTGGTGGATCCTTCTCTCTCTCTCTCTCTCTCTCTCTCTCTCTCTCTCTCTCTCTCTCTCTCTTTTTATGTGTCGATAAATCGTAACTTTTTATCGAACAATAACAAAATAATAATCTTTCAATTGACCACCACCATCATCATCATCATCATCATCTTCATTTTCAGTCAATCAGTCAATCATTTTCAATTCGTTACGATGAATTCGATACTTTTTTTCTTCTCGCTTTTATTGAACTAAAAATTGAATACTTCGAAACGAATTAAATTAAATGGTGACGGAATAAATTTAGCATAAATTTTGTGTGTAATCGATCGTTTAATTTCCTTTTCCCTATCTCTTCGCGAACAAATCCTTTAAGATAGCGAATAGATAGACATTGAGAAAAAGTTTTCACTTCCATCGTAAGAACTTCTATCGAAACGAGGGATATCTTTGGGTTTCTTCTTTTCTTTTCTACTTTCGTTTTGTATCCATTCATAATCCTTTAAAGACCGAAATAAGAATGTTAGAGTTGGGGAAGCGAGAATGGTGAAGGGGCAAAGATGGGAGTGAAATTAATACGATTACTTTCTTTTTTTCTCAGCTTTTTCCGTTTTTTTTTCATTCTCGGACTCTATTTTTGTGTCTGTTTGTGTTTTTTTTCTTGCCAATGATGTCCGGCAAGAAAGCCTAAGGTAGCTATTATTATTTATTTTCGCTTTTATTTTCTTTTCTTTTCGATCCGATCTACTCTCGTTGCTTTCGTCCAACAATTAGGATTTTTGTTTTTGTTGTGGAACAAATCGATATAGCAGTAGCGATTTCGATTTTTTGCCTAAACAAAATTAAAATCAATCAATCAAAATTAAATTTTCAAATTTTACATCGAATTTTCTGATTTCGATTAGTCTTCCGAATAAAGACTGATTGATTGTTGACTAATTCGATTTGTATTCAAATCGATTGATACAATTGTGGTCGGTGAAAAACCAGAAACAAAATTTAGGATTACTACCGATGATGAAATCACTTCCGGTAATCATTGGTCTCGATCGCTAGGTATCTTGATTCAGAAACGAGAACGAAATATCATTGACGATTGAGGAAAAGAGTGAATTGATCATCAAACTTTGTTTAAGATTTGGTAGAATCACAGAAAAAAAAATAAATCAATTAGATTTAATTGATCCAATCTAATAGATCGGAATTAGATAAGTCTAGAAATATAAGAAAAAAATAACAAAATATCGAATAGAATCAATTATACTATTATTCCGGTTTGTTTTGTTTCGAATTGGATCAGAGACAACAGAAGATTAGCTACTTCCTACTATGAAATTTCTCTTTTCTTTTGTATTTATTTCATGCTTCCGTTTAGACTAAATTCGTTTAGTCGCTAAAATTATCGCAATTAATTGATTTGTTTATTTACATTCAATCCTCTTGATTACCACAAACACAATAGAATTTATGTTGACCATCGAGGAATTCTTCCTCAAAAAACGAGAAAAGAAAGGAAAGTTCGAATTGAATGGAAAAAAACAAAAAGAGACTATACTTTTCTATCTAAAATTCTGGAAAGAAAATTAAAAGAATTTTAGCTTCGATTTTTGTTTGTTTTTTTTTTTCGCCTCTGTTTCCAAGGAATTCCATAGTATTATCATCGATCATCATTAGAGCGATCATTGGTGGCCATTGAATAGAATCAAAAAGCCGAGAAAAGTTCACCGACCTGTCTCCGAACCACAGACCACAATATGATTCCATTTGTTTGTGTTTGATTCTAAACAAACCAAAAAAAAAAAAACAATTTCTTGGACCGTAGAATCCTATTTTTTCTTGTTCCATTATAAAATTATAGCCATTAAATGCTGATTATTATTCTGATGGAAAGGAAAAAGAACGATGATGATTCAATTATTTTGAATAATTAGTTTCTTCTAATCTAGATTCTTATGAAGATCCTACTAAGACATTCATTATCTTCATTGATCATCATCGAAGTTAGAGAAAGATACTAGGTGAAATATGTAGATGATATAACTTTTGAATATCTGTTTGATATCATCCGATTATGATTGTCTTCGTGAAAATGATGATGATCATAATTTCAAGTCAAGTCCTCTAGTTCTTGACTTGAGAGACGAAAAAAAAAATTGTTTGCATTTTTCATTTCTATTCGATGATGTAATGATGGTATGATTATCTCCATCAACATCTATTTTAATTATCATCATTATTGAGGATAATAAATAATAATGATGATTGCGATTTGTGGTTGAACAAATTGTTCTGTTGTTGATTGTCTCGTTAAGGCGTTGTCGACCATCATCTTACTCTCTCTCTCTCTCTCTCTCTCTCTAATTGAGCGGTGATAGATTATGTCATTCTCATCGAGCAGATAATATCGAATTACAATATCAATTAGCGGAAATGATTTACTCAATGCTTTAGAGAACAAATTATCACTAGAAAAAGATCGAGAGATACAAACAAGTTTAACCATAACATTCCATTGAAGCACTGAATTGATTGAAATAATTCAATGCTTCATTAAAATCATTAGCTGATTAATCAATTTTCTAATAGAGAAGATAGAAAAGATAAATTGAGAGGAGAAAAGAGATCTTATCGATTTCGTTTCTCAATCTTCAGGATTTTATTCATCGAATTTCGATCATCGAGAGGCTAATGAGAAGATTAATTTGATCTAGGATTTCAATCAAACATTGTTAACAACTAGCTAAATTAGCTAATTGAAGTTAATATTCTCAGGGCAATGAACATTTGGAACCTCGTCAAATTTTAATGTTTCAAAAATTTCAAACGAATAATACGAATGATTCAAAACTTAGAGAGAAAGTCATCATCATTGATTATCATTGATGATCGTTGACCATTGACCATTGTTTTTTTTTGTTGTTGTTCAATTCAATTCGTCGATCTCAAAGCGATGGTTTCGTTTCAAGATGATCATCTTCAGCATTGTAAATGTTTCGGTCACACGCGATTCTTTTCTTTTCGAAAAAGTCATCAATTGATGGAAGCAGCGATTCAGATTGAATGAATTGAGTGGAGATCGCTTCACTGACAAAGCATAGACCAGAACAGTGGATGATCAAAACTGACCATCGAATCATTGATTTTTTTGCTCTTTGACCATTCAAATATTGAAAAATTTTTGAACAATTTTTCATTGTACGTGAATCGATCAAGGAACAGAGAAGAAATTCATAGCTTACAAAAAGATTCAGCAAAAAAAAGCAAATAACGAAGATAATAATAATTACCAATTATTACATTAAATTGGTCATCTTCCTACAAACACAAACACAAACACACATACGCATACATTTACACAGCTAGTTACAAGTTGAATTTGGCCCAGATCTTTAGCAAGCATATTGTCATAGGTAAGTTTCATCCACACTAGTGGAGAGATAATATTTTCATGTTCGATTTTGTCATTTCGAATGTAATTGAAATAATTCAACCAAAGATAAGCTGCTAATCATTTCGCTAAACAAATGATCCACTGATTATGATTAAGATCTCTCTCTCTCTCTCTCTCTCTCTCTCTCTCTCTCTCTCTCTCATTCTGCGTCTGACCGTTGTAGAGTGCACTTCGCGCAAAATTCAAAATTGCTTTTTAAACCGTTTTTTTTCAACCTTTCTCCTCATAAATGACTGCTTATCTATTAAATTTCATGTTAATTATCTATCCATCATCTTATTCATCATTTTCATCGCATTTTATTGAATAATTTTCGATTTTTAGTTAATTATTCATTTGACTTGCTTCTCTCATCCAATTGTGTCGTGTTGTGTTTTTTTCCCATTGGATTTTTCTTGTTTTTCTTCAATCATTTTGTTCATCCACCATCACCAAAATCACTCCCATCCTCACCTTCCACTAACTTCATCATCATCATCATCAATTTTTCAAAATCCACTTCCCAGGCTCCAATATCCTAAAGGTCGTGTCTTTCCATTTTTTCCTTTTTTCTATTTTTTTTCAGAGATTTTTTCCAACGGTTTTTTCTTCTCGCGCTCGCTCCGCCTTCTTGCATATTTCTTTTGTTAAGGCTAGCGTTTTAGAACAGCGCTACCTCGCATTCAATCCGTTAGTTTCTGTTCCTTTCACCTACTAACCACGATGGTTAAACGAAAGAACAAAAACTCGCGCTGCAAATCCAGCAACACCAACATCCCCTGCACCAGCATCAACCCTATTATCCATTCCGACTCTAGCAGTGAAACGGAAGAACTAGAGGTCGCTGCATGCAAAAATGCAAGATTTCGAACTCTTACCAACGAAACACTAGAGCAATATGTCATTGAACCTAACCTTCTAAGAGATCTGACTGTTTCACAGAACTTTGATCTTCTGGATCTCTATTCAGAAATTGAAGACTGCGAACTAAAACAGAGATACTTAGATCTATCCAAAACTATCACAAATAATCTTCGCAAAATGACTAGCCCAATTCAAAATCAAAACTCGTCAGAATTGGAGAAAATTTTTGCGGAACTAGGAAAAATAAACAACAACATAGCCAACCTTCAACAACAGGTAGACAAAATCAATCACAAGATCGACACACCTACAACCATACACGCACCCATCAACAGATCATACGCCCAAGCGCTACAAACAAAAACACCAGTACAAGCACACAAACACGCCAACCAAGAACAGAAGACCATAATCGTAAAATCATCCACACCTAATCAGATCCAACCCAAAATTATCGAAACCAAGGTGAAAGAAATCATCACAAAAACCAAGACCAATGCCAAAATAACCCAAATAACTACCAAAAAAACCGCTGTTATCATCCAATCAGCAGAAAACAATCAAGAAAACTTTGAAAAATTGCTTAAAAATTTGAATGAACACCCATCAAATAGCAATCAATTCAAAGCTTTCACTCCGAAGAAGCTAGATCCTACAATAGTCCTGAAGGATGTCTCGATAGACAATAACATTACGACTATTGTATCTCAACTGACCACCAATAACATAGAACTACAAAACCAAGAAAATGGAATCAAATTCCTTTTCAAAATGAAACACTACAACCCTAGATTCATGAATCTAGTGTTCCGAGTATCACCAGAAATTTATCAAATTATCACTGATAAGATGAACAACAATGTATACATAGACTTTCAGCGATGCAGAACTGAACACAAAGTACTGGTACGTCAATGCCAAAAGTGCTTTTTGTTCAATCATAAAACTGCAGAATGCAAAAACACTACCATTTGCAAAAAATGCAGCAACCACAAACAACACGGACACGTTTGTCCAAATGAGCAACAGAAATGCTGCTCGAATTGTAAAAATTCTAACTTTCACAAAAACAACACCAATCATTACCCCAATTCCGAAGACTGTCCAGTGTATCGAACACAAATCATACGACAACTGGAAAGAACACAACTCTATCCCTCTGCTTAAATTATTTCCTTTTCTATCTTTTTTCTTTTAATTATTTTAATTTATTAATTTTTCTTAACTTCATAAACCTAACCTCTGTCTATTATGGATAGTTACATTAGAATTACACAGCAAAACACTAGAAAAAGCTTGATGGCTACCAAAGAGTTGTTAAGCGAAATTCAAAACTCTAACCAGGATATCATTTTAGTACAGGAACCTAACACGCAGAACACAAACAGAATTTTAGGATACCCACTCCAAGCCAAAATACACCAAGTAGGGAACAATCTTAAACCAAAAACAGGAATAGTTATTAATAATAAAACTTTATACACCAAAACGATAGACACCTACACTAGCACTTGGATGACTAGCATCCAAGTTCAATTATGTAACACACAGCTTATTCTTTGCAATATCTACATAGAACCCAACACAATGACAGAAGAACACTTAGGAACCCTTAGAAATCTCTTAAAAGACTATGAACACTTCCCATTGATTCTGGCCGGCGATTTCAACGCTCGCCACACTCTGTGGCACGACCGGATAATCAACAAGCACGGAGAACTCATTTGTGAGCTCATCAATGATTTTGATATGCAAATCCACAATGAGAAATCTCCTACTTGTATTACTGAAAATGGGAATAGTATCATAGATCTGACACTTAGTAATAGTAAGGCCACCCCACTCATCAAACGCTGGAACTCTAAAGGTCCTCTCAGCGGCATATTCGACCATGTTTATATAACATACGAATTTTCTTCAAAAAATATTCCTCACAGAATCCCACTTTCTACGAGGAAATTTGATGAAAAAAGAGCTGATTGGACTAAGTTCCAGCAACACATTAGCTTAGATAGAATTAAAAATTTAACTAAACAGATAAGAAAAACAAATAACCCCAAAAAAATTGATCAAATTATTAGGCAATTCACACGTATCATTCAGAATGCAGCTTATCATTCGATTCCCATCATTAAGACATCTCCTTACCTAAGAAGATGCAATTGGTGGGATGACGAATTGAGATGCATGCAGATAGTAGTTAGGAACAAAAGGTATATCTTTTCTCGCGAAAAGAATCCACAAGTCAGGGAACACTACTATAACGAATTCCGAAGCTTTAGAAATAAATACGTTCGAATGATACGTAGGAAAAAATTTCTAAAGTGGAAAGAATTCTTAGAAGAATTACACTCCCAGGACACCTGGGGAAACACTTATAAAATGATCAAACACAAATCAAACCCAAAATTACATACACTCCCCATCATAGAGGACTTTCCAGCGAAAGAACACCCTATGATTATGGAAAAAATAGTTAATCAGATATTTCCTTCTAGAACATCTAGGCCCTATCCTAGATTTAATCCAGATAGAATAGATAACACAACCCAACAACACATAAGCCTAACTAAAGATTATATCGAATTTTTGATTCAGAAAACCAACAGCAAAAAAGCACCAGGTATCGATTGCATTACAAATGGAATGTTGAAAGAAATTAAAAAATTAGTTAGTAAATTTTTAGCTAAATTATTTGAGAAATGTCTGAAAGTAGGCTATTTTCCTAAACAATGGAAAAAGGGAATACTAACAATATTTCCTAAGCCAAACAAACCAGACTTATACAACTCCAAAAACTATAGACCTATTACTCTGCTTTCCAGTCTAGGTAAACTGTTAGAAAAAATAATTCAGATTAACATACAAAACTACCTTATAGAAACAAAAAAACTTAATTCCAATCAACATGGGTTCGTACCAGAGAAATCTACAATCACGGCCCTGTTTGAAATCAAAAAAAGAATTCTAGATAACAAAATTGATAGGCTAACTTCCATCCTCGCAATTGATTTTACTGGTGCTTTCGACAATGCTGATTGGGATATAATCTTGCATAACATGACTGAACTAAATATTCCTTCTTATCTAATTAGAATTATTAATAGCTATTTTCGCAATAGAAAAATTATTTTTAAATACAACAAACATAGATATTCCAAAGCCATGACACACGGGTGCCCGCAAGGTAGTCCGCTGTCGCCATTGCTATGGAATATCTTAATAAACAACCTCCTAGACACCTTTTCTGTAAATAATGCTTCGATATTTGCCTACGCAGATGACATTACAATAGTCTGCTCTGGCAAAAATATCAAAGAACTTCACAACACCATACTAACTGCACTTGAACACGTAAACACTTGGTCTATTAGGAATAATTTAACTATTAATTTCAATAAAACTAACATTCTCAACTTTCATACAAAAGCTTTCCCTTCTCCTATAGTTATAGATTCTAATTTAGTTGAAATTGTAAACCAAATGAAAATCCTAGGTTTAACATTCGAGAATCATCACCACAAGAACAAAATCAACTTCTCCACACACATCAACAACACAATAAACAAAACAATAAACATCAAAAACGTATTGAACAATTATTGCAAAAACACATTCGGTATTAATACCAGGAAAAGGCAAAATCTCTACAAAGGTTTGATCAGACCAATGATGATCTACGGATCAGAAATTTGGTCTGACCAAATCAATCGAAAACAACTCGATAAGTTAGAGTCCCTTCAACACTCTATACTGCGGAATTCCTTGATGGCTTTTAGGACTGTATCGAAATCTTGTGTTAATAGCTTAACCAGAATAGAAACTCTTAACACTAACATAGCTGCTAGGAAAACTAAATTTCTTCATAAGAATCGGATAGAGTTAGTCAATACCTCAGATCTAGATCAATACCTTAGAGAAGTCAAAAACTTAGAATTAAATAGATTATTTCTCAGCACAAATGTTAATTTTAGATTATTTTTCATAGAAAAAATCCCAAAATTCATATACACCAATTTCTACACAACACAATTTTTCACTGGTCACGGGCCATTCAATGAATACCTGCATAGAATGAAGATTGCCGATTCTCCTTTGTGTCCCTGCAATAATTGCTCAATACAAAACCCTAAACACCTTCTACTCGAGTGTAACCTCTTCACACACATCAAACACAACCTAAACTTGCACCACATCACTGATCTTTCCATCTTTGTAAGCGACAAAGATATCTTTGCTCGTTTCAAACAACTCTGCAAACACATACACGATCATCTTAGGCAACACCAACAGACCAATAACACTAACACACCAAGATTCTGATTCTATATTTCCATAAATATTCACTTACAAATTCCAATCCTACACTATTGTAATACCATTATTATAATTGTAAAACTTTTAAAAATAATTGTATGATTATATTATTCTTCATTAATACTGTATATATTCTATGTTGATATTACGCATTCATTCTTTATTTCACTTGTAAGCTATATTGTACTTTACCTCTAAATAAAACTCGCTATTCACATTGTTTCTAAAACTTTCTTAATTTTTAATCTATTAATCTCATATCTCATGTCAACCTATTGTTAAAATCATCCTACGCCATACTCGTTATAAACCCTTCATTATAAATATAAAAATTTTTTTTTTTTTTTTTTTTTTTTTTCTTTTTTTTTCTTTTTTTTTGTACCTTTTCTCTTATATTGTATCTTTCTTTTATCTATACATATCTTTCTATATTTGATACACATTCTGATCATATCAGAAACACCCACAATTCTACGTTTTTGCGAAACACAGGATCTCAAACAAGGACCAAAGGACCAAATCGACAAGGATCACAGGACTGCAATAGAAACGAATTCCAAACTCTCCAATCAACTTAAAACGTAGAACTGTCTGAAATCCATCACACACCCACACTTATTTGTATTATCCTTCCTGAATATCTTGTATTATATATCTTTATTTTAAATTTAGCGCAAATATCGCACTTAGCGGATACGCGCATAATAAAATTTAACTTTAACTTTAACTCTCTCTCTCTCTCTCTCTCTCTCTCACTCTCTCGCTTTGTTTTGCTCTTGAAGAAAATGAATTGAGGATGATGTTGGGAGGGAAAGAAATGGCCATCATTTTTTTTATTTTCATTTTTTTTTTTGAAAGATATTCTTGAATAAAAAAAATTACATAAGAAAAAAAAAGAATAAAAACAAAATCCTATGACACAAATGAATGAAATGAAATAAAGTTTCAGATGATAATGTAATGATTGTGATTTTTTTTTCGGTTACTCTAGTCGAGTCACAAATCGACCATTGAAAATGATCGGACCGAAGATCCACAAGAGATAGAGAACGAAAAATATCTGTTCTTTTGTTATCTCTTTTTCGTTTGTTCTCTGTTGCTGTTTTTTTTTTGCTCAACCGACGACAAAATTTCAATGTGATTATGTTGTGATCATTTGTCACACTGGTCAAACATAGCCATCAGTGATAGTGGATGAGATCGTTAACGATCGACTCTAGGTTCTAAGGGATCGATTTCGAGAAGTCAAGATTGTAATGAAAATTGGCATGTAAGCTTGAGGTTATTTCTATCAAAATCTATTGGATATCTGGATAGAGAAAAAGTAAAATGAAAGAATCTCTTCGCTAGCACTATCATTATTCGATAGCTCTCTGCTCTAGCTCTAGCTCTGTGGCATTCAATTCTTTTCCCATTTGACCAGCTCCAAAACAAAACAATCGGCATTAACGAAAGTGTTAGGATTGAATTCATTTTGATCTTCAATCTAACTATCATTTTGATTCAAAAAAAAAAAAAATGAAAAAGATGATAATCATCATTATCAATACACCATCTTGATCGTCAATTATTTGTAACATCGTAGACGGTCATAATCGAAACATTTTCGCACGAATGCTGAATACTACATTCGAAGTGTTTGTGTTCGCCAAATAGCCAACACAAAATGAAGAAGTCAGTGATCAACATTGAAGTTTGATGTTGTGATTAACACCGTTGCGTTGAAATCCGTGTGGAAAATTAATCGCACAAAGAAAAGTAGAGAAAGCGATGAGATGAGATGAGCATAATTCATCACGAATTATGATCATAATCTAATTTTTTTTCGATTTTATATTCTCGTATTTTTGTTGCCAAAAATTATCTCGGTAATCTTCTCCCGGATCCATAATCGATCAATTTAGTTTGTGATGATGGCTCTGCAATCCATTCGAAAGACGAAATTATCATCGCTTAGATTGTATCACCCATCATCAATTGTCTCAATCAACTTGATTTGGTAGCGATTCTCTTGGCGATCTAAACATTGATGATGATTGCATTGTTGCCAGATTAGATTGAAGCCAGAAGATTAGGGAGAAAAAAAATGACAAATTTTCGCAAATTGAATCAATGAAATCATTACACTAATCTATCTAATCCAAGCAAGTGCTTTTGATCGAAAATTGCCGTTCGAAACTCAAATAGGATCACTCAATTCACCTCGGACCCTAATCGAAAAAAAAAAAACGAAATCATCACCAATCGATTTGTGGTGAAGAGAGTTTATTTTTTTCCACAACGATCCATTCAAAATTACTTTCAATATCAAAAGAACATTTACAAAAGAAAGAAAAAATAAAACAAATTTTCTATTTCAAAGCGATGCGGTTATTAAGTTGAGTTGGGGAAAAAACGATGCAAATGAAATCGAGAGCAACAGAGAGAGAGAGAGAGAGAGAGAGAGAGAGAGAGAGAGAGAGAGAGAAAGTAGATGACCATAGCGGCTATAGCAAAGTCCGAAGAGTCCGAACAGACTGAATCCTTTCAGTTCGCAACGACAAAGCCTTATTCGCTAACAATCGAAAGAAAAACGAACAAAGATTAGAAATCAAAATCAACAAAATATTATCTTCTCTCTCTCTCTCTCTCTCTCTCTCTCTCTCTCTCTCTCTCTATTTCATCCGTTTCTTTTCGTTTTTTTTTTCTACTTTCTTATTCTTTCTATTTCACTTTGATTTTTATCCTCATCCAACGGTGGAGAAAGCATCACCAATGTGTTTCTCTCCGAGACTACCTGTTGTTGTTGTCGTTGTTGGTGTTGCTGTTGCTGTCGCTGTTATTGTATCGAATAGAATGAGAAAATAAATCTCTCGAAGAGAATCATTTTTGTTGTTGTTGTTGTTGTAGCTGATCTCTTTCGTTACTTTATCAACAGACCTTTTCTTCACATTTTGAGATTGAAGAAAAAAGAAATTGCAACAAATATCCTAGTCGAAATTGATGTTCAGCTTCATCATTCAGATTCGAATCCAATTTTTGTGTTTCATTAGGTAATTTTGTTCCAGTGTGAAGATAATTTGGTTTTTGTTTATTCTATCTCCAAAATTGAAATCCATCGATTCTCTATCGCTATCTATGGAATGTTTTGTTTGCCTGTAGAATTCGCTTACCATATCGCCGAGATAGGATATGGACCGATAGAATGATAATGATGAGAATTATTAGTGATCGTTGTCTCAAGAATCGTTGCGATTCTGATTTTTTCACCGGCCAATATTTGATACAAAAATCTCATTCAATAGTTCTTTATTCTTCGTTGATTTCATCTTAGTCCCTCGAACGACCTAACAATGGCTTTACGTGATTCGATTCAATGGAAAAAATTTCGAATCTCGGGCCTAAATCGAATTAGATTTTTTGATTACAAAATCACCCATCAATCTCGAAGAAATAATTCGATTGAATCAAAAAACAATCGAAGAACGGTTAAATTGATTTTGTTAGGTTTCGTTTGGCTAACAGTGTGGTCGATTGAAATCGATTCTTGTCTTGCAAAATCATCTCATCAACCAAATCAAAATCCTCATCTTAATCGTCAAATATTGCAGCCGCATCAAAAATCTATCAATCTAGCAATTGATTCGCACAGATCATCATCATCATCAATCAATGGCAACGATAAAAACCGATCTCAATGTAAGTTTTTCTCAATCTCAATTCTAAGATCAGAAAAAATAATAAAAATAATGGATCGATCGATCACAAAACCGTAAACCTCAAATCGTCACGTAGATAATCGATGTTTGTGTTAAGTTTTAAAAGTTCAGATCTAAGACTTTCACCAATCAGAAATCAAAATGGATTAAAAGATTTTGTGGCATCGGTAGAGCGAGAGAGAGAGAGAGAGAGAGAGAGAATGCGTGCATAATCTTTACAATAATTCTAAACACACCTAGTTTCAATCACAAACACAAACGCACAGGCAGTGATGAAAATGATTCAATCATCAAAATAGCAAAAAAAAAAAAAAAAAAAATTCTCGATATTGATCTAGATTAATTGATTGTTAAGCAAGATGATGAAAATAATACAAAAAACAACAATGATGATGATGATGATAAGAAATGAATGTTTCGAAGTTTGCCCTGGAATAGATTTTCCAGGTGAATCGATTCGATTGATACATCAAAATGCAATGAATTCAATCGATACCGAAACAGCCAACGAAAAAAAAAAAAATCTTCACCATCATCATCATCATCATCTCCTTGTGCCATTGATCTAATTTTGTTCTAAGAATCTCACATAGATATTTTTTTTTTTTTTTTTTTGATTGAATTTTTCTCTTTTCTTTTCACCAAGATTCATCCAATCACATTCATCATCTTCATATTGCCATTATTTACTATCGGCATCTATTTGATTTTATGCTCGTCATCGATGCAAATGCAACGAGATTTGAACTTGTTATCGAAGATTTTTTTCCCCTACATTTTCTAGATGATCGAAAATGAGTAAAATAAAATCGATCACTTCTTTCTTTCGATTAGACCTTTCGTTTCTATCTGAAAGCAAACAAAAATCGCAGATAGAATCTAAGGCGGCCATCTTTCGATATCGAAAAAACTGTATTTTGTTCCAGGTTGTTCGATGTTTTTTTTAGGTTTGAAAATATTCAACATTCCAAGCAGAGTTTTTTTTTCTGTTTTAGCATCACTAGAATTTGTTTTTGTTTTAGTATTAAAACTATTTCACTAATAATTAATGAAAAAGATCTCGATAGAATGCTCGATATTATTCCATATAGATTCAATATTCGATCAAATAGAGATCAAAGAGATTGATTGATCGTGAATTTTTCTTTCGATCCGATTGAATGTTGTTGGTGCGTGGCATCCATTTATCGTTCATCAAACATTTAATTATATATCTTTGACGAGAACAACAAATACTTGATCTTCGATAAATAATAATAATTGATAATAATTGTTATTATTATTCTTCTCATAATCCTTTTTACCGTTGTGATCGGCAGTGACGATAGCCTATCGGCCAATTTAATTTGATACTGCTTGTTTAATTTTTTTGTAACTATTTATTCTTCCCAATTTTGCAGCGAAAAAAAAATTGCCCTGTTGAAATTTTTTTTTTTTAGAATTTTTAATTTTTTTTTTGAGTCATTAATTCACTAGTCTATTTTTTTTCCAACTAATCTAAAAATATTCAATCGATTTCGGGGCGTTTCCTCATTCGATCAATCGATCACCTATCGCTATCTCTCTCTCTCTCTCTCTCTTTGATCTGTGTGGTTATATTTATCTTAAAGTTACCTAGTCCCTTTGGAGAGATGAATTATTGTTTCCAATATGAAATTCATAATCGAGAATCACTCGATTAAGTGATTGATTGGTTTGGATTCAAAACTTAAAAAAAAAAATAATAAGACTATGATTTTTTTTTCTCCAAGCGAAAATAATTGAAAGAAAAACAAAATTCAAAAAAAAAAATTTTGTGTTTAATCATTTAGTCGTAAAACGAGAAGATAAAAAATTAACATTTTTACCAATCTCCATTGTTCATTTATATTTTTTGCTTCGAATTTTTCTCAAACTCTGATTAATTCTGATTACGTAATTCGAATCTCGTATTTATTAATTATTACAATGCTATAGCTAATCCTAATCGCAATCAAAATGATTATTCTCATTAGCTATATCTGTGGCACGTATTCTCTCTCCTTCAATTCATTTTGAATACCTGCATGTGCTATTCCGCCTCTTTTTCCCTCCATCGATCGTTTAATTCAACCCTTTCCTCCTCCCTGTTTCGAGACTAATCAATTCTTCGAGTTTAATTAGAGCGGTGTGGCATTAAACAATTGGTTTCTTTTTCAATTTCATTCAGTTCAGTTTCAGCTCTATTGATGAGATTCAAATCAGAAGGCCCGAAACCATAGTCTCTTGACTAGTTATCCATTTCACATTTCAATGCTAAAAGTGGCCCTTATTTCAATAGTTTTGATATTCTCGAAACAGATCTTCTTCAGAGCGTACAAATAACAAGTGAAATCTATGACTACTTGTTGCTTTTTCGAGTGATAAAAATATAACCCTTTCTTAGCGCTCTCTGAAAAATTCAGATCCTAGTCCTTATTTATCTATTCTCATACCTTATTTAATGCAAAAGTCATTCCATCTTCCCCTAGAACCAAATGCAATCAATTAATTTTAATAGAATTTTTTCTCGCTTAGTTACTATCAAAATGAATGATGTAGGCAAGCGATTCGAAACTTATTTTTTGTTCATTTGTCGAAAAAAAATTGAAAATGAAGGAAAGCTCATTGCCCATTGCTTTCATCGCATTCAATTCGATTCAATTCAAAAAAGCGAAAAAAAAGCAAACAAAATTATAGTCCATATTGCCAAATGATGATAGAGTTAATCAGCATTATTATCTTCATCTCAATGATACTATTCTTAATTGTTCGAATAGATCGACTGATTTCTTCTAATTCATTCGAAAAAAAAAATCTCGAAGAAAAATAATTTAATTATATCTTGTTAGATATTCTTATCGGATATCTATCGTTTCTATTTTTATAATTTCGGTCCATCTCTCTCTCTCTCTCTCTCTCTCTCTCTCTCTCTCTCTCTCTCTCTCTCTCTTTTGTAACAATGATGAATTTGATGCTTTTCTATGGTGACAAAATTGAAAAAACTTCAAAGATGGACCAAGATGGATGAAATGAATAATGATAGAGTAAGAATGATGACCGAGGTAAATTGAATCGATAGTTGTGGTTTTCGAATCCAAAAATTCAAATTGATCGTTTTGCTAGAAAAAAAAAAAAATAAACTGCCATTAGGGTCCCTCATCACCATCATTATTATCTCAACTCAATCATCTTAGCTATTATAAACAAATTCAAATTAGCTGTAATATTAGCCATTTCGAATGAAACTTAAAGAAAAAGAAAAAAAAAGAAATTGGCAAAACAATCATTGAATGTTTGTCTACAATTCGATTGATTGATTGATTGAATCGAACTGATCAGTGAGAAGAATCGAGACAATGAAATCGAATGGAAAATCGAAATTCGATTCGCGACCCAAAAATAAATCACTCCAATATTCGAGCATAAGATTAATGGCGATTATTTTATTTTATTTTATTTTTTTTTTTTTTCGTTTTACGGAAATCTATTTCGAGAATGAAACAATCGAAATGCTATGAAACAATGAAATCATCAAGAGATGATCGATTCATTCACATTCAAATCTCTATTGAAACGATGAAAATTAGCTCTAATTTGATGGAATACTGATTGTTTCGAATGATCTTAGAGATTTGAGATCGGCTAAACAAATAAACAAATTAATGAAAGCAAAACAATATCTTAGCGAGATTTTTTTCGCAAATTTCATCGCGAAAATACCTTAAAGAAAGCTAGTGGATGTGAAGAAGTAGATTTTTTTTCTCCGTTTCTCTCTATTCCATCGCCCAAATCGAAAGGGTTGACGAGTGTTGAGATGTTTCGAATTTATAAATTTAAACTCTCGTTCTCTTCATCTCGATCGGAATGTCATCATTAATATTTTAATCTCGTATTTTGTTTGAATTTTTTTTTTCTACTCTCCATTCATTTCACCATCATCATAGCCATTTAATTATGGATTTGTTTTTGTTTTTTTTTCTTTCCTATAATCATCGACATAATAGCTTGATAATGTGGTTGAGAGAAAAAGAAAAAAAAAGAAAAACTCAATAGTGAATTTTTTTTCTCTTTCTCTCGTTGTCGTTTTTGGATTGTTTCGGGTCGACTTGACCACCCAAATATCATAACCCATTATCACTATTCGGTTCTCCCTCCCCAAAAGATCTAATCAAACGAGACAATTGAAACAATGTTTCTTATTAGAATTTTAAGGATTAAATGCTTCTTCTAGCTAATATGTAATATATTATATTCGATGATGATAACTGTTACTTATCTAACTTCTAAGTAGTCTTTGTTCAAACAAAACCGAAACTTTTTCTCTCTACTTTTTTTCCAAATGAATGAGAAAAGAAAAAAAAAAACTTATTTTATTTGTTTTGAATCTCACATATCGAATTAGTTTCACAAAAAAAAACTTTTAGAATTTGGTTTGTTTGGTTCACTCTCTTTTTTTCTCTCTCTCCCTCTCTCTCTCTCTCTCTCTCTCTCTCTCTCTCTAACTCAAAAATGTTTAAGGAAAAATTTAATCTGCCCATCAATGACTAACAAAAATCTAGATCAAAATTTTCATACCGTTCCTGAATCGTATTGTGCATCGACGAATA
The DNA here is from genome assembly GCA_020844145.1 of Sarcoptes scabiei. Lineage (NCBI taxonomy): Eukaryota > Metazoa > Arthropoda > Arachnida > Sarcoptiformes > Sarcoptidae > Sarcoptes > Sarcoptes scabiei. The sequence goes on from CP080488.1 coordinate 1,750,862, forward strand.
CCTGTTGATTTAATTAGATTCCAGTTCTTTTTATTTTCTCGAGCTACTATTACACTCGTAGTTTGTTGTTATTAAATTTTGATTGTTAGAAAAACCGAACCCTTCCCTCTCTCTCTCTCTCTCTCTCTCTTCTGCTGTAAAATTACACTGAAGATAATAATGGATCAAAGATGCTGATGCGGATTGATGACTGGGTTGAACGGCTTCGATTTGAAATTTTCATCATCCACTCTTGATCTCTAGATGATCAACATCGATCTGTTCATCGTAGCAAATGAATTCAAAAATAGATTGAGATTAAGAAATTTGCCAATTCGAATCATGAATGATAATGAGAATTACCACTTCCACTATTAGATTAGAAACATAATGGTTCATAACATCATCAACATCATTAATGAAGCGAAAATAAAACTCATAAACTTCATCGAAAAAAAAAGATTGGATAGAATCGAGATTAGATTTTCGGTTGCAAAATATTCGTTAGATGTCGATCGCAAGATGGAGAACGGAAAAATAAAACTGTCTCGACATTATCTTCTATTCTCATTCGAGTTCTAAACGATCTTCACCAGTAAGATGATGAATGCAATCCAAAATTTCTCTCTCCATAATGGAGACAATGAAAAGATCTAGTGACACTTTCTCAATCTTCAATAATAGTTTGTGTCATAATCTTGTCTAAAATCTAGTCAATGAATACTTCATTGTGGGCCTATGGGTGTGTATTGGTTACCCTTGCGATACTAAAATGATCTTTGATGATGTTTGACGTTTTCAAAGCAATTTCCAAAACGATCATTCACAAACGATTTTGTTTTTTCATCCAATCCAATTTGACATCAAAACTGTTTCATCCTTGAATTATTCTCATTCGCGAGAGAAAAAGAAAATAAGGTCGAGATGGATTGGAGAGAAAAGAGCTTATTCGTTCGGAAAAGCGTTAACATTGATACAATTTTATTGCTCGGAATTTCAAAATTTCACATTCTCTCCCCTTCTCTCTCTCCCTTAGATCGATTTACATTCAGTGAATTTCGATGCTATTGCGATTCGATTTAAACTAAAGGAAAGAAAATGAGACAAATGAACTGTATTGAAATTCATTGTCTGAATCGATTCGATGAAAGAAAACAAACAAATCAAACAGTCTCTCATCTCTTTGTTTGTTTTCGATTCTAGCGATTCGATTGTTTCAATATCATTATCAATCATCATCGTTAATTTTGATGTTTGTTTTTTGTTCTGTTTTGTTTTTTTTTCTTGTTTCAAGCCTACAATAAAATGTTTATTTTTGTTTCTTTTCGAAAACATCGAGATCCATTCGAGATTTTATTTCGAAAAGTAATCAAATTTTTTTTTCTTTCACCATTTTTAAAATCTTTCTCAAGATTAGATCAGCGAAAAAAAAAATCAACAGTTGTTTTTTGGGCAGAAGGCAGAGAGATAGAGAGAGATAGAGAGAGAGAGAGAGAGAGAGAGAAAAAAAATCCTAGAGCTAAAATCCAAACAACAACCGTTGTCATTGTTGTTGAGAATAATGGCGGTGATAGTGATGGTGTTGGTGGCGGCGGTGGTGGTGGTGGTGATTATGGAGGTGATGATGATGATGATGGTGGCGATCAATGTGATCATCATCATCATCATTTTTGTTATGATCTCTTCTTAGATCTTTGAAATTGTTTCGAAGAGGAGAAAAAAAAAATAATAATAAATTCTCTAGATCGTGATCGAATTTTGTGGAAATTTTGAGAACAAAAAAAAAAAAAAAAAAAAAAAAAAAAAAACGACAACACAACCACCATAATTATGATGAAATTAAAAGGGTTATTTCAGGCAACAATCGAATGTAAAACAAAAACCTATGAGGGCATCATAGAAAAGAAGAGATATTTGGAGAACCACAAACACAGAGAGAAACGATCGATAGCGAACGGAATAATCTTTAATCATTTCGATCATAATATCTATCTTTTCTATTACTGTTTTCTTTTGTAATCAAACTGAATAAGGTAAATAAATTAGGTAGAATCATTGAAGATTACGAGAATGCATTGCAATGCATTTTGAGATTGGAAATTTAACTCAAAGAAAATTCTTTCCCTCCATTCGTCTCGATTAAGATTTAATTAATCTGAGAATTGAATCAATCCTAAACGGTTTCTAGATTTGAGGAGACAAAAAAGAAAAAAAAAATTTTTTTTTTTTTGTTCTATCTATTACGTTTGTTTGCACGAGTATTCTTTTCTTTTGGATTTTCTCGAGATAATTTTGCGAATTAAATAACTGAATGATTGAAACGAATACAATCAAAACTAAAAAAAAAAAGTTTTTGTTTCAATGTTTTATTCTTGATTGTTTTAGGTATTTTTTTATTTTTTATTTTTTTTTCATATTATAATCCAAATCAAAAGCTTTGAGCATTGCTCGATCTCAATCTTTGATGGATTTGAATCCTTTATTCTCTTCATTCTCTTTTTGTTATCAGCTTCATTGTTCTCTACACTTCGACGTAATCATCATCCTCTCTTTTATTGAGATTAACAATAACAGATTAAATAACGTCATAATCTTGACAACGTCCGTCGTAGACATCTCAATCATCATTAAAAAACGATGCAAATTGTCACCATCACCATCAGCCTCAACAACATCCATCATGAATCATTTTGAAAAGCGGAAAAATAACTTCGAAAAAAAAAATTTATACAAAACGGAAGCTCTCGTTTTCGGATCCAATAAGGTCCCGAACACATTGTTAAGATTTAATCAATGTAAATCTCTCTCTCTCTCTCTCTCTCTCTCTCTCTCTCTCTAATCCTTGGCTTTATTGTTTTTTTGTTGGTATTTTTTTGTTGCTGTTGTTGTTGTCATTTTAATTTCCGTTCCAAGTTTTGATTCGATTAATTTTATTTTTCAAATTCTTCACCATTGTTCATTTGTCTTGCTGTTGAGAATAGATTAGGGACGAAAAAAAAAAAAAAAGAATGTAAGTTAAACATTCATTCAACATTGGAGCGTTTGTCCAGTGACAATCGCTGTTTGATATTTAAATTTATTTTTTTTTTGCCAACAAAGTCGCAAACGATAAATTATTGTTTCCTACACAAGGTCCAAAGATTTTACGATTTTTTCGACATTCCTAGTTCTTAATTGTAATCTTGCGAATACCAAAATCGCATTTCCGTTGTTGCGTACGATCCATTCAACATCGAAGCCTTCTTAAGATTATCATCATTGTAATCAATAGAGATCTAAAATCGTTCGTTGATTATTCTCCAAAGATTTGATTAATAGCAAAAATTTTCATATTTTTTTGTTTTTAGTTCGTTCCTGGTCAATGGTTTTTGATTTCGATGCTGTTTGATGTGATGTTTAATACATTCCACTTGCCTATCTCTTCTCCTCCAATGCTACCTGTTTTGTTGTCTAAAATCCATCTTAATATTCAATTTTTCTTCTAGTTCCATTTGATCAGTCTAATCTCAAAGATCACATGTCAAAGAGCAAGATGGCATATAAAACGAGAGATATTTGGAAATAAATTATGCATTCGATTTAGCTCAATTGTTGTGTTTCTCAATCTCTGGGTTGACGAGAACAACGAGAGAACAAGAGACCAAAAAAAACTCCAAACAGAAAACATAGCCACAGTAGAGAGCGGAAAGCGATCTAAACTAATTAGCTGCATATTAGAAGCTAATAATTTATTGCTCTAATCAAAACTGTTGATCTAAGTCAGTTCGTTGCTGTTCTCCAACAACAACAGCACCAACAGCAACTCCTCTACTCTCGCGTTAGAGATCGAGATGATAATGATTAACGACTTGAAGATTAGAAGGAAATGCGAAAGAGGAAACAGAAACGATTACTGAATGAATCCTAAAATCGATCCACCACCATCCATCTATCTATTCATTCATCTTTCTTGTGAAAGAATTTTTTTTCCGGTCCAAATTTTTTGAATTTTTCCACTTCTCGTTATCTTTTCGAAATGAATTAGAGCTTTTTTTTCACTTTCTCCTCTTTCACTTTCTCGAATAATCTCGAACATCTTTCATCGTTTTTTTTATTCGCTTCTTTTTTGCTCTCTTTCTCTCTCTCTCTCTCTCTCTCTCTCTCTCTCTATTTAGTAATAGTTTTTTGTTCATTGCATTTTTTTCTCCACAAAATTCATTCATTTCGTATGTTGGCAATAGAAGTTTTGTTCCCGATGAAGATTGCTCGATTTTTAGAGCAAAAAGAATCATCTTTCCAGGTTGTTCTTTGTCGATGGTCGCCATCACAAACAATGGCTATAATCAAAATCTTCTAAAGACATTAGCACTGGTTACTTTGGTCATTCATTCGTTAGGTTTGGTTAGTCAGTCAGTCAGTCACTCTTCTCTAGAACAACTCAACAAATTCATACAGTTTGTAGTGGATAAATATCAACACTTTCAAACGACCAGAAACAAAAACGAGACCATTTAGAAATGGTTTTTGAATGATGAGACTTTTTTTTTCCTCATCGCTTCCATTCAACTTAGAATCTTCAAGCTTAGAACGATAGTGCGATAAAGCAATGAAGATATTCGGAACAAAAATTGTCCTTATTTTTGTTTCAAAACTCAAAGAAAAACTTCGTATTGTTTATCTCATTTTCTTTTGGTCTCGGTTGTGCTGGCGATGTTGATGTTGATGTTGATGCTCGAGCAATACTAGCCAACTTTATAAGTGAAAAAAGATCATCTCGAGATGATCTTTTTGAATCCGATTGATTTAAAATTGCAACAAATTGAATCCCATAATCACTTTATTGATATCGCTTGCTCAAATTTATTCCCCTTTTCTCTATTAAGACTATTCTTCTTCAAATCGATGAGAAGGCCATCACTGTGATCGGATTATCGGATTGTGATAATGAAATCTATTCAATCAATTTTGATCTTTATTTGGATTTAAGTGAATAGAATAGGGATTCTTTCGAATCTAATAAAAATGATAAAATCAAAATGAATTCTCTCAAAAAATAAGGCTCAAAAAACATGAAGAAGAGAGAGAGAGAGAGAGAGTGAGACAGAGCGAAAAAATTAGATCAAAAAAACAAAAGGTAAAAGGCTCAAAAAAAAAGTTCCATCTACGAAAGCGACAATCTTTTCATTCTTATCCCTAACAATCCTAACTCTTTATCACTCTCCACTTGTTGCATATGTGTGTGTGTGTGTGAATGGTTGTCGTTTTAAGAGCTGTTCCATATCTTTCTCTATGTTCTGATCTAATTCAATTGATTGTTGAAAAACAAAAACAAAAACATCAAGAAAAAAAATACCAAAAAAATCAACGATTGGACAGAGATTGGAGTAGAGAGAGAGAGAGAGAGAAAAAAAAAATAAATTCTTTCCTCATTCACTAAAAATAGAATTGATCAGAATGTAGAAAAGATTTCATTCTTTGTTATTATATTATCAATTATTATATCGTCGTGATTGTTTTCTGTTCTTCACTATTAAGATCATCATTTTTCATCATCATCATCATCATCATCATCATCGTCATCATCGGAAACAATTTGTTTGTCATTAATCGTCCATCCACCATCTTCAACAGTCCATCTGTTTTCAATTTTCTGGTGCAAAAAAAAAAAAAAAAAATTCTACGTAACCCACTTGTAGAAATTTGTAACGAATTCATTCTTTCTTTCGTCTCCTTCGGTTTTTTTTTCGTTAACGCTTGATACGATTAAAATTAATCAACATTCTCTCTCTCTCTCTCTCTCTCTCTTCGTTAATCTTTCTTCGGGAAATTTTCGCCTTTTTTTGCTGTTGTTGTTTTTGTTGTTGATTGAAAATAATTAATCAATGAAGAAGAGATGGGAAACATTGACAGCGAACCATATTAGCTCTTTCCGATGTCATCAATCATCGTACTGATCGTTCGAGACATTCATATGGATCCCGTTTTCAATTCGAAGTTCATCGTTTGTCTCGATGAGAATTTGTGTTGAACGTTTACGAGAATGAAATTAATTAGATATGAAATCGAGAGGGGCAAAAAATGAACTCTACTCTATGTTCGATATTCGTTTTGGGTTTCGAAACAAATTTATTCGAATCCTATCCGATCTTGTTCCCATCTCACACTGTTTTAACAAATGATGTTTGATTGAACATGAAAGATAAAGCTGTAGCTATAAAGCTCACTGATTTAGTTCGATAAGTGAATAGAAAAAAATTCACAAGGCACAAGTTCAAAGCTCAAGTTTAATATGGACCTAATTTTGATTGAATCCTTTTTTTTCAATGGATTAGATTTTGCTCCAAATTCAATGCATAATTTTATTTCTTCTTCTCACATTCAAATCGATTCGAATCCAAACCGAGAAGAGAGAGGCAAATTTTTTTGATATTATCTATCACTAATCATCTCTTCTTAATCATCCACATCATCTTCATACCGAGGAAGAAGAAGAACGCGAGAGAGAGAGAGAAAAAAAAACATTTTTAATAATTAAAAATCTATTAATTAGTGTTTGAGAAAATAAAACCCAACATAAGATGTTGAGATAATTTTGAGCTATGAAGACAATTAGTCTGGCAGTGTTGGGTTAGCGACTTAAACATTGACAAATAGCACATCACATCACGATCATTTCCTCTCTCTCTGTCTCTCTCTCTGACTAGCTCTCCCATTTTTATTAAACATCTCACCTTTCGCAACACACACACACTCTTCTCTTCTCGGTAATTAAGATGATTGGTTTGAAATAATTTTTTTTTTTTTTGATAAACTATGGTCTGGGGAAAAAATGTAGATCAGACTAGATTATTCCAAAATTATAGCAGCTCAATCGAGATGATTGATTTCAATGGAATCGACATCGTCGATCGTTCAATCACTATGATGATATTATTCGATCTGATTGCCATTACCCTTTTATCGAACACCTTGCCGTAAACTAATCTTTGTTGAATTCGTTGGACAAAAAAAAAATCAAACACTTCTTACAATACAGATGGTACATCTTCTATTGGTACGATCGATCGAGATCGATTCGTTTAAATTATTAATATATGAAGAATAATTTGTTCCATTTTTCTTCAAGTTTTGTTCTCTCTCTCTCTCTCTCTCTCTCTCTCTCTCTCTCTCTCTCTCTCTCTCTCTCTCTCTCTCTCTCTCTCTCTCTCTCTCTCTCTCTCTCTCTCTCTCTCTCTCTCTCTCTCTCTCTCTCTCTCTCTCTCTCTTTTCAAACTAGTTCCGCTCGATAAACAAGAGCGAAATGAAACCAAATCAATCTCAAATAATTATGATATTATAACGTGAGTGAAACATTAATGAGAAGAACAACACAAAAGAGACGGAAAAAAATTCAATGTATTTCCGAACGATTGATGATGGAGATGGTTATGGACATGGTTAGAGTTTCTTATGATTCTCATAATATTAGACACTTTTTTGGCTCCTTTGCTCAAGTTTCCTTTGTTCACAAAAAGAAATCTTTGATCTACAAAGGGGGGTAAAATATCCACATTTAGAAAATTATATGATTATGATTAGAAGTATTATCACCGATATTAATTAATGTTCTGATTTTCAAATCTCTTATCCGTTATGATGATTATTCTGCTTGAAATTAAGAAAAGAAAAACAAAACAAGTAGAAAGAGAGATTTCATTAATCTAGATCAGTAAATATGATCGAAATCGATTCATTAAAATCCTCATTAATCGATCATCATCATCATCATCGGTGTCTGTATTGGGTTACGATTGAGAATGATTTTCAATCACAAACAATAATCAATAAAGGTGGCTTGGTTAATCGAACAAAAAAAAATCAAAAATCGAAAAAAAAAAACAATAACAATCAAGAACAGATATGGAGAGAAAACGTACACCAACATCCCGAAGATTTGATCCGATCTAATCGAACAATTTTGGATCGCTTCTCTATCGCAAAAAGATTATTCAATCGAGACAACTGAAAAAATAAAATTCAACAAAGTAAAACAAAACATCCGAAACTGTTTGATCAAACACTTCCGATCAGATTTGAGAGCAAAACAGAGAGGAAAAAAAATGAAACGAATCGAATGAAAAGGCACGAAAAATCAATCAATCAAGCTTATTTTCGAGCTTAATTCTCTTTTTTCACACTCTTAACAGAAGAAGAAGAAAAAAAAAAAAAAGAAAGAAAATTTCCTAATAGAGCGAAACATCTCTTTTTTGATTAGAAAAAAAAGACTTGCAATTTTTACTCATTTCAAATATTGGGATGATAAAAATAATAATAATAATAATCTTCGATTATATTTCGATTTCGGTTAAAATATTGAAACTTTAAGTTTTCTCCATTTGTTTGGAATGCTTAGCTTTCGATTGAAGATTAAGATTTTGTTGGTTTTGTTTTTTGAGGTTCTGGTAATTCTTTTCCACAAACAAAGTGATAAAGAAATTAATTATACCAATCGATTGCCTTGAGGCCGATCTATTTGGTGTCGATGTTAAACAGAGACCATCATCTTAACCAACTCTCTGTTTCTTTAAATCATTCTCCGTTTAAATGTTCGATGTTTGTAATGAATTTAAACTCAATCGGAGAAAAAAATTCGAGAAATTTCTCTCTAAAACCTATCTATTAGATTGAATCGATTTCGTTTGATATCGTTTAGCGGCGAACTAATTATGATTCTATCTGATCGGATCAAAATCGAAACCAAATTATAGATAGCCGATCGCGCCGATCTTTTTTGGCTTTTGTTTTCTAAATAACTCATCGCCAATTACTTGCATTAGTATTCCGTAGATTTTAGAGATAGAGAAATTAATTAGAAACGATTTTTTTTTTTTTTGGAAAAAAAATTTGTTTCGGATCAATTCTTTTCCTCTTCGCTTCTGTTCTCCATCTGCGCATCGAAAGATTCCTATTTCTGATTTCGGATCCGAAACGATTCCGATCGCCTTAAAATTTCACCAAGATTGCTCAATTGAATAATGTTTAAATGTGAAAAAAATTGGAAAAAAATTTAAAAAAAAAAAATCTTCAAACAGTAGTGAGATCAATCAAATATGATCTTGTTTCGTTGCGTTGAAAAAAATTCATTATTATTATTATTATTATTAAACTGCTTTGTTCTATCGAATCAAGACTAACCCAATCAAGCATGAATGATCTATGAGAGGTGATGGTCATCATGAAGATGATGATCATCATCAACAAGGATCATCCTTGTTATCTCTATCACCGATCATCATCATCATCATCAAAATGAAAATGATGAATATCAATCATATTCGATCCACTGACCAGCTGAAAAACTTATTGTTTCGAAAAAAAACTAATTGAGAGATGAAGAATAAAGTCAGAACAGAACAAAATTCATAATCCAAACTCAAACTCAGAACTAAAGAAAAAAAACTAAGAAGAAAAAAATCCTATTGACCGAAATGCGTATCAAATCTTTGTTCGCAATCTTTGTTCCAGTTTTGATTCAATGATTTCGATCTAATGTGGTCTATCTTCAGATAAAAATCATATTGATCAATTTAGCTTGATTTTTTTTTTTTTGATTTAATGATGAAGATTTTTCATTCTCAATTCTTCTGTCGTCTTTATTAGTCTCGGACCAAGCGTTTTAGGTTAACAATAGAAAAAGTTTTGCATCGAATAATTGATTTCATTCGTCGAGAAGGCGTATAGAAGAATCGAAGCAAGCGGAATCTTTTTCGATCCGAAAAGGATTGATTGCTTCATTTTTCATTTTGATTATGCTGTTTGTTTCGCTGTTCTCAATCAACCAACAAAGATCTCGATTCAATTAGCTAAGAGCTTTGAAGAGATTTTTTTTTTCGATTTTTGTATTGTTTTTTATCTCTTCTCGATTTGATCTCAAATTTTTTTTCCTTTTTCTTTCAACGGTAGTCATCGATGATAATCTTCGAAATCAACAGGACGATGCAAGAAATGGTAATGCTGATGACGATTATCATCATCATAACCCTCGAAATCAGCGTAGTTTGATTAAAATCTGGCAACCGAATTCAAACAAACAGATTACTTTCGATGATGATCAAAATCATCGAAGCAATGATGATAATAATGAATCAATCGAATCGATGAGAACATTTCGGACGTCAATCGAACAGCGTGATGATTTAATTGTTCGGAACGATTTCGATCGAAACTATTATCTAACGATTGATGAGAACAAAAATGATTCAATTAATCGATCGAAACTATTGGGTAATTCTGCTTCAAGTGTTATTGTTGCAGATCGCAGTCCAACATCGCCTACAGCATCGACTAGATCCTCGTTTTATTTCGTTTGTCCCGAACAATTCGGTTATTTTGCCGATGAAGAAGATTGTTCTAGATATTATGTTTGTGTTTTCGGTGATCCATTGCATGAAACATGTACCGGAGGACTCTATTTCTCGTCCGAATTGCAAACATGTGATTGGCCACAAAACGTTCAATGTAGTAGCGGTGAGGAATCTTCGATGACCTTCACCGAATATGAGCATCAACTTGATGATGATCAAGATGTTAAAGAGAATCGATTCAATCAATCAAATCGTTACGTCGATGATGATGTCCATCATCGTAACGAGATACAATATTCGATTACTGATTATGGTCAAAGAGATCGCAACGACGATGTCGATCGAGATGATTATGATTATGTGAAGTTCTCAACGAAAAATGTAACAAACAAAATGGGGGAGGATGAAGAAATATCGAACAATAATCGGCTACAACGCGAAGGAGAAATTATCGAAACAAAATTATTTATTGATCGAAATAACAATCAAAATAGACAACGAAAAAATTGGGAGAAAAATTTAAATCAAAATCATCTTCATCAACATCAACAGCAACAACAACAACAACAACAACAGCACCATCAACAATCAGATCAGATATTTTTGGATAAGAATTCTCTCGAAACTGGGTCGACGACAACAACAATCGAACCACCGATAACAGCAACATCGAAGGCATCGAAAACAACACCACCAGAAACAACAATGATGATGATGAATTTCGATCACAATAGCAATGATTTGGAAAATCCTGATTTCGATGAATCAATAGCATCGTTTGTTGATACGAACGGCGAGATCTATGTTCATGACAGTCCCGATGGTCTTTATTCATTGATGGAACAAGTAAATTCCATTTCAGATCATCGCCACCAACACCACCAGCAAAATCGACAACAACAGCTCAGACAGCAATATCTAGATGATCACGGCGATGCTGTTGTTGCTGATGATGGTGGTGGTGATGTTGATGCTAGACAAAGTATCTTCGGGAAAAAATCGAAAAATATGCACCGAAATGCTATTGTTGCAACCGACGACGATGATGATGATGATGATGATGCTGTCATCAACGTCATCGAAAAGGTATAACCATATTATTTTGTTTCTTTTTCACTTTCTACTAACTAACTTATTCTTTCCCTCTTAACTTTTTCAATGTTCGAATGGGATGAATTAAATTTTTCTTTTGTTCTGTCTTCACTGTCTTTTTGCAAAAAAAAAAAAAATCGACAAACAAGAATCAACCCAAAAAAAAAGCCATTGTTAAGATGGATAATCATAATGGCTATGCAAATTTTCATCATGATAAAATTAACGATGATTATGATGGCGATCAGCAACGACAAAATCGACATCAAAATCATCAAGACCATAAACAGCAACATAGATCAAGAATGAATGATGATGATGGAAATGATGGAGAGCTAAAGATGATTGTTGATGGTGGTGAATGTCAAAATCGATGCAATCAATCAACCGAATTCAAGAATATTCGTTTCGATGATGATGATGACAAAGGACGAAACAACAATCCAATCGTCGGAGCCGATAGCACCGATGACATTCAAAAAGATCTTTTACTCGTTTTTAATTATGGCAACAATAAGACTATTGTCGGAGAAAGTGGTCGCGATAAAGATCTTAATGTTCAAAAATTATCGTCTTCGCAGCCGCAACAGAATCAACAATCATTGTTTTTTGTTACAGAGAAAAATTCTATTCAACACCCACCAAAATTCAGTGCAATCGATGATGATGATGATAATGAATCCTCAATTCGTGAGCATCTACTCCCACGTTTGAATATAGTCAAGAAACAATTGAAAGACTTCGAGAACGTTGATCCATTTGGAACATCGAAATTGAAACTGAACAATCCGAACGATAAACATCAAGATGATGATGATGCAATGAATCATGAGCACTATCCTATCTCTGATGGCAGTAATGATTTTAACAACGAAACCAACGAGATTTTAGGTCCAGATAGAATTGTTCGAAACGATTTCCATTCGAATCAATCATCACCGACAACTTTTTTGAATAATTCCACAAAGGAAGAAGAAAAAGTTGATGCTCATAATTTGGTTCGAAATGATCCGGAAACAATCATTACTTTTGTGGCTGATAAAAACGATGACGATTATCTTCACCATCAAAGAGATCGATGGAATTTGGAACAAAATTTGAGACCATTGTCACGTTTAGCAACACTATTCGATAATCGTTCACGATGGTCTCCGAAAAACGTTGCTCCAGAAACATTGGATCGAATATTATTGATTGAGAAGGATCATAATTTGATTACTAATTCCAATCCAGTTGCTTCATCGACCACAATTTCAGCAGCATCCTTATCGTCACCGTTAAATCAAGATTCATTGTTGCGAATATTTCGTGGAAATCATCGTCAACCAAAATCATCTTATGGTTCTTTGATCGGCGATAATCAGTCTAAATTGATTGATCTAATCCAACCGCAACAGCGTAAAAGGCTAGTGTTACCATTATTCAATCAAAATCAACAATACCGTTCTCGAAGTAATCTTTGGCAAAGTATTGCATCGATTCCGATTTATTTTTATCCTTCGGATTTGATCGTTCCAATGAAAAACAAATTTTCTTCGATGGGCAGCTCGAGAATTTTCGACCGAACTTTGTTACAAAGAAATCATTCGATTGTGAAACAATCACAACCACAATCTATGCATCAATCCAAATTAAAAGATTTGATCCCGAACAAATCATCGGAACCAGCTAAATCGCAAATAATATTCTACTCATATCGTGATCCAATGAATTCGAAAATTCTAGATAAATCCTCAAAAAGATCACAACAAAAACAGCGTCCATCGAGCAATGTATTCGGTGCGAATCCAATCGATTATCCTTCACACCAAACCAGCGGTACGAACGTTTACGATTTCGAAAATGATGATGTCGATGCCGGTGATGATGATGGTGGTGGTGGTAGTAAAAAATCTCCTAAAACAACCACACAAGTGTTTACGATAAGAAGCGAAGAATTTCTTAAGAAATCAAAATCTCTTACAAATAATCAATCGAGTAATGAATACATTATGGCTAGTCAAAATCATCATAATCATCAACAATCTAACAAACAACAAAATCCTCATCTATTCTCAACGATTCATGAGAAACGAATCAAACATCAAAGTTTAGTGACAGCAACAAAAGCTGACAGTAAAAAACATAATGATGGTAATAATGGAAAGAATAATCAGTTTCGTACGAATCTTGATGGGCACGAACTTCAACGATCATTCAGATTTGATGCGAATAAGTTTGCTGCCTCTTCCAGCAACAATGATGAGAATGAAAAGGATCACCGCAGCAAAAGCGAACGACCATTAATCGATACGAATCTATTTTCTAATTATAAAACATTGAACGATATGGATCGATTCAGATCCAGACAATATTCTCTATCGCAGCCAGCATCACCATCAAAATCATTATCATCATTGTTCTTATCATCTGGATCATCATCGATGAAAACAGGAAACGATATTGTTTCATTATCGTCATCATCATCGACACCATCGCCATCATCATCGGTTTCGGAACAGCCCACAACACCCACTAGTTTGAATCAAGAACATTTTGATCCGATTAAGATTAAAAAATCTATTAATTTTATTTGGCCAACAAATTCGATCGCCGTTGAGAATCGAACTAATCATTTTCAACAGCAGCAACAACAACAACAACAACATCAATGTGATCCGAAATTGAATTGTAAATTACCGAAATGTTTTTGTCCAGGAATCAAATCACCACGTTAGTTTTAAAGTTTAATTTTCTCTAGAACCAATCATTTGTCTAGACAAAATGAGATTCGATTTTTTTGCCTTTATTTCATTTTTATTTCATTGATTTTCAATTTTATTTCACATTTTTTACTCTATTCTCTTCTTCCGCTTCCTATCGTCATTAAATGCTGTAGATGGATTAAAGCGCAAAGAGATACCGCAAATGATTTTGTTGACGTTTGATGATGCTGTAAACGATCTAAATTTTCCACTTTATCAAGAAATATTTGATTCGAATGATCGTAAACCAATCCGTACTAATCCAAACGGATGTCCGATCCGAGCTACCTTTTTTGTTTCACACGAATGGACTGATTATAGCAAAGTTCAAACGTTGTACGCTCGAGGCCACGAAATCGGATCGCATTCAGTTACGTAGGTTTAACGATTTTTTTCGGGCATAAATTCATTACTAATTATTTCATTATTAATCATTTCGTTGATTGATCGCTACGCGTTCCGGGACTATTCCGATCAGTCATAGCTATGGAGAGAGATTTTCTACAAAAGATTGGTATCGTGAGATAGTTGGTCAGCGAGAGATTCTACATCGATATTCCGCTATACCTAGAGAAGAAATTCGTGGTATGCGAGCACCATTCTTGCAGATCGGTGGCGATCAACAATTTCAAATGTTGATGGACGCCAATATGACCTATGATTCTTCGGTCTCGATCTTTGACAACTCTCCACCTTATTGGCCTTATACGTTAGATTTCGGTATTCAACATGATTGCATGATTAGTCCATGTCCTACACGATCGTATCCAGGTAACGAGATCTTGGATTGTATTTGATTGATGATTTCAATCGATTCACCGCTTTCTTTTTTTTTTTTTTTGCTCTTCAAAGGATTGTGGGAAATCGGATTGATTATGTGGCATGATCTGATTGGAGGAGGTCGATGTACGATGGGCAACAGCTGTACACCACCTTCAGATGAGCAAGGTGTCTTCGAATTGATTATGAATAATTTCAAAAGACATTACGATACAAACAGAGCGCCATTCGGACTGTTTTATCAAAGCAATTGGTTCACAACCCCTCATCACAAAGCTGGTTTCCTACGATTCATCGATGAGGTCTTGAAACTGGGCGATGTTTATTTCGTAACAAATTGGCAACTATTACGATGGATACAGAAGCCAGTTAAATTGGATCGTATCGATCAATTCGAAGCATGGCAATGTCCCAAAGAGCATCGTAAACAATCGGAATGCTTAGTGCCAAACATATGTCATGTGAAATTCCAGAACGGAGATAAAGTTAGTTCGAGATTTTTCAAAACATGTCAACGATGTCCAAATGATTATCCTTGGATCGATAACGTCGAAGAACTACTATCTTCGCGATAGTTTTGTTTCTCCATCGTTCCATCTTCAATGTTGTTGATAAACGACAATATTCTGCAAATATTGCTGCTATTCTCCGAAATTCATATCCTTTTTGAGAGTTTCTTCAAATTTCGAATCCTATGGGCTAGGTTTTTATCTCTTCGCTTTATTTTGATTCTCTTTGTGGATAAAAAAAATTTTTTTTTTCATTCCATTGCATTTTTTTCGTCGCTTGCAATGTTCTGTTCTGATCCTAAAAACAGTTCGATTGTTTCCCACTTCTTACCTTTGAATTTTTCGTTAATTATTATCGCTATTTGAAATGTAAATATAAATTTTTTTTCCATCGAATTTCCAATAAAAATCTAGCTACAAAAGCTAAACAATCGTTATCGGATTCAGATTAGCAATAAAGTTTCATTTCCAAATCTACAGCTATTAAGATTTAGATTAATTCTTGTAGAGAGAACTTCAATCCATCTGTACAAGCAAAAATGAAAGAATACTGTAGAAATGTACAAGAGATTTGATTTGTTGAAGAAAAAAAAATATTTTTAGTCTGAAGGACATAAGAAGTGATTCGATTGAAATGCCTCAAACCTCTTTAATTCTCGATATTTCTTTTTTTAAATGCAAAGTTTTCAAAGAATTTTTATCCCAACTTCTTTATTCTACTCTACAGTTTTTTGATGATTATTTCATCTCTCTTAGATTGAGCGATCGAAATTCTTCTCTTCGAAAATGTCCTAGTGATTTACATTTTAGCCAACCATCTCTATCTCATTCTAGATTGGTTTATCTCTTTCTTCATTGCTGTTTTGGCATCAATCCATTAGGCTCTTCTTATTTAGGAATCTAATGAAATGCGATAATTATAGAAGCGCCAGAGCATAGGCATCCATTAGTCTCGATGGATTATTCTCTTCACTGTAAACAAGTCTGGAGTATTTTTTTTTTCACGCTCGATTCCGATGTTTCGAAATCGCAATGTTCAAAAAAATGGTTTTGATTTCTCTTTTCGAGAAACTACTCTAGAAGCTACAAAGCTTCGCGACAAATAAATTTGATTCGAAACGAAACGAAAGAGAATAACTTCTTTTTGCATTCAATTGAATTTGTGTTTTGCTGCCAGAAGAACAGAAAACAAATCTAACCTCAAAGAATCAATAAGCTAAAGATACAATGCAACAATAATAATCTAGAAGATTAATAATATCGTTGTCTAATCTCAAATCTAAAATGTAGCCGTATATTTGATAGATATCGTTCGCAACTGTTATCTTTCATTCCGTTCACTCTTATCGTTCGTTTTGATTCTTCGAAATTTCGATTTCGATTCATTTCGAAAGAGCCGTAAGGAAAAAAAAAAGGGAGAGAGAGAGAGAGAGAGAAAACACTAGGATTGATTCTTTTCTTTTTTTTTTCTTCGTCTTTGTTTATTTTTTTCGCTCTAAATTTTTCGATAAAAATTTCATTCCACAATCAAACACAATCAAACCCTGGCGAATTAGAAAAACAAAATTCTTTGATTTTATTCTCTCCCTCTACTCCTTAAGATCTCTCTCCCTCTCCCTCTCTCTCTCATTTTTCGATCTTTTTTTTTTTCGCCTTGATTGTTGTGTATTGTTTCGAATTTTTTTTTTCTCACTACCCCTTGAGATTATTCCCATTCCCTTTCCCATTTAGGTTTGGTTCTTTTTTTTTTTTTTTTGACGACAAATAACAGAGACAGAACCCAAAATAATAGAATAGAATACTTCTAGAATTAGAACGTACGGAATCTTTTCGATCAGCGTGACAAAATCCTTGAAAAAGAGAATTGTCAACACACCAGATTATTGTCTCGATCTCGATCGATCTCAATTGATATCATTCAATCGTTTCGAGTGAAATCAAAAAAGCTAATCGAAAAGAAAAAAAATTTTCAAGCTTCTAAAAATCTAATTTGAAACAAAATAAAATAAAAATAAAAACAGAATGTCGAAACGAACAACATCATCTTCTAGCGATTCCTCGAGCCCATCGGAATTAAGCACTCCAAGCCTAAACGAAGATCTTCTGGAGCCTTCGATTCTAACCAATAACATACCATTACCGATTATCTCTCCGAAATGTTCCATACATCATCAAGATGCTGAGGCATCGATCGCCGATGCCACCGATTGTTTGCGAATGATCTCGGGCAAAACAGAATGGTTCCATCGAAAACATCATTTCTGTCCGCATCTAGTCACTGGCGATGATATAAAGCAGATAACCGAATTGCATCGAAAAATTCTTCTCGAAGAGCTACCGTTCATTGAGCTTCATGATCGTCTTCGAAACGGTTTGGTTGTCGACATACCGAAAGAATTGCAAGGCAGAATATCGAATGTTTGTGTGATGTTTACCGATTTGAAAAATCGTATCGATAATTTGATTACGAATGTCAATCGTTCATTACCACCATCATCGAATAGTTTCAGCGATAATTCGATGACTAAAACAGTCTCAATTATGCATTAAATCATTCATTGTATTGATGGAGAATAATGGATCATCGAAAAAATTTGTCCAAATTTTCTCAAGAATGCTTGACTACTTCTCAACATAGATCTATTGTATTTATTCATTTATTTTTTTTTGAAGTAACCAATTATTATTGAACTTTCTAGCCATTCATAGTCTAATTACAAAATGTTTTGTTTCCGAATGAATTCAATCAAACACTTATGGATCGGCAAGAATCTTTCGTTTGCCAGAAGATTTGGATTTTTTTGAAGAATTTTTCTTCTTCTCTGCTCTTTTACTTTTTTGTTTCGCTTTCTCAGTGATTCCAGATGAATCTGGTCTTGCAGTGGTCGTTGTCGTTGTCAAAGGTTCTGATTCTCGTTCCAATTCATCCGGTCGATTCAATAATTTTTCATCCAATTTGAAATGTTCGATTGATCCAAGATATGACCAATACGGTGGTTTTGTTAGCTGTGATTTGAAAACTCTTTCAATTTTAGTATTGTTACCGGTGGTCAAGGTTGAATTGTTATCGGTAGCGTTCCCAACAAAACTAGGAGCTTTAAATTTCCAAATGGTTGGCGATAATCTCAAATCGAATGGTTTCCATTGTGTCCATTGTGTCCATTGTGGTTTATTATGCCATGTTATCGTAGGCCTGTAATAGTAAAACGGTTGCTGTAAAGGTACATGATTGTAAACGGAAAATGATTGTGGACAAAAATTCCGCTGCACAATTGGTGTGGTCATCCAGTAGAGATTCGGTCCGGTTGGATAATAGGTCGAGCTGAACGGTTGTGAGAGATAGTCAGCATCACTGATATCGATGACTACGAAAAGAATACTAATAAACCAGAAAATCGATCGCATTGACATCATTGGAGATGTTCCAAATTTTCATCGGAAAAAAAACAATCTATGATTCGATTGAAAAACATCGAAAAATTGCATCTACAATCAAAGGATTTCAATTCTAACCTTCTTTTTCTCTCTCCTTTTTTTTTCTTATTGACATCAACTAATTAGCTTCGATTGAGAGAGAGAGAGAGAGAGAGAGATAAAGAGAAAGAGAATTGATTTGAAAAAGAAATCATCACATCTAGTTACGTTCCAACTATTCAACTCAAGAGATTTGAAAGAAAGCTCCAAAAAAGATTGAGAACACTGATTATAAGGTTTCGAAGGGATAGTTTGTAAAGAGAAGAGAAGTTAATTGAAATCCTTGAAATCAGCATCATAATCAATGTTGGTCAAGCTGTCTTTGTAAGATGATGATGATAATGGGCACCTTACAAAATAGTCCATAAAATTAGAGAATAACAAAAAAGAAAGAAAAATCTCTCCTACGAAGTCGAAGAAAAAAAATTCAAGTACGCAAATCAAAACAAAATCGATCGATTGTCATTAGTAACAGTGGATTTATTCCTTTCGTTTTCCATCAGCGTTTCGAATGGTTAGTGATAAAAGGATTACATTCATTTTTGTTATTTTACATTTGTGATATGTCATAGTGGATTTTGAATGAATTCTACAATTGAAAAGCTTTGTGGAAAAAAAATCAATTTACAAAAAGATCAAGTACAACAAAAATAGAAACGATTTATGTTATAAGAATGTTTCTGAAGCTAATTGAAAAAATTTTTTATCTTTTTGACCATTCATTGGTCCATTTGATAGGATACTAGCAGCTTGACTCTTTCTCGACAATTGAAATGAATGCATAGAGGCAATTTTGCTCAACATTGGTTGATAATCCTCTTGTAATTGTTCTTGCATTTGATTCTCAATCAATTTGGATAGCTCAGCACCAGCGTAACGATAGCTGAATCCAATCCGATTCAACATCGCTATTGTGGAATATTTTTTTCGAAACGTTTCACTGATCAATTTTTTCTTCTCGATGTCGTTCGGGTCTGATGTTGTTTCGTTTTGCTCTTGTCTAGAATGTTCAAGTAAACTTTTCCAATCGATTTTCAACGAATCAAGAATATTGACCTCGATTTTTTCTGGTTCTTTTTCATCATCATCATCATCATCATCAGGAGCTTTTTGACTTAACAAATTCTCGAATTCTTGATTGCTTTCATCTAAACTATTGGTTTCGGGTTCGTTCGTTTCACATTCTTCATCACTGATCACCTCTAAATCAATTTCATCTTTGAGAGAGAAGAAAGAGAAATAAGTTTTGGGGGACAATATGAATCAATTATACTTTTTATATTTCCGTTTTGGGCTTGGATCGAATCCGATCTATTATTAGATTTCGATTGATCAATAACTAGATCAGCTTCCAATAGATCATCTTTGGTTTCACTCCAATCACTGTAATTGGAATTAATCTCATCCGCGTTCATCATATCATCAAAGAGTTCGTTATTAGATCGCCTATCATCATACTCTCCTTCCTCAAAATTTTCATCATTTTGATCAATTTTAGTTTCGTTTTGATCAATATTTTCATTACAATTCGAACTGTTTGTGAATGAATTCTGTTCCGAAAATTTTGAATTTTGTTGCTGGTGCATCATTTTTTCCTCTTCACTATTTCTTAAGGTAGACGATGATGATTTGATCTGAATGGATGAAATTGATTAGCATCAATTTAATTAATTAGAGCACAAACTTTTTCGGTGGCCACAACGAGTTCATTTCGTCCATTATTATCATCATCATCATCGATTATCTCGCCTTCATCTAAACTGATTTCTCCTTCTTCAGACTTGTCATCATCTATAGCATAAGGATTTGCGACAACATCAACATTAATGGCATCATTAGAGATGATCTCATCATTTTTCAGCAATTTTTCATCATGAAAATTCAAATCGGGGTCACTATTATTTAAATTTTTATCAATTTCTTCTTTGCTCACTGAATCCGTTCTATGATCTAGTTTCAATCTTTTGATAGGCAAACAATTATCTTCAATTTCTTTCTCTTCTTCAACGCTCAAATCGCGCGCCAACTCGAGAGCATCTTGAATTTCCATTTTGATGGGCTCAAATTTATTCTGAAATTCAAGAATTCAATTCAAATTCTCTTCTGGTCGACAAAAAGAAAGGAGATGTGGAACCAAAACAAATCATTCTATTACGTTGCTAATGAACGGTACTTTTTGGTAAATTTCAAATTCGAATTTTGTAATTTTTTTTCAATTTTAAATTCTATAAATAAAAGTTTATAACCCAAAAAAAAGTTGCGATGATGATTGTCTATAAAGTTTATCTGATAGAAAATCATCAAAAATTCAATGCCGAATTACGTTTGAATTGTAATGGTTTCGAATTGACAAGCGAAAATCATTCAAACGTAATTGATTGCAGATGGTCCAAAATCGTTCTAATCTCTATTATCAGATCAAATTTGAACATCGAAATAAAAACAAAAGATCAATGTTATTTGCTCATAATGTTTCGAAAATTACCACACTTTCAATCATTTTTGAATATTTACTGTTTGTTACGGCCAAAAATAATTGGCCACTATTATGATAATGAACCAGATCGTTTACAGTACTATCAACGAAACCATTGATGAATTTCTGAAGATTGTTAATTATTATCGATTGGATCCGTGCGAGAAAAACGAGTTAATTCAATTAGAGAAAAAGCTCGCTTCAAATAGATTTTTAATTTTGTACCGAAAAAGAAGAAAGAGCATTTTTTACTCTTCCAAATGCTTTTCCTGCAATTTGTAATAATTTCCTTTCACTGGTTATTAATCTGTATTCTCACTGACTAGTTTAAAGCGCATAGCTTGAAAAGAGGCTATGGTATGAGCAAAATTGTTTAAAATAATTTTTGTAAAAATTATCTCATACGATTGAATGTGTTTTGATTTCAATTTTTTTTGTTGTGTCATATAAGCTATTAACCATTGTTCCGTAGGAAGCCGTTCGATGATTGTGTTGTATTAATTATCTAAATAACGTCGAGAACAAAGCAACGACAAAATCACAACCTTCAATCGATGTGAAACCGATTCGATGTTTTGATGCTAATCGAAATGCGATTTCTCCGCAATTTATCGAGGAAAGAAACAAGAAAAAAGCGCAACGAACCAAACCTATTTGATAATCGACTGGTGGTCAGCGTCCAATCATATTTTTTTAAACCGAAATTCTAATTTATTTCATATCTTTATCTTATTCATTTGATGTAGTTCTTTAAAATTATTGAAATGAAAAGATTTTATCTTCGCACCGGAATTGTTTGATGGATTAAATTTCTCTTTTTAATTACTTTAATCTCTGCTTCTTGTATCTGAATTCGTTTTGTCTGAGATCAAATTCGAATATGTTTCGAAATCTAAATTTTTGGTTTAGTATTTTAGTGATTTTAGTGAAAAACTCCGATCGTATTTCTATCCATTGTCGTAGCACTGGAGCACCATATGAAGTTTGTAATAGTTTAATACCAAGACATGGTTTCGCTTCGCCACAACCAAAAAACACTAATCCATTTCGATTGAATGTAACCCTTTATCCCTATATGAATGATGAGGAATTTGTTCACATCGAGCTCTACTCTGAAGACCCGAGTGTCACATTCAAAGGTTTCGTTATTCAAGCGAGATCTTTGAAAAATCAACAAACGGTTATCGATGGAACGTTTGTACCTATGGATTCTGGTCGTCAGACTAAAGTCTACAATTGTCGATTGACAAATGCAAATCATCAAGGAAATGTTAGTCTCTACAATATGACTCTTTCCAAACGAAATTTGATCCTTAATTTTCTTTGATGAACACAGAACACTTGGACTCATCTAGATAATAGCCCTAAAGGAAAGGTTTCTGGGTTCTGGTTTCCGGAGAGCGCTCAACATGATCGAATCATATTTTTGGCAACGATAATGAAAGATTTGAAAACATTCTGGGTCCATGTACAGTCTGATCCGATTCAACTTGGAGAATATTCGAGCATGGCAAGTATATTCAAATTAATATTTAGATAGGGAAATTGATTTTTTTTGCCGGAAACAGTATCTTAAACATCCTCAACAACAAAACTCACAATCGAATAGCAATGAAGATCGTAAAGAAATTGATGAAAGTACAGAAGACTATGAAGAGGAAGAAAACGTCGACAATGAAAACAACAACGCAAGTGATCAAAGCAATAGCAATGGGCCAAATGAGGGTTTAGATTCTTCAGAAAAAAATTTTACCAATAAACAGAAGAATAAGACGGAGTCACAGGAACAAAATGATAGCGAGAAAGTTGAAAATGAGGAAGACATCGATGATGGAGATGGCAAAGACAACGCTGACGATAGTAATGGTGGCGGAGAGAACAACGTTGATTCCTCGGATCAATCCAATAGTGCTGAAGATGGCGATGAAAAAGAAAGCAACGAAGAAAGTGAAGATACTGAGAACGGAGACGATGAGAGTGGAGACAATGTTCTCAATGAGCAGTCTTCATCGAATGCCTACGATCGTGTTGTTTCGAAATCATCATCATCTCAACACTCCGTAGACATTATTGGTGAAATATTCTCCTTGGCCTTCGTCATTTTCATAAACTATCGGTTGATTTAATTTGAAAATTGGATTTAAGAAAAAAAACAATTTGGGCTTCTGGTATTTCAATTGTTTTTTTTTTTTTTGGAATTTAGTTTAAATTTTTTTTCAATAAAGCGGACAATTCGTTACGTTTGAATTGAATTGAATCAATTCAAATCGAGTGGAATCTTCTCTAAAATAAGCTATTAGCAATCAATTAGAAATATTTCAATCACTACATTGATTTTATGATTGAATGTTGAAGTTACCTTTCTCAATTTATCTAGATAATCTTCACCACGCAATTTGCTTGGTATTCGAATGTTCTCTCGTTTCAAAGTCAATTCAAGTTCCGTCTCGGTGAAAATACTTATCGGATCGATTTGATTTTTGTAGATCAAATCACCAAGATATTCTTTGTAATGTAATCTTGATGATGATTACAGTAATTGAGAGAATCGTATCGAATTGACAATCATTATCATTATCATTACCTACAAAGTCCAGCGGTTTCAACGAAACGATTACAAGGTTTATCTTTCATAACGAAATCCACCTCTTTCTGTTCCATTACTTGACAACGATTGTTTGGATCGTATTTGATGCCACCACTACCATTTTCATCACTGTTTTTCTTGAATTCAATGTTATTTTCCTAAAATTGATTTAAGAATTCAATTTGAAATCGAAATAACTTATAATAATCGAATTGAATCGAAAGCTTACAGTTAGAAGTTTTTGCAAATCAGCAACATCTTTATCACGCAGATAGAAAAGACAGTTTCGGGGATGATGTGCATGAAGTCCGAGACGTTCACAAACTTTTGCCCGGAAACACCTCTGAAACGAGAAGGAATTCTTTTTGTGATTAATAATGTTCTAATCGGAACCAAAACTAACACTTCCGAGTTTAAATGGTCGATAACATCCACCACAAAAATCATACGAACATTGCGTGCAACGAAAATGCATACAGCCACCTTTGGCTAGTTGATATCGAAAATGGCAATTAGGACATTCTAGAATTTGGATTGCAAATTTGAATTGGGATTAAATCAAAACGGAAACGAAAAACTCCAACACACACACAAACCTATCCCGAACTCTTTTAAATGTTTATTTAATTGCTGTTCAGCATAATCTAAATCATTTTGTTTCTCCCATTCAGCATATTGTTCACAATGAACATTAAGATGTTGAGTTTTCCACTTGGAAGAGGAGAAGAAAGAAGATCGAAAAAAAAAGTTTCAAATTGATTGATTGGTTTTAAAATTAATTAGCAAAAAAAAAATTACCAATTTCTTACAAAGACGACAGAATACTGTTCGACAATCGGGACAAATAACCGACAAAGCTTTCGGATTTGGAACAATAAATCCAGATGAACACTACATCAATCGATAAGTAGAATCGATTAAGTATTGTGACAATCAAATCAATCATCAAATTTTCTTTCTTATGCATTTTAAAGCCAACCTGTATGCACCAAAGAAAATTGGGATCACGCATCAAAGCACGATCCCGAACTTTTCGTTGAAAAAGCTCATAAACATTCGGATCGATGATATGTCTAACGAATGGATCGAATATCTGTAGATATTCAAAAACTTGATCATCATTCTCGGGGCTAATGTTTGGCTCATCGCAAAACGGACACGAGATCACTAAGCGTTGCTGTTCGCGTATTTGATTGTGAAGATATTCTCGCATACAATCCAAACAAGAGTAATGCGTACAGGTGATCATCGAAACGATCATCTCGATCGGAACGATTCTTGCACAAAGCTCACATTCGAATTCGGTCCTAGCCCATTGAAATTCGTAAGAATAATCATCACGATTATGTTCGAGAGGATTTTGACCACGTTCGCGATTATTGTTATTCCAAAACATTGAAATTATTGGCTTTATTTTTTCTTTTTTTTCGACAATATTTTTGAAATTATCTTCGGTGTTCTGATTGAGAGCTTCGTCTGGAACATCCTTATTCTCACCATCATAATCTTCATCATTATCATCAATCAAATCGATAGAATTTGCAGAACCAATCGATCGAAGTTTCTCGATGATAAATTTTCTTGCTTTATCTTTCTTGGAATTTGGTCTCTGCTCATTGATCTCTTCTGTAAGTTTTTCCGTTCGAATCGATGGTTCTGATTGGATACTACTAATACTATTGTCTGATTTGATTGAATTATTAAAATTTTCAATTGAATCAATCTCTGTGCTATTCCAAATTGATGCTTTTTTGAGCTTATCGAGGCCTCTTAATTTACTATAGACCGGTTTCTGTGGTACTGAATCCATTGGATCATTTTTGTCATCAAAATTTTTCGATGTTAATTCAGTTAGACTTCTAGATTTACCTGGAATAGTTGCGATTGGATTTTGAAGATGAATTAGATTTTTATTTTGATTGGATTGTGTCGCCACAATTCGATCGTCTGAAACGATTCGAATCGGTATTAAATCGTTAGATTTTTGCAAACGTTCTAAAACAATCCCATCCGTTTGACTTTGCAACACCTCGAATTCTTTTCGAATCAAAAGTTTCTCTTCGATTTTCACTGGACTTTTAGATTCAATGATCGAAAGAAAGGATCGATCTGAGTCCTCATCAAGATCGGTATCTAAAATTATTGTCGGTGCGACACTTGAAATCGTTGATGATGATGCTCGGAAGAGATTGTCAAGCGATGGTGGTTTCAATGATCTACTTTGTTGAACATCCGAAGATTTCAATGATCCTTCAGATAAAGAAATAGGGCTGACAGATGAAGCTGCTTGATTATCATTGACGATCTGTAAATGATTTTTGAGCTGATTATCGATCTCATCATTGTTCTCGATGCTTGATTGAAACGAATCAACTGAAGATGTTTCCGTAAGCGGATCGATAACTTTGAACATAAATTTTTTTTGATCATTACGTCGATTCAAATCTTTCAATTTTGTTCCAATCCTCTGTTTGATCTTTTTTTTTACGGATAAATTTTTTTTAAGAATTAACATTTTTCACGCCAACAACTCATCAATACTCGTACCTGATCGTTTTCCATTCGAATCGATTCATGGTGTTTCACAATCTCACTGACATCGCCATCATTGGTGAATGTTGGCGTTTGATCAGTTTCGGAATCCAAACCATCAATGAAGGGAGAACGTTTCTCAAACACTCTTGCGACTTCTCGATCTAATTCCTCTTCAGTTGTTGTACCATCAGAAAGATAGCTTCGAATACGTTTCTCAACATCTTCGATCGATGGCACTTTACGTTTGCTTCTTGGTACACTCTTCGATGATCGATCACGATTCATTTGTTTCGATCGTCGATCATGCCATTCATTCAACATCGATTCCATCTCTCTGAGTTCGATTGGGCTAAGATTTTGTAACAATTTAATCATAAGAATTTCATCTTCATCTCTTTTCGTTATCGAATCCTCACTATTTGTTGCATTTGATTGTTGCAACGCTTTCCCATCACTGATTTTGTTAGCTCTTCGCATCAGATATTGTTGCAAACATTGTTCGATTGTTCGCCATATATTTCCTTTGGTTTTATGCAAAGCGTTTCCAACCTCAGTTTCGGTGATCCTCGATCCATCATTTTCAGTTTTGTTTTCGCTTATCTCTTTCGAATGGGTTTGATTTTCAAAATCTTCAATCTGATTGTTCAACATTCTTTTGATTGTTTCAATACTGTTTCGCCAATTTTTTCGCAACCAATCCAAAGGATTATTTGGACAAATTCTGAGGGCTAAATCTAGATCATCAATGGTGAAACCTTCACGATCAGCTTCGCGAAGTAATCGAATCATTTGTTTCGATGATTTCGTTATCGTCTCTGGTTTGTTCACCACAGTCGATGATGATGAGCAGCTACTCAATGGAAATCGATCATCATCTCGATCATCGAGAATAGGTTTGTCATCATTAATTTTAGCAAAATCATACATCGAAAACACTGATGAAGAGGAAGAGGAATTTACAGTGGTACTAGAAAGATTTCGCCATAATTTCTCTTCTTTATCTCCACCGTTTCGGTCGAGATTCAATCGATTCAATTGTTCGACAATCTTCTCTTCGATTAACTTCGCCATCAATTGCTCTTGAGTTTCATTGGAATTCTGTTCGTTAGTCTTTGTAGATTTGATAGGATCTTTCAATCCAGCCTCACAATCAATAGATGGACTTTCCTTAGACAAATAATCTGCAGCGCTTTGCTTATCGAGTGTTTGGTGTTTTCGATCTTCATTAGCAGTACCAGTCTGTTCCAACAATCGATTCTCATTCTCGATCCTTATCTCATTAATTTTTCTTCTCTCTAGCTCTTTTTCTATCTCGATTTGTTCAGCAATAAAAGCAGCATCGAATTCCATTTCTGTATGTGGAAATTTTTGTTGTTGGTTGATCTTTTGATCAGATTGGCTTTTTACATTCTCAACTGGTTCGTACATCTCTTGGGAACAATCGGTTTGAATAGATTTCGAAATTAAATTTTCTCTACTCTTACAACAAATATAGCAAACGGTAGAGCTGGGAGAATTGAGGAACGTGCAAAATTTACATGACCATTGTCCGAAACGATCGATTTGTTCAATTTGATCTTTGGATTTCTTTTTTTCGATTTCGTTCGTTCGGTCATCGATGGATGATTGAATCGAGAGTTTCCTATCGATTGATTTATTTCGTTTCGAATTAAATGAACTCGAACTTCTTGAAGAATCCGATATGTCTGAATATCGAAACGAGTGCTGGTCACTTCTTCTGCCATGACTTGTGGAAGAATTCAAAGATGGAACTGGCGAAACATAGCCACTTCTCAACATTCTATTCTGAATTCTCGTATTCGGCTCCGAGCTGCAAACTTCGGCAGTAGAATGATATCTTTTCATCCGCGTTTTGTTTGGATGATTTCGATCGAGACGATCACCACAGAAAGATTCGTTTCGATATTGGTGATAATGATCATGATGATAGTCCTCATATTCATCATCATCGTCGGCATCGAAATTCTCCATTTCTTCCATCGAATCAGAGATTGATTTTCGATGATTCATTGTGCCGACAGTGGTGTATCGCCGATAATTTTTATAATCTCCCATATTTCGACGATTTTGATCGACAATCGGCATCATCGGTAAAGTTTGGTGTAGACAACATCCAGTTGGCGAATACATCGATTGACAAGATCCATACATTGAAGAATTTCCATGATGATTAATATAAGGATTGGATTCGTTACAAACACCTTCATTGATATTAACAACGGAATAATTTTGACGAGGTAAACTTGCTGATCTGTCTTTGAAGAAATTCGATGAAGATTTCACTCTCGAGTTCAAAATATTATTCTCATAAATCACATCTGTCCCGTTGGAGTTCGGAGGTGGCAATGGCCATTCAAATGATGCTGCAGACGATGGCATCGGTGATGGACCAGAAGGGAATGATTTTGAACTATTCGATGGTTTCGGAATAAATCTTGTCGGTTGCACTGATTTATAGATCGGTTGACGAAGAAATTGTGAATGTTTCTCTTCGCTGCGATGATTATGGTTGTCTCCAATTGATGATTGCTGATTATTCATTGGGATGAGTTTTGGGTTTGGTGGATTCGTCGGATGATTGACTAGTTTTCTGAAACCCTCTTTGATTGTTGACAAGGAGATTAGTTTCTTTTTTCTTCGCGGCGGTGGAATCGGCATTCTAGATGGATGAGCATTCGATAGCTGATCGATTGCGATTGTTGATTGCGATATGGTCGGTTTTGTAACGCGCCATGGAAATAATGTTTGAGTTCGGTGCGGTTCATTCGATCGATCAAGTAATGCTTTACGGATTTCTTGTTGCCTTTTTTGCTCTCTTGTTTGTTGCTGGTCCAATGATTTGATCTTTCGAAAAAAATTAACAATTTGCAAGTAGCAAGCAATTTTTAACAAATTGAATTTGAAACAACTTACAAATTCTAGAGCGACAGCTTGTCGAAGATGTGAACGACGTTTTGGGTGCCGATGAAACATATCATCACAACCGATACAGAAAGCCATCGAATCACATTTTGAACATCGGACTGATGCACCAGAGCACCCACAAAGATTACATTCGACAGAGTTTGGTACCCGTGGAAATGAGGATTTCACTTCAATCAAACCAAAAGCTATCAATCAGAATCAAAATATTTCAACCTTACCTGGACTTGAGATAAGAATCGAATCCAAGCTGGTCAACGACATTGTTTACAATTTGAGAACAGGAAGTTTAAACGAATCAATGTAGAGAATAGCTTCTCTAATACTCTATCACATAATTAATTTGAAAGGAAGATAGTTCGAAATTGAAAATGCGATATGCGATCAGCAGAATCGACTGCGAAAAAAAGCCATGAAAGAATTATCGTTGGAATTCCGAAGCTTCACCCCTAAATCGAAGCTATTTTTTGTTTAATGGCAAAACTATCAAACCGTAGATTCAGCTTTTTCCAATAATTTTTCTCCATTTTTTTTCGTTGATATCATCATTATTGTAATCGTCATCAGTAAAAGCAATCTTGAATGTTTGAAATGTTTTCTCTCGAGCTACTTACTAATAATAGCTTGCGAAGAGAGAAGATTTGAAGCAGAAATTTTTTTCGAGGATTAAACTTTCGATTCTCTTCCGCTACCTCCATCATCATTATCATCATTCATTTGTTCGAAGATTTTGTCAAGAACACAAGACTATTAAATATGAATAAAAAAAATTAGATTCTCTTTTCGTTTCGTCGATTTTTGTCGAATCGTAGCATCGGAACACGGATCTTTCTTTCTCTCTCTCTCTCTCTCTCTCTCTCTCTCTCTCTCTCTCTCTCTCTCGCAAATTTAATTTCATCCTTTAGGCACCAAAAAACAGAACTTGAAGAATAATTTTTTTCTTCTTCAAAGATTGTTTTCTATTCTACTCTATTATCTATTCTTAATTTAGGATTCCGCCAACCATTCAACCGTAGTCTCGGATACTCTTTTTCTTCATCGCTTATTTCATCCTTGAAATTCTAATCTCCAACGATAGCGAAAAAAGTGAAAAATCTCATACACTACATCATTGATTGGAGAGAATTGGACTACAAAAAAAAGACAATTGCTGAATCATAACTATTTTAAGCTTCTGTATTTTTTTCGAAACTAATCATCTTTTTATTTGAAATTAATTAGATTCGATTCAATCGACTATTAAGGATAACAGCAAGTACGTAAGAGTGTTTTTGTATGTGTGGGGATTTCGTTGGTTAGATTAGGCAAAATTTCGAGAGGTAAGTAAATAAATATAGGTAAATTTTCTTTCATAACATTTTTTTGGTCTACCTTAATTATTTGAAGTTCATATCACTCTACTCTCACCATAGAAATATAGATTGCATCGAATCGTCTTTTCACCGTGGTTTTGAACGTTTTTTCGGACAGAGATTATTGTCTTACATCGATTTCTCAATCTTAATCAATTCCAAAATACCATCTTGCATCTCTTTGACGGCTTGGTATTCAGTCAAACCCATTCGACGTTTGTTGCTGATATCATAGACGCCACCGACACTTTCGGTATGCTCACCGGCAGTACCACGGACTTGTAGGTTGTATTTTCCAGCAATCTCTTCCAATTTCTTTCGATCTGCGGCCAATTTAGGCAATTTGATGTGTACGGAAGCACGGATTGTAGTACCAAGGTTTGTTGGGCAGAAAGTCAAGAAACCTAGACGGTTGTCTCTAGAGAATGGCAATTTCTTTTCAATGTGGCTGACTCCCTAAGACATGAATATAACAAATCAGATCTCAAGAATGATGTCACTGAATTATGAATACTGACGTTGATCAATCGGCTGAAGACTTGCTTAAGATCACCCCCTTTTTGCATTGAAATGATTCGCAAATGATCTAAAACAAAGTTAGCAACATTATTTATAATGTAATCAAATGCATCAAGTCGATGTTTAACCTTCTTCATTGACCCAAATCAAAAATGTTTTATTATCGTTGTGGAAGATACCACGACCAACTGGCCAAAAACGACAAGCGTTGGCAGCTTGTAAGAATCGATCGCCTTCTTTGAAAAGGAAATGATCATCGATCAATTGTTGTTGGGTAGCTTTGTCCATTCCCAACAGCGGATAATAGGTGCCTTTCAATTCACCTTCGAAACTGGCTAGTTGGGCTTTCACTTTCTCTTCCATTTCTTTATATTGCTGCAGAAAAAAAAATTTCAACATTCGGATCTAAATGACGAAAACACTCGAAACAAAACTTACGGCTTCGGTCAAACAAGGATTGAATGGATAACCTTGCAATGATCGACCACAACGGACTCGAGTCGAGATAACAAATTGATTATCAGGATCAACATTGACCAATGTATTGACATCACCGAAATCGGTTTGTGGATGTTTATCGGTTGGTTTGAATCCTTTGTGATAATCATCGATAACCGGATTGAATAGTTCTGAAAACAGTGTGTAAGATTCCGCATCAGGAGCATACAAGCCTACACCGCTGTCAAGATTCTCGAAACCTAAGAATAATTTAACAAATAGAATAAAGAAGATTATTGTCAACAATTAAGATGGATGAATGAAAAGTTAAGTAATTGAAATATTTTTAGAAAAAAAGATCCAATATGCTTCAAAGACTATTTTTAGCCCTTGAAAAACTGAAGAAAGTTTAATTTTGTTAAGAGATAATCAAAATTGATGATAATTGCCTGCATTGAGTCTAAGATATCGAGATGAAAAAGAAAAATTCTTCAATCGCTTAGTGATAAATGAAATTTAGAATCTATTTAAATTTCATGAAACATTTTCGAAATAAAACTTTTATCTTCAATGGTGCACAATGATTAGAAACCATTCCATTTCTAGAAGTTTAATTAGACTAGAAATTCGAACAATTTGTATTCTATAGTTTCCGTCGAATCGAATTTTATTCGAATTTTCGGGAAAATTTGTTCCCTGAATCTTTCAATCGGTCAATCGATGGATCAAGGTCAATCGGAAAGAGAGAGAAAAGAAAAGATTCAAACCTGATTGTACCACATCCAAAAGAGTGGCACCCATCGCTGTCTTCTTATTTTTGCATGAATCCAAAACTTCTTTGGTTAGATATTTCTTCAACAGAGAATGACAATCAGAAGCTGCTTGAAGTTTTTGATAGCCAGCTTCAAGTTTATCGATAACTGCTTGATCGACCATTTTTCAACTTTTCAAGTTTTTTTTTCAGTCGAAAAAAAATTAAGAAAAAGATTGCAAGAGTGTGTGTGAGAGATAGAGAGAGCGATAAGCGATTAGTTCCAAGATTGAGAGATGAGGATTTCTCTGTCCGAACGATCTATGATCTGCTCCGTTACGATGCCGTTGATCGAATGGTCTTTTCTTTTCAATTTCTTTCGAGGAGAATTTTTTTCTCTCAATTCGACCGAAATGTTCTTTCGGTTTCGGTTTTTTTTCTGATTCATAAATAACTATTCCCCTATTCTCTCTCTCTTTCTCACTCACTCCCCCCCACCCTTCGCTATCTCAGTAGGTGTGTGTAATGTGTCTTGGAGTGAGTGTTTCAGATTCTACAGATTTTTTGAACGCATGTCTGTCCGAGAATCCCGAAAAATGCTAAGCTAAGGTCATTCTGAGAAGGAAAGAGAGAGAGAGAGAGAGAGAGAGAGAGAGAGAGTATCTCGTTCCCCTCGCTCTCTGGATTGAGAAAATTATATCACCCCACACCCCATACTATTGTGTTGTGTAATTTTTCAAATTTCGAATTCTTTCACTTTAACCATTTTTCATCGCCCCGTTTTCTTGTCTCCTCTTTTATTTTTTGTTTTGTATAATTGTCGCCATATTCTTTCATAATGTGTATTTATGTTACAATTAAATCACTAAATCCAATCGGATAACTTTCTTTTTTTTCTTAATTATAGCTAAAATAAGCGATTTTTTCTGAGCGCACAAATTTGATCTTTTTGGCTATTCTAAATGGAAAAGGCGTTCTATTTAATGAAGATATTGTTTTTCATCGAAGTTCTATCTAATGATCATCAACGCTTACATAAGCCACGATGATGATCCTCTCGAAGAAGAAAGTGTCAAGAATTTTCGGTGAAAAAAAATTAGATTTCAATGAATTAATCTTCAAGTGAAGATTCTAATCGAAAAGTCGGCGAAACGGACAAAAAAAAACTACTTGAACTAATGTTAAAAAGAATAGTAAATCCTAAACAAACAGAAAATGGAACACAAAAATAGCTTTCATTTTCGATTCTCTATTGTTTATAGGGTTCTTCAAATTCTATCAATTCCCATTAGAGATAATTATAGCTAGGAAGGGTGTGTGCCGGAACGGTACCGATTTTCTTTGTCCTGGTATTGAAAATTTAAAATCTATTTTTACTTCATTATGTTCGGTGAGACAACCAGTCTAAATAGGCAGGATCAAGATGAAGAATGACATCATCTTCATTGCCGAGAGGGTTACTTCCTTTTTTTATTAAATTCGATTCAATTCAAAATTAAAATCAAAATTATCTTATTAGACAGACAGGAGAGAAGGATGAACCAGAATGATCTCTTGATCCGATAGTATAAGAATGAATGAGACAGAAAGTCACCTTATCCAACATTCGAATTCTAATGTATCATCGAAAACATTCCGATTTTTTGTTTGTTGGCGAGAGAGAAAAAAACAAAATTTTTGCCAATTCTTCGCTGTTTATCTTTTGTAGA
This sequence comes from Sarcoptes scabiei, assembly GCA_020844145.1. Lineage (NCBI taxonomy): Eukaryota > Metazoa > Arthropoda > Arachnida > Sarcoptiformes > Sarcoptidae > Sarcoptes > Sarcoptes scabiei. The sequence continues at coordinate 1,785,072 of CP080488.1, forward strand.
TTTCATAGATGAATTAGGATTACCAATACTACAAAAAAAAACATCTAACAATTGAGATCGCTCTCCATCTAATGTTTTACAAGAACGAGAATAGGCACTAAGCCAAATAGTGATCTCTCATACATCGCTACCAAGCATTTGGAATGGTAAAATTGATTGTAAAACCAGTCTCTATTGGTATTGATATTCCATTTTCTAGGATCACTGATCCAGGCTCTTATTTGACTCTCTAGCAAAAGTACAATTAAGAACGAAAATAAGACCATCAAGATCTATTTAATAATTACATTCAAAATGAATCAATAGAAGTTATTGTCGAAAACGCCCATTTAGATTGGAAAGAGAAAAAAAAATATCCTTGAAATTGAAGCCAGTCGGCTACGTAATTCTAGAGTGGAATGCTATCGCTTGTTTGAAAGAAAATAATTTAAGGCCATTTGAATCCGGTGCTTATTTTCACTTTTATTGGAAAAATAATCAATTTAATTCATTGAGAGTTTTATAAAAGACAAACGAATCGTTCGGAAGTTTTCATGTTTTTTCTGCTATTAATTTCTTCGTTCTCAGTATCCACCACAAAAATATCGAAATTCAAAATGAAAAAATAATTTTACTCTTCTCTTCTAGTCAATCGAATGATCGATTTTGATTGCGCTTAAAAAGTAATAAAACCTTGATATTATTTCCATAGATACTCTTTCTTTACAATGATTTTTCGATCTTGATCAATTCCAAAATACCGTCTTGCATCTCTTTGACGGCTTGGAATTCAGTCAAACCCATACGACGTTTGTTGCTGATATCGTAGACGCCACCAACACTTTCAGTGTGTTCACCGGCAGTTCCACGAACTTGAAGATTGTAACGAGCAGCGACCTCTTCCAATTTCTTTCGGTCTGCAGCCAATTTAGGCAGCTTGATGTGTACGGAAGCACGAATTGTGGTGCCAAGATTCGTTGGACAAAATGTCAAGAAACCAAGACGATCATCTCGAGAGAATGGGATTTTTTTCTCAATGTGTTGCACAGCCTAATAATAGATTGAAAATAGCATAAAATTAGTCGGAAAAATAAAAAATTTTAGTTTGAATTTACCTTGACCAAACGACCGTAAACCTCTTTGAGGTCACCACCTTTTTGCATCGAGATGATACGCAAATGATCTGAAGAAACGAAAACAAAATGTTAGCTTAGATTTGTCTGGCTTAGATTGTACTATCTAATCTAACCTTCTTCATTGACCCACATCAAGAATGTTTTCTTGTCGTTGTGGAAAATACCACGACCTACTGGCCAATAACGGCAAGCGTTAGCAGCCTGCAAGAAACGATCGCCCTCCTTGAAGAGAAAATGATCATCGATCAATTTCTGTTGGGTAGCTTTGTCCATTCCCAACAACGGATAATAAGTGCCTTTCAATTCGCCATCGAATGTAGCCAATTGAGCTTTAACCTTATCTTCCATCTCTTTGTATTGCTGCAGAGAATCAAAATTAGAAAAAAGAACTGGAAAGGAAGGTGCATTCAACTTACAGCTTCCGTTAACATTGGATTGAATGGATAGCCTTGTAATGAGCGGCCACATCGTACACGTGTAGAGATCACGTATTCATTCTTGGGATCAACATTGACAAAATAATTCAAGTCTCCGAAATCTGTTTTCGGATGTTTATCGGTAGGCTTAAATCCTTTATGATAATCATCGATGATCGGATCGAATAGTGCGGAAAAAGTTTTATAGGCTTGAGCATCTGGGGCGTATATACCGACACCACTGTCTAGATTCTCCATACCTACCAATGAGAAAAAAGAAAAGTGAGTCGCACATCTACCAATAATCTCACAGGAAAACAAACCTGATTGAACCACATCGAGTAACGTGGCTCCCATATCCGTTTTTTTGCATTTCAATTGATCATAGATATCTTTGGTCAAATGTTTCTTCAACAAAGAATGACATTCATTAGCGGCTTGAAGTTTTTTGAAGCCGGCATCTAGTTTATCCATAACAGCTTGATCAACCATTTTGTGACTTTTTGGAGAGCTTGTGAATAGTCAAAAATTAAAGAAATAATTCGATGAGAATCCAATGAAGGATAAAATCAGAATGAAATCAAATGAATCGATGCGATCGAAATTTGAGATTTCCAACACCGGCTAATCAAACAAGAAATCGTTTCGAAAATTGTTGAATTCGCAATCTGAGAATGATGTTCAATGACTAATGTTGAGATTATTAATTATTCTATACACATCGAAGATGATTGGCTAAACCTAAACGAGAAAGTAAAGTAACTAACAGATTGATGAACACCAGACGAATGAGAATGTACAACGTCCTTGATCAAGACCATCCTCATCATCATCGTTATAGTCATCATCAAAAAAGCTATTGAAAATCGCCAACGAAAGAGAAAGAGAGAGAGTCATAGGGGCTGCTAATAACAATAAGCTATGTATTCATTCATTTTCGTTTGCCGGCAGCTGTCATTTTTTTCTTTTTCCAATTCATTTTTTTGTGGATTAGATAATATTGAGGACTAGTGCAAAAAAAAAACACGTTGATAGAGAGCGTTTTGGGGGGGGGGTAAAAAATAGCAGCTTTTCACGCACATTTACCTAGTGTTGAATGATGATGCTCAATGCATCAATGGCTTCGAGGTAATTGTGTCTAATTTTTTTCGGCAAAGAATATTTTCTAGATAAAAAGATTATTTCTCAGTAGAAGGATTCTGAGACTCGAAAAATTTTCGAAACATTCAAAAAATATTTAGAAAAACAATAGAGGTAATCTGCTATATTGCCGAAGTTACCTGTTGTCTCTTTTTGTCTCTCTATCTCTCTCTTTCTCCATCCACCCTCTGTTTTCTATAGATATTCTACAATGACATATCATTGCTTTTTCTCACTCAATTCAAAGTAAGTACTATCTCCTAAGATAATAATCAAGATGATGGTTTTCAAATAGATCCGATCTTAAACTTGTACAAACAAAAATCTTTAGATTATTGTAGATTTTTTAATTGCAAACGATACCCTTAACTTTGACGACTATCAACTATGTCGATTGAGATACTGAGTTGAGAGTTAGAATTAAATTATCGACAATATGATAAACAATAGATGAGGATTTATATCCACATCATCAACGATCTATAAATTCTAATTGGATATTATTTATGGATCTCAATCATCGTTTATGATCCAAGAGTGTTATTATTTATCGCTCAAAGAAATGATAATAGCTTGTATCAAGTAACACCAGCTTAAAAATGATCTAATCTGACACGATAAAATGAGAAACTCAAGTTATGTAAAAGTTAAATATCAAGAATAGGGAAAAGAAATGAAATAAATCAATCTTCACTTTTGATCCAGTCACTAGTCTCGATCGAAAAATGATCTGGCGCCAGTGAAAAGATCGATATCATTGTCATGGAAATATCGAGCAATCGTTATCATTATCTCATTAATGCACTAGCACCTCCATAACTGATAAATTGAAGGAAAGTATGAGGAATGAAATGATCTAGAAATGAAAATACTAGAAAAGCGATGACGAAAATGATATTATTATGTGGAGCATTTTGCTCTTCTCAAAACTGTCGATTGAATGACAAACAAAATCACATCGATTCTTGTCGATTTGTGGAGGCGAGAAAAGAAATAATACAGAGAATATAATTGATGAGAGGTAAAATAGATACCTTGGTCGGAAATAATAATAGGCAGCAACAGCGGTTACAAGACCTCCGACTGCTAATACACCTTTCTTCGACGACATTGTGGATTTTGTTCTATTTGTAGACGAGAGACAGAATAATATTGAATTCGCTGTTTTGTTAAGCAAACAAAAACGTCAAAGTTTTGCTTCAAACACAGAAATTTAGCTGCTTTCACCTGCTAGAATGGAGAAAAAAGTGAAACATCAGTGACAAAACAAAAATGAATTCAGAAAAAAAGCGTTGTGTACGATTCGAAAATGAGAAAAAAAATTATCGAAATCTTATTTGATTTTTTCACTTCTCCATTTCGCTAATAATTAGATTCTAATCAATCACCTTGAACTAGATGAACCGAAATGATTATGAGATTAATTAATTAATTGAAGATAATGAACGAGTTCTGATGTTGTTAATGAAGACGCTGAAGATGAACACACCAACAAAGCCAGAAAAAATAGGAATCAAAATAATTTTATGGATACTTTTTGTTAAACTTTTGGAGAGCAGACGAAGTTTTTGCTTTTCTCTCGCTTCTACTTTCCACTGGATTCTGGTTCAAAAGATAATACTTTTTCTTTCTTTCATGCAGTTTTTTACTCTTCCTAAAAAAGCAGAGGAATTCTTTTCAAAATCAGTTTAATTTCAATCGTTCGGCTCGAATCACTGTTGTTTTTCTTTCAATGTCAATTGAATGACAGCAACAACAACCAATCTCTAACAACAGCTGTATTATTCTACATCTTTTTTTTCGATACAAATATTCATCGATAAATCATTAGATCGAAAAGAAGATGGAATTTTTTTTTCTCGATTATTCGAATCGAATCAAATCGAATCGAATCGAAATCCCTAAGATTATTAGCAATGAAAAAATCGAATAAAAATTAATCTTACCACCAGAATAGAGATGATGAGAGGAGATGGCTTTTCTCAATCGAGACAGAATGATTTTGGCTCATTGAGGAATATGAGGCGAGATGAGAGTGAGAGAGAGAGAGAGAGAGGGTTTGTCTTTCGCGAGAGAAACGAAAAGAATTCTCGAAACAATCTAGGTGAGAATAGAATCAAGCATTACGTAATTAATAGAATTTTTTTATCGATTTAAAAATTAATTTAAATCTTTTAGAAAGAATTTATTTAAATAATAATTTGATTTGATTAAAGATTGAATCTGGATTGTCTTTGATTGATTGATTTAATTTGGAGTTTTTTTTGTTGCGATATTCAAAAATGATAATCAAATCGATTAGACGAATGTGATTCGTACGAAGAAATTTCAGTGCTTTTTATGAATGATGAGATAATTTTGATATCAAAATCTATCAATTTTTTAAAATCAGTATCATTCTAATCAATGCTGGTAGAACTATTGTAATAATCAAAAAGATAACCATTACAGGTTGGAGATTTACGAAACACTGCGCTAGGATATGTCGCTTCCGAATTCGATGATGAGCCGAGACATTTTTTTGCTCCAGAACATTTGCTTCCATTATAGATCTCATTGATTAGATCGTTTTTGATTAAACCATAGTCTAGAAAATTTTTTTTCATCTCAATCTCAAACGATTGTAATCGTTTAAACCATTCCATGGAATTCATTCGGCCATTTTTACCACCGAATTCAATCGGGAGGTGGTCAGAAGATATGCTTTGATGAAGCACTGGACCATAATTGGTTCCAAGGAAAACAATTTTTTCATGTAATTCTTCGCTAGTGAAAGGACGCATTATAGCGAAACCGATATCAGTCAAGGTTGATTCATTCACAATGAAAATGGTTTTGATTCGAATCGGCAAACAATAACTTAGAATATTGATGACTTTTTTCGCTTGATTTGGGCCGAAATTTCTCAATTGATTCCAACCGAAACCAAGCATATCGACAACACAAACAATACCATTGATTTGAATCCGAGGATCACGAATGATATACTCCATAATCATTATGGCAGCGGATAGAATATGGTCAAAAGTAAATTTCCTTGGATTCCATTGTCCTAGACGGAGAAGAAAAACAGCCTCATCATTTTTTGAGCGGCCATCGATCACCATCATTGTGTTATACTCAAAAACTACTCGTAACTGATCCATGGACATGAAAAGTTGACGATTACGTTGAAACAAATGATAATAATCGAAAATCAAATGGAATGCGCTATCGTAATCGAATCTTCTGGCGCGAAGAAATCTTAACAAAAATTCATCATCCATTCTGGAGCGTAACGATGGTTCAGCTTGAAAAAGAAACAAACATTTTCAGATGACAAAAATTTTGTTCGAATCGTGATAGCTACCTTTGACGATCTCACGTAATGCTTCAATATCTCGAAGACGCCAAGCATCTTTTTCGTTAACCTCCATTTCGGCTCGTTCGATTAACTCTTTCGTCAGATATGATGCGGTATTTCCATCGTAAAAAGAATCAAATTCTGATTCAATCGTTTTATTGTCATTAGTTTCTTTGCCATTATTCGGACTATCTTTCGCCATATTTTACAAACGAATTTCATTAGGATCACTCGGTAGAAAGAAAAATAATGTTCTACTTCAAACGTAAACGATAAGATTTCCAGGAACAATACGAATGAGTTGAGATTTTATAGAAATCGAGTCGTTGATGAGAATAAGAGAAAGAGATTAGAGAAAATGGAACGGAGACGTGGTCTTAGAAAAGATCAAATTTCAGGACGCTTGCGCCTATAGGTTCAATATGCTTTATTGTACCGAAGAATCTAGGTGTAAAAATTGTATTATTAACAAATTAATTTGGAAGTAAAATGATTGAGATTATTTTATAGAAAAAATTTATTTGAAATAAATTTGAACAAAAACTTAGAATTTGGTCAGAAAGAAAATATAAAATATAAAAGCAATTTTTTTAGCCAGCGAAAACGTTTCGAATGAGAACGGCACCGGTAAGAATGCTCATCGAAATTATTGGCCAACGGAATCGTTGCCAAAATTTATGAAACTTTTTGCTCCGATCATTGTCTAGATGATCGCTCTTTTCTTGATAAGATTTGGAATTCTGGACAGCGGATGTAGAGATCTTACCGTTTGTAACCGTTTCGGTGTTGTTAGCTTGCATCATTCGACGATAAAGCTCTTTTTGATTTCGAAGCTGTTTCTGAAGAATCTGATTCAATCGATTAAGTTCCGATGCGATAGCTTCGGATTTTGGATCAATTTTTAAAGCTTTTCGCAACTCTTTGATCGCTTCTTCATATTCACCTTTCTCTGAAAGCAATTTAGAATGTCGAAATAATGCTTTGGTGTTGTTTGGTCGAAGTAGAAGGGAATCATTAATCGATCGTAATGCCGAATCGATCGCATTCAATTTCATTTGAGCTGCAGCTAGATTGTTGTAGGTTTGAGCTCTTTTTTCAATCAAATCTTCAATCTGTTCGATTCGTTTGGTTGTTTCTGGTTCAAGTTGATCTATATCACTTTTTTTTCGATCCAACGTTTTCAATTCTTCGTCGCTTGAATCGAGATATTTTAATGCACCGCGATAACATTGTATTGCAAGAGAGAATTCTCCACGATTGAACCAGAAATTGCCACGAGATTTCTTATAACACCCACGTTCGTTTCTTTTCTGTATTGGTTCTTTTTTAAACAATGATTCAACGTTTTCATCTTCTTCCCCATAAACATTATCACTTTGCGAGATAATCTCAAGCAACTCTATCTGGCAATCTAGAGTGGCATCGGATGGGATTCCAATTTCTTCATTTCCTAAATGCCCATATGCAAATCGAGGTTTGATCAATGCTCTACAAACATCATGCAATTCCATCAAAGGAATAAGCAAATCCAGGCCTTGGTGAAGATCATTATCGCCTAGATCAAGAATGAAACGGTCGAATGTTTCCTCTTTGATGATCTTTCCTGAACCGATTTCTTCATCTTTATCCTCGGCAAATATTCTGGTCTCAAGACGAATGACCACCTTACTTCCTCTTGGTGGTCGTTGTGATGTGTTGCCACTTTTGACTGTTTTCTTTTTAAGGTCTCCATTATTTAAAATATCCATGTAGCCATCATTTTCTTGATCTTGATCATCAGAATCAGATGATGTTTGTTTTGAAGTTGTATCATCTTCAGGAATGATTATATTCTTTTTTATTTTCTCATTTTTCTTCGCTGTATTCATTTCAGTCGCTGTTTTTGCGTCAGAAGCATCATTTTCAATCTCTTCTAGAGAAGGCATCTCGGAGAAATCATCTTGTTCATCAAGATTATCGATTTGATCAATATTTGGCTGCTCCATTTGGTTCATTGCAAAAATAGATTAAGTGGAGCGAATCAAGAAAATTAGTTCATCGGAACATCAATAATAGATTGATGTCAAATACCCGATTCAATAAAAAAAACACTAGAAAAAAAACGTCAACTCTTCAACGTCGAAAACATTTGGTTGCTGCGATCACTCCTCTCCTCTTTCTGCGGTACCTATAATCGATACTATTTTTAGCTATCGAATATGATTTTTTATCAAGCGAAATCAAAAGAGAAATCGTTATAATCAATTTTAGACTAGCAAAATTTAAAATCAACGCCTTTATTTCTATTTGATAATGTTTTTCAATTACAATTTTAAGTTATTTATCAATATTCGGTGAAGATATGGACCAGAAAGCGATAAAAATTGAGATAAAGATCATTGAACCGGAAATGAAATAACGTATAGTTTCACAGGATGAATTTTTAAGCGAATAGAATCTTCCATCAAAACTGAGATGCTTTTCAGTGTTAAAAATCACTTTGATAAGCTTTCGAGCTTCAGGCTTTATGAAATTACTGCGTGTAAAATTAAAGAATTTCATTAATCGAATTCTTCAAGATAATTAGAATAGCTTACATTAAGAATCGGGCAGAATTTAAAATTAGACTTATGCACAAAATGAGTTTCGAAAAAATCGATTCAGCTATGTCTTTGAAGATGATATCTCTCGATGAGATGACTTCATTATCATTTTTTTGATCACTTTTGGGTAGATTTTGATCGCGCAACCCGTCGTACCTCACTGAATCAATTTTTTCATTCTCTATCAAATCTCTTTTACGGAGGCGAACTTCAATCGATGAATCTGTCGAAATATGATTATTATTATCACTTTTATCTTGCGATTCCATAGAACAGTTTAATGATTTCCGTTTGAAAGAGTTTTGCATCATTTTTCTAAACTCCAAGTCTTCAGCTTCATCAATGACATCATCATCTTCATCAGAGCCATTATTGTCAAACGTTTCATTATTATTATCATCGCATTCATTTGTTCCGCTTTCAATGGATTTTTTGCTCTCATTCTCACCAAAAGCTTCTAGGTTCATTTCCAAATCATCACCATGATTTGATTCGTTTTGTTCGTGCTCACATTCATCATCTTGTTCGTGAAGTTCTTCGGAGAATTGTTTCACTGATTTCTCGCTAAGAAGTTGCAAAAGTTTTGAACGATTCCGTATCTCGGCAGCAGGAACTGATAAACGTCGAGTTCGTAAATAACTTGGATTTGATCCCCTACTTTTTTGTCTATAGCTAACTTGAACGTTTTGCAACTGACTTGCCATCAATATTGGACTCATTCGCCATAAATCCTTCTACGATCAATCGGTTATTCATTAAAAAGAATAGATTAGTTTAGAATACAAACGATGCAAGTGCAAAACAATTACCGCTCTAGGATCATAATTTTTGGATCGATTAGGCCCATCGAAATTGCCTTCAAAATCATTGAAATCATTTTTGATCCCTGAAGAGGCCAACATCTTTTTCATTTCATCAAGCTCTTTAGCATCACGCTCTTTCGCACGTTTCAAATTCTCTGTGTGTAAGAAAATCACATCGAAAGCTGTGTTAAGTTTTTCTTCCTGTCTAACCGAACCGAAAAGCTCAGATCTTGAGGAAATTTTCATCACTGATGCATTGATAACTTGAACCTGAAGATTGATCTTGTCCAACATATCTCGTAACTTTTTCAATTGAGTAAAATTAGTATTATAGAAAACTTTACTTTCGCAGCCAAAAAGTAACCGATAGAGTTCTTGAATATATTCACTAAGATTAGACAGTTCGGTTTTCGCATCATTCTCTGCAACATCTCTTTGATGACGATAAAGATGAACCCTTTGTTCCAAAGTGAATTTATCAGTTTTAAAAGCCAACGCAAGCGTATGGAATTTAGCATCAATCTCTTGTTCACTCAGCGTTTCGATGCTTTGAATTCAAATAAGCCAAGATCAGAAATCAAGTATTTACTTAGATCATCATCTTACCTGCATGTGTTCTCTCTCAACAAACACAATTTCCGCAGCATTACATCCGGTAATGATGGAAACACTTCATTACGATTGTCGATATTCATCAATGAGCTTTGTTCAACCATTTCATGATTTTTCGATGGCGAGGAAGCGGAAGAAGAAGAAGAATAAGACGGAGAAGAATGATGATGATGACAATGATGACGATGATGATCTACATTTTCTGTATTATTACTCTTATCTCTAGCTAAAGGATTAGCGGCATCGAATGCCGACGATGTCACATGATTAACATTGTTAGATTCTTGGTCGCATTCACATAAATTACAATGATTGTCATAATTATTATAATCATTTTGATAATAGTGATGATGATTTATGATTTTTTGTAAAGAGTCCATTGGATCGAAATGATCATAATTGCTTCCGAAGTCGAAACTCATCCGACGTTTCAAAGTTGGAACCGATCGATTCTGACATTGATTTGATGATCTATGATCCAATCTATGATTATTATTTACATCGAAATGTTGGCGCGTATTCTGATGTTGAAGATTGGTTTCCTCATAACTATTATCATCATCATCTTCACCCTTGAGGGAAAATTTTGCTTGGGGAGAATTCATCTTTGTTTCCATTACTGTTGAGAATAATTGCGATGATGCTGAATTTTTCAAAGAGTTTTTCTACAAAAAAATAAATTTTATAATTAATCATTCAACTGAATCGGGGAATGATCATCGAGATTGATCATCATCTTATCAAAAGTAACAAAAAGAGTACTTTCTTGTACGATACCTACAGTTTCGGAAATAGAATCGGTCTGGGAGATACTCAATGGCGATGAGATCGATTTGTTTGATTGTTTTTCATCCTTACAATCGCTATTGATTATGGATCCTAAATGCTGTGAATTTTTTTCTCCTTGATAAAATCCACAATTGTCTCTTGATGACGATGAAGATGATGATAATGATGAAACGATTGGTGACAAGCTATGAAAATTATGATCGAAATTGATCGGTGATGATCTAGCTGATGATGGCTTAGGTAATTTTGATTGATTCGAAGATAATGTAGTAGAATCAATATCAATTTGAATATTGTCTTGAGAAATTTCACCTTTGTTGCTTTGATTCAGTTGACGATCTTCTTCCAAATCGCTTTTATCTTCTCTTTTCAGTTCTTTTATTGGTCTATCGATCATCAAACAATCATCACTATTGAAATATGATAAATGATGAAAGAGAAAGAGAGTAGAGATAAAATGACGATTAATATAAGACTGGAAATTATATTCTTACGACAATATCGAATCGCAGTTTGAATCAAATATCTCATCAACTATTTGCAAAACTGGTTGTTTTTGCAAGACGCAATACGACAATTCTCTAATGACTCGAATGATGAGATTCGAATTGTTTTCGCATAGAAAAAATACCTAGATAATGTTATCTCAAGGATTCAATGAATATTTAACGATTATGACATCAGTCTTCTACCAATTCATTCGATGCAAACTAATTAATCAGTCTGAAAAACTTCTGGAATCAAATTATTTTCTATAAATATTTTAAGATTTTTTTCTCATCAATTCTTGAAGCAATCAAAGAAAGAAAGAGAGAGAGAGAGAGAGAGAGAGAGAGAGAGAGAGAGAGAGAGAGAGAGAGAGAGAGAGAGAGAGAGAAATTTCTAAGGGGGAAAATTAAAAATTCAAAGATTCGCTTCGATTACTGAGATCGATTAAAGAACACAGGTAGGATAAGGTGCTCTATCTTTCTCTTATCGCTCTTTCTCTTTACGCATTTATTGCTTGCATTTTCACTCTCTTTTTACTTCTGTTTCTGTAGAAGTTTTCAAAGACAAATATTAAATTTATTCTCAAAAATGGAAACGCAATCGAGAATGAAAACGAAATCATCTCTCGACGGAAAAGGAAATCATAGAAAAGCAGAAGCTGAATGACTGGAACGTAATGAAATGCAACGAATCTCGAATAGAAATGATTCCTTTCTATTCATTTACCTGATTTACCACATATTTACCTGATGATCGTAAAATTATATTGAAATTCCAAAGAATTGATTTATCGAATTTTTGAGCAAAAGAGAATCCTTGTAAACAAAAATTTGAGAGCAATTTTTCAAAAAAAAATGAGAACACTAATTCTTGTACGATAGATCAATCTAGATGCTAGCCATTGATTTTTTGTCTTTGTCTCTTTTTCAAATTCTAAACTTGATCATCGAGTTTTTTTGTAGGTTTTTTTTTTGCTGACATCGATTTGAAATTCGAGGAAAAAATTTTAGTTTTTGGGGTGGTAAACGTAAAAGAGGAAAATTAAATTGATTCTCATTAAACTCGTGATTGAATTAGCATTCTATATTTTCATTCCTTGTCGAAGAGATAGAGACAGATAGTGATAGAATGTGTTGATGGAATTCTCTCTCTCTCTCTCTCTCTCTCTCTCTCCATCATAGATTGTCTTCTTTGATGAAAGAATTATTTGTTAGGTTTACGATCAGAGAAGACTTCTACTGCCGGCAGTCATTTGTTGTTTCAATCAAAATCTCATTGATTGATATCCTCATCACAAGGTGAGTTTTTTCAATCTCAATTAATCGACTACATCCAAACTAGATCTAAATATCAATACACTCTCTATTATGCCTCTCTACTTGGGTATAATTTGATAGATGTGCAATAAATGAATTGAAGAAATCTCTCAAAGATCAATCTCGAATGTAACCTTTCAAAACAGATTAGCTTTTTCAACATTGTTCAGTTATAAATTGGGATAGTAATGCATGTACTTTTTTTTGTCGAAAGTTTGTAGAATCGAATAAAAATTTCGATTAGAAAGATACGATCTCATAAATCATTCCAGAATCATCAATGAAAACAGAGAGAATAGAATCAACTAATTTTAAAATTATCATAATTTTTACCTGAAAGAAGATGATGTTGATGACAGACAATTATCTTTTTGATGATGATGATGATGATTTTGGTGATAATAATCGCTAAGATTATGTCGATTTCGATGAGAAGGATGGAGGTGGTGATGATGATGATGCTGATCACAACTATCAACTTCGAATGATGATCGTAAATGATTGATTTGCTGATTTAGTTCTTCAATTTTCGCTCGTAACAAACCAATCTCAATGTTTTTCTCAGCGCATTTGAATTGAAAATTCTCCTCAAGCTCATGAAACGTAGCACAATTGCTAATTTTCATCGAATTCAATTGTTCTTTTGCATTCTCGTAGACCGATTCGAGTTCTGTTAGTTTTCGTTTCGAATCTCTTAGCAATAGAAGCTCATCGTTTTGAATCGATAGCTATAGAATTGAAAACAATTACGAAGAAAAACAAGAATGGGTTAACAAGAATGATCGAAAACAGTTATCGATTCAGCGATTGCTTTTGGATTAAGCAAATATGGTTTTGTTATGATTGAGATCATTGTTAGCGGTTTGGAATAACCAATTGTCTATGTTTCATTAATCTAACAAACATATCTGTATGGGTATCTATTTAAAATGTGAGATACAAAAAAGGCCAACAATCTTCTTTCTTTCAAGCAGACTGACTCGATGACATTTATTATCATAAAAATCATCCGCATCGACATCCTGCCGTTTTTTTTTGTGATCTGCATCCCAATATTTTGCTAAAATGATGATATTATGGGAATTTTTTCTGTCAATAATATCATCAGATTGACCAGATCTTTTTTCTAAAGATTGCTATCAAACATAAAACAAGCACAATCGAAAATTCGAAATGAAAGTATCTCAATCTCAATCTCAATCAACAAATTAGAATTGAAAATAAAACAGATCAAAAGAAATTAAAAATTCAATTCTAAACTTACTTGATGTTTCAATGATTTTATCTCTTCAAGTTGCATACGTTTTGTATTGAATAAATCTCTCTCTTTCAAACGGATTTCGTTGTTGGATTTTTCTACTTCTAAAATTGATTCTTTCAACGATTCGATCTCGTCCTCACGTAATTGTATTTTTTTCTTGTACAATTCTTCCATATTGTTAAGTTGTTTTTTAAGCGATAAATTCTCATTCTTCAAATCGAAAATATGCTCCTCCATGTACAATCCTTTGTTCGTTAGCAATTCGATTTGTTTTTGCTGATCTGCAATCTTTATCTCATATTGATAGCAATCATCTTCATTGAAGATTAAATCATTTGAAGGGTCAAGAAAATTATCCGACACGAATCTGGTCGGTAATAAAGATGATAATGATTGTGACATTGGTGGCGGTGAAGATAACGATGATGATGATGATAACGGTGGCGATAGTTTCAATTTAGCCATCGCACAATATTGATTTAAATGATCAAATTGTTGCTTTTGATTTTGTCCTGTCGATAGGTATCTATCATCATTAACATCATCATTTTTATGCTCCTTCAATATTTCCATATCATTTGATGGTGGTGTCGATGTCGATCCAGGATCGCTGCAATATTCACATTCATCTTCTAGAAAAGTGAACGAGAATAAAGAAGAGGAAGGATTAGTGGAAGACATTCTCATTTTTGCAGCTTTCAATCAAGCGGATAAGATAGTAAATGCGAAACAAATCGACAAATTGCTCTTCTAAATTGAATTTCATTTTCTCTTTCAAACGATATTTTCAATATTTAACTGATGAGAGAAAATTTTACAACAACAGATTGCATCTATTCATAGACAAAAGCAGACAAACAAGCTATCGAAATTTCGAATCGGCTGATTTTCCATTAGGAATTTCCACTGAATTGAAATCCAGCTATGAAGAGTGAAAGTGGATAATTGAATATATCGAGGGTATCATTAGATGATAATCCTTTACGAAATGAGTATTGGATTCAATGATTATGATAGCTACGACTATACGTAGACGGTGGAGTAAGAATGATTATATTCAACGTTTTTTTTCGCTGTACTTGCATCGAAAATCATTGACCATCATCATACACACCTGGATCTTTTCTGTTCTCATCGCTGTTACTTGTGAGAACTGTCAATACAATTGGTGATGATCGATTATCAGCACTATTCACAATATTATCACTGGTTAATTTCGCATCGATCATCGATACTGTTTTGGTATTTCCAAATGTTGTTTTAGTTCCGGATGCAGTGGTTGCTTTTGTTTTCGCTTTCGATGATACCATTACATCTTTCGCAATCTCACAACACTGATGATTTTTGATGGCATCGAATTTTATTGGATATGGATAATATTTTTTCAGATCCTGCAATTTTTTTCTCACAGCTCTCGATGTTGTTATGAATTTTCTCAAAGAACTTTGTGGTGATGATTGTTTCTTTTGTTTTGTCAATCGATAATCATAATAACAATGATTATCGATCTCATTTAATAATTCTCTAGATTGCTTTGTTTGTCGAGATTTAGGATCGATGAATTCGACAGATTGATCAATTTGATTATCAATCGATCGTGATTGTGATGATGATGCTGACGAAAAACTCTTTGTCGCAACAATTAGATCACTGGAATCAGATGAAACACCAGAATCTGAACGACTCAATTGAAATTGTTTAAATTTAGAAGGCTCTTGATCGCGGTCAAGATGATTTTTTCTAAAATCATTAATTTCTGATTCTGAAATCATTGTCTTTTGTCTTCATACGTTGTTTTTTCGACGACTACGCTTGTTTCAAACAAATCCTTCACAATTCAAATTATTTGAGATTTTCCACTCAATTATCGGTTATCTTCGATGAAGAAATTAAATGTTTGAAATGAATCGCTACAAGAATTAGCAATGAAACTAGTTGAATAAAACGAATTTAAATCTTTTCATCAAACTTGAATTCTTCAAAGTTCATTCAATTAAGACTTGAGGAAATTCGTTCGTTTTTTAATTTATATCAATTTGGGAGTGAATTATTTCAATACTCATCCTCGATGCAGATGAGAAAAGTTGGGAGAAAAATTTCATCGGCTATCCGTCAAAAGTCACGTTGTCGTTTTTGTAACTCTTTCTTTCGCTATCTTCTCTGTAACTTCTTGCGATGAAATATCACAACGAAGACCACAATGATGGTGGTCGAAGATCCGATAACCGATACAAACGAACCAACATTAAAATCCTTTTAGGAAGTTAAATAAATCAAATGATAGCAATCAGAAACACATATAACGGCATCTCACAGATGAAGATGAACGATAGAAATGGGTTTGTTGTTAATCGGCGATTAATTTTGATACCAATTTATTTTGGAAATTTCAAAAGGACATGAACCTGAAAGTTTATTCTCGAAATCACTATCACGAATTCTTGAACAGAAGGATAGAGAAATTTCCGAAGTTGCGAGTTTTTTTTTCCTTCAAATCCGAGGATGATTGCACGTTTATTAAATAAATTCATCATTATTGTTATCATTGATCCAGGTAAATGAAATAAATTTCTATCCATATTTGTTTTTCTCGTTCTATCATTAATCGTTCATCGTTGATTTTTTTTCTCGAATATTTTTGAGAGAAGATTTCGAGGAATGGAATCAAAACCATCTCACAGAGACAGAAAGCAGGCAACAAATCGAAGGTCAGTGATAATGTTTAGATTCGAATCGAAGTTTTTCTAAAAAAAAAAAATTCGATTCAATCGCAGTTTTATTGATTCTTTTTTTCGTTCTTTTCTTGATGTTTCTTGGCTTCGTAGACGGTGATGGTGAAGATGGAGCGGAGACACGGTGATAACTTGTTTGACAATTGAAATGATCAAACTCAAAGTTTGTGATCGATGATGTTGTTGAGATATTTTCAAGAATATTGCAATCTATCTCTCTCTCTCTCTCTCTATCCACATTTCGATCTCTTCGCAACAGAGCTGGTGCCTAATTGCGTATTCTCATTCTCGAAATATAGAGGAGAGATAGAGAGAGAGAGAAAGAGAGAGAGAGAGAGATTAATGAGTTCAACATGTATAGAAATTAAAAATATTAATTTCTTCACTCTGTGTATGTGAAGATTATATCAGCATCGAACACTGATAAGTTAACAAATTGGAAGGTGTTTGGAGAAAAACAAAAATGGGCAGTGTTTTGGAGCAAGTTGCTGTGCACCTAATTATTGCCTCTCAACACTCAAAATTGTTAACTTATAAATGTTCCTCACTAGTAGAAGTGATAGATTTTCTAGCGATTCTTGAATCGATCAGAGATTAATCAAAAACTTTGAAAGCAAAATCGATACTGGCCATCTTTTCGATGGTTCGATTTTGAATTCAATGTTTTCAACATCATCAATAAGTTACATTTTTGATGCTTGGATAATTAATGGAAAGTTTGGATCCTCTGGAGAGATCTAATCATTTCGTAAAGCTGAACGAAAAAAAAAAAATGAAAAAATTTCCACCAGACACAAACAAACTGTCATTTTTAAAAAAACAAAAGGGCGGAGATCAAACTTTGAGCTTTCGATTTAGACAGTGTCTTTCTAGATGAACATCGAAAACTTTGAATGCGTTGCTTCTAGTCTGTTCAGCAATAGTTTTTTAGCTTTTCATAGCTTTTTTTTAGGTTTGTGTTTGAATTGTTTTCGATTGCACCGGTAGTATATTTCCATAATGGATTCGATTTCAATGATTTGTTTTGATTATGCAATGCATTGGTTTGAAAAAATTGTTGACCAAACAAAAACAAGAAAGTCATTAGGCTGAGAGAAAAGTTCGTAGTGATTACTGTCCATCTAATCTGATAAAAAAGCTATTTCTGAAATTTTTCTCTCAGCTCAACAGTTTCTAGAGATTTTTTTTTGTTTGTAAACATCCCTTTCATCTTTCTGTTTCATCAGTGAATTTAAAATTTTCTATTTGATTAAGCAACAACAAATAAAAAGATGATCAAATTTTCAAAAGCAAAAATTTTTTCTACTCTTTTCCATAGAAAGGTGGAAGGTTGCAATCTGTTGCTTGTAAAAGATGCGAGAATTTTCGCGCCGACATTTAGAATTCTATGATGTTGAGATGTTCATATCGATACTATCGATATTGAGACTCAAATTTTATTGAATTTTTTTGCTCGAATTGCCCATTCGGAGGATTTGGATCCTCTTTTGGATTGATTGATGTAAATTTTGCGACAAAATCAATAATTTTATTTTGTGTCTAAGCTCGTAAAAATATGAATCGTCCACCTTCGTCACTGTTGCCTGTTCCTCCAGGCTCAGTACCTTCACCACAACAAAGTCCTTCACCAATGTCTTCACATCATCAATCGGGACCAAGAACGCCAATGATGGGTTCAATTCATCAACAATCAACACCGATGTTCCTGCCACAACAGCAAACGATGTGTTCAATCACATCAACCAATATGTCTCCGATGATGAATATTACTCAACAACAAATGCAAACGCATTCAAATTCTATAGTTAGCTCACAAAATTCCATGTCTTTAGGAGGATCAAACCAAATGGGCCCGATACATCAACAAAATCAACAGCAAACGATATTATCGCATCCACCACATACTATAAATCAGTCACCATTTTCATCTCATTTGCCAGCATCGAAACAATATTTTTGCAAGATCGGTGCTGATGTCGTGCAAGACATCGTCTCTAAAACTCTTGAACTCTTCCAACAACTCCGTTCGATGACACCACAATTCTCAGCCATAAATCACCAATGTGAAGACAAGAAAAATAAAATCAAAGATATAGCAAAATTAATAGAGGCATTATTTAAAAAGCTGAGGAAAATTTACGAAGCATGCAATGATGGTCCTGGTCCGAATTCATCTATTCAAGATTCGAATGAACCCAAAATACCATTAAAAGAATACGATAGTGATCAGGATTTAAATGATGATGATGATGCAGCTACAGAATTTCCGAAATTTAATTCTGAAGAGATATCTAAAACAAAGACCATAGCTGATGATATTAAAAAAGATCCTGATGATCCATCACAAAACTATTGTGGTATGGGAAAAAGCGATGAGAAAAAAAGCCCAGCTAGAGTACTGCTGGAAAAAGAATATAAAGATCTAATTGAATTGAATAAATTGAAAAATCGCCAAATCAAAGAGATAATTGATCGTTTGAGGAAAATGATTTGGGATATCAATACCATGTTAGCTATGCGAAGATCTCAATTTTCCTGAACCACAAATCTAATGTTTTGGTTCTTTGGCATTCAAATCATTGGCTATTGTCGATTTTATTATGACTAGGTGCGATTATATATCAAATAAATTAACGATTGATGTTTTTAAATTTCAATTTTTTTTCGCATTTCAAAATAAATAACAATATTTCTCTCATGATAACAATTGAAACAATCAAATTAATTTGATATTTCAAATTGATGATATAGAAATGAATAAAAAATCCATTCTCAAAATCAATCAATCTAGAAATTTCAGGAAGACCAAACAGAGACATTTTGGTGCTGTTGTTGTGATTGATCTATAATGTGTTTGTCTGATGAGATAGCAATTGTTGTGGTTAAACTTTTATCTAAGCCAAGCTGCTGATTATTCGCGTAGGGTGATTGTATATGACCATTGGAGTCACCGATGAGATTCGAATGATCAGAATCAGGAATGGGTGTCAAATGTTGAGTTTGATGAGTATTACCGGAAGGTAATCTTTCAAGATTTATTACGTCTGGTGTCGATGTGATCGATATCGGCAGCTGTGAAAATGAAATTTCGCGCACTGTTACCAAGTCAGACGAGGATTGGGCTTGTAGATGATCTTGTTCACGATGTTTTCGAAGTTTTTCCATTTTATCAAAAATTTTTTCACATCCAACAAAATCGCATTTAATCGCTTCATGTGTTAATTGATGCCTGTTCAACTCGGGTTTGTTCAAGCAACGAAAATTACAACCAGGCCAGATACAAAGGTGCTCTTTTTTTCCAATGGAATCTTTCAAATGAGCTGTTAATTTGTGATGCCGAAGTTTATCCGAGCGAGAGTATCGTTTGTCACATCCCTCAACATCGCAAACATATGGTTTCTCACCAGTGTGTATCATTCTGTGCCTATTTAGATCATTTCGTGATATCGATCTATAACTGCAATTTTCCCAATTGCAAAGAAATGGTTTCTCAGAAGGATCTTTATGAACGTAAAGATGTCTATTCAGTTTGTATTTTGTTTTGAATTGTTTACCGCAAACGTGACAATAGCGATAAAGATTGGTAGATCCTTTTAAAGGATCTACAGTTTTCAGTAAGAAATTTTTGTTTATAATTATCTCGTTCGGCATAATAATAACCGGTGAATTGGTTAAAGTCGACTTGACCGATTCAATTGATGGTTGATGTGGTTGTTGCGGTGGTGGTGACGGTGAAGGTGATTGATGTTCTGGTAGATTAAATTGTTGTTGATTCGGAGAAATCGATCGAGGCCGATTCGTAGTGTTATTCAAAGATAAAATTTTAATTTCTTTCAAATCGGTTCGATTGTTCATCGAGCGATTGATAGAAATCTCCAATTCTTTGTTCAACAACGATTTTGATATCTTCTCAAGAACTTTAATTTCTTGATCGATTAGTTCCAAACGTTTACGATTATTTTGCCTCTGCTTTTGATATTCTTTCTGCAGTATACTGATGAAATTTTCGTGTAGAAAAGATTGATGAAGGTTTTGTTCAAAATTCAATAAACAATTCCAGTTGTTTGCTACTCGCGAATTGATTTCCGGAAGTAAATGGCGAAGCTTATAAAAGATCACAATGATCAAAAGAATTATTAGAGTTAAATCTTTGAGATTTTGATAATTTCTTGTAGAGTTTTCGATGGTCAAATGTTGTTGGTGTTGAAGCTGTGAAAAATTTAATTGTTGAAACGATGATGATGATGATGATGTATGAAAATCAGGACTGATCGAAGAATTCAAATTTGAAATTGTTGGCAAATAAATTTGTTGTTGTGAATGATCGTGTGCATCAGAAAATGACATTTGCTGATTATCATCATTATATACTTCAACATTAGAGAAAGAATTATCAACATTGATGGTTGTTGTATTACAATGATTGGAATCAGATTGCATCACATTCAAGCTTTTGTCGCCGATGATCGAAGTGTCGGTAGAATTTTGTTGATATTGGCCCGTCGATGATGATGATGATGACAATGATATTGTCGATTGATTTTCATTCTCAAATATTCGATTAAAATCAACATGTTCAAAAAGTGATTTATCATAAAAAAAACAAAGCAACGCAATAAGATTTTTCGATTTTGAATCAAATTCTGCATTAAAAAGAATGAGGAATAAAAATAAATTAATAAGAATCGATAATATCCTACAAACCTAAATCGAAACTGTGCTTGAAAAAAGATTTGAAGAAATACATCGAATTCCAAACGAAATCAACAAGATTATTCCGATTAGCGAAATTGAAACTATCAATAATGTGAGGAGATTTCCAAGTTTTAATCGTAGCAGATTTATCATTATTTTGATCGGCTTTGCGATTTATGACGGTTACCGTAACCGTCGATAAGGATGATGTCGGTGTTTCCATCGATGATTTTTTGGAATCATTTTGTTTTCGATGTTGTTCAGCAATATAATCAACAATTTGAGTATGAATTTCATTCAAAATTCTTAACAAAATACGTTGCTGATTATCATCTAATGCAAACATTTCCTTCTTGACTCAGGAGTGCTAAGATCCGAAATGAATTTTTATAGCTTCCAAAAAAAAATATACAAGATGAAAAATAAGATTCTGAATTTAATCAAACAATAAATAAATCAATCACTGTTGATTGATTATCTTCCTAAAAACACTGAAATCAGAACGGCAATTTATTCCGGATACATTCGAATCATTTCTTTTTCATTTTGCATCGATTCGCTACGATAAAATTACTATGACATCTTTCAATAGACAATGATATTGAATCTAAGGTTTTGGTGTCAAAATCATAAAGAGCTCTTCTGGTTCTATGGGCCCAATGTTCATTCTTCCTTGACCATCGAAATCGATTGCATAACTGACATAATCAAAATAGAGAGAAAATTCTCCAGAACAAAACTCTAGCATTGGTTTGTGCCGCTAGATTCGGAATTTTTCGGCCTCTATCCATCAAGTCTAACAAGAATGAACAGTACTAATCGATGGTATTCTTCGGTCTCATTGGTTTTTTACAGATTCCAAAATGATAAATTAAAATTTAAAATGGAATAATTGGATTAAAGACCTCGAGAGCTTCCGATATTATTTTGATTGTGTTTGAACAGAAATACTTTTAAATTTTGAATCAATTAAATTTTTCCCGATCGTATCTCTTGTTATAAAATGATTTTGATTTTATCTCGAAGATAATATATAAATTTTTACTTTAATCCAAGGATCTTAAATTTTTGGATTAAAATCTGTTCCAAATTATAATAATTTAATAAAAGAATTTGCCTTTGACAAACTCTCAATTAGAGATAAAAAGACGGTGTTTTAAACGCCTACAGCCAATGCCTAGTGAACTCAATTTGTTTAAATTTCACTTCCACTCGTTTCTTCTTTCAAAATCGCCCACGTCATTGAATGAACAAATTGAAACAATTTTTGTTCCGTCAAAGACGGTGGAACTGGGTAGTGTTCCAAAATGATTCAATGATGCATTTAATTGCGTCTTTGTATTTCTTCTCTGGTGATTTTCTTCAACCCTAATTGCAAAATGAATGGATTGAGAGAAGGATTGTTAAAAATTGAACAAAGATGGGAGAATACAATCATTGAATAAATAGATCAGAGTTTGTATAGAGATCCGTTTTGAATTCCGGAGTTTGAAAAGAATCAAATTTTATTGAATGAAAAACAAATAGAAATTTGAATAGAACAAATAACAAGAATTAACCTTTTTTTTTTGATGAAATTGCACAGAGGAAAAATGCTTTTTGCTTTGTTCGAGGATTGTTTTTTTTTCTCACATTACGATAAATCTTTGGTTTTCTTTTTAATGTATTAAATTTTTTTTTCTCAATCAAAAATGGAATAGAGAATATTCAATTCTAATTGTTTTGGATAGAAACAATGTTTCAAGTGGTTACCGATGGAAATCCCATTGAATGATTCCCCCATTATATTATCGTCATATCCTAATAAAATCGAACTCGAAACACATCTAATCAATATCGATCCGTTCGAAATCTTCATCTCATCAAGTTGAGGATTGTTTTTTTCCAATCAAATAATAAGTCATAAGTTTTCCTTTTCCTTTGACACTAACAAGGCCACGTTGCTCGAAAATGAAATCGAATTCTTGAAGAATTTGTTTTGTTTCCTCCACCACCTAAAGAAATCATTGAAACAACCGAAATAAATAAGAAGAGATTTATATGGAAGATTGTCGAGATTTTCCACTTGATGTTTACTCTACAACTCACTTGTATACAGCCAGCTTTACCGGTGCTCTCCATCCGTGAGGCCACATTGACAGTATTGCCCCAACTTTGTTTGCAAAAACGTCAACAAAAACCAGAAGCGAATTAATGATTAAAATATTTTTAAAGAAGAAAAATTTAATAATCATTATCGGTGGAAAAAAATTTCTAGATCAAAAAACACTTACATATCGTAATGCGGTTTTCGGGCTCCTATCACACCGGCTGTAATCGGACCTTGATTGATACCGATTCTTAGAACGAAATTGTTGAAACTTTCTTTATTAATTCCATTCAATGTGACCTTCATGGTCAAAGCGAATTCAGTGAGCTGAGCTAGATGTGACCATCTTTCTTTGATATCGCTCGATTTCGATGTGGATTCATCACAATTCAATCCACTAGCCGCCATATAGCTAGAGCTAATGGTCTTAATTTTGAAAATATCTCGAAATCTAGGCTGTGATAGAAGTGAATCATAATCGGAGATCACTTCGTTCAAGAATCTTAAACACTCTAAGCCTTGATTGTTGACCGATTCTTCAGTATAGAAATCAGCGAAATTCGGCATCGATGCGAACATCACTCCGACACTATCGTAACTTTTGCTATACAATTCCTGATCGTTCGATGATTACGCCATCATCATCGCCAACACCATCATTATCGAGATTTTGATCGAATTAAAAAAATAATCGACAACATTCGAATAGAGAACGAAAGACAAACAAATGATCATTAATTGAAATAAAAGTTTCATCATCATCATCATCATCATCATCATGTTAAAGTTCTTAATGAGAATCTCAGAAGCATTTTAGATTGGAATAGGATCAATCCCAAGAGAGGACTAAGATTGTATTTCCCAAAAAATTTCTACCATCATCAAATTGATAAAAAATATGTTGGAATTTTGATCTCTCATTATCTTCATAATCTTTTCTAATAAGCTTCTTAACCTTCAAATCCCTTGAATTTATTTTTCTTTCTTTTTTTTCGCATCTCTAATTAGATAATTCTCTCAAAGAAGAGAACGTACCTCATCGTTTTTTCGTTTTCCGAGAAAATGTACAGCCACATGAGGCGGAAGAATGTTCAAAACCAGAGCTTCATTTTTTCTTCGCATATCGGCAACCATCTCTTTCTGTGAATCGACATCTTTTTGCCAAAGAAAAAGTCGTCTTGTCATCAATTCAAACTTTTGATTCGAAATAATATAGGCAAATTGATTGGATCATTTCAGCAGCACCAAGAGAAACATCAGATAGATTCAGAACATCGAATGGAGAAATATAACAAAATCGAGTGATGGACAATGAGAATAACAATCAAATACATAGATGGATCCAAACAAGTAGATTATTTTCAAGGAGAATTTTTAGCAAAGCGTATAATAAGAGATTCCGAGAGAAAAGAATGAAGAAAAAAGAATCCAGGCAATCCAGAACAGGGAAGAGCCACCAGAGAATTCAATTTCATTAAGTGATTTGTTTCGTTTGTTTGTTTGTCCATTTTTCGATGTCATAAAAGAGAATAGGGTGAGAGATGATGATTCCGCAGCCATCAATATCATATTTTTTTGTTTATTCAAAAAGCCAGAAAGAAAAAAAATAAGAAAGTAGAGAAAAATGAAAAATGAGAACATTCAGAATGAAACTATGAAGAAAGAATGAAGAAGAAAAAAATTGATCGTCTCTGTCCCATTCAATGATGTTAATAATGATGTTGTCAGTTCGAACGAAGCTGTCATCATCATCATCATAATCACATTTTTGGCTTTCAAAAAAAAAACCCTTCAATTTATCCAGGATTCAGAATGATAAAGAAAGAAAGAAAGAAAACTTACTTGTCTGTTGATGATGATCAAAACAATCATCACAGTGATCAAAATGATGATATAATTGTGTTTCGAATGAATGATTTGATGATAATTGATTAGATTGTAGATTTGGAAAGCATCCGAAAGGCTTAGAAAGATTAAGATACATTGAGTGATTACGAGGCCAATGATGATGATGAGTTTGATTAAGAATAAGATTCTAGTCAAGACTGTTATGGCAAGAAGACCGAGAAGACAGAAGAATATAATATATTGAGGTAGAACTGTAAAATTATCTGCTGAATCGTTGGGATAGATATTTTGATTGAATTTTTCTTGAACCACACCGAAACCATCATCACCAGTATTCATTTCATTGGTGTTGAAATGCATTAAGTAATCTTTTTTCAAATGCCTATCATAAAAAATCTTAGCCGAGGAAAGAAAAAAAGAGAGAACAATACAGAATTGAAAAAAAACAGGATTGAAAGATTGATTCATCTACTAACTCTGTGATTGCGAATCAAATTTTGATCTTCAAACTTACATTCACTAAGATATGAGCAGTGATCCAGATTGCAATCATACTACCAGCGACTATCACTCGTATCCAGGATTTTTGTTGTACAGAATTTGAAAGAATAGCAAATGGTTTAGGAATCGACTGTTTTTGTTAGAGTTTCGGAGTCAATACAAAATGAAAGAGAATAGATAAATTAATTAAAAATGCGCTAAAGAAGGAGATTTGAACATTATTTTTCATCTTCAACATTGATAAAATTGTCTTCAACTATTTCAATGAAATTAAATTTTGTTTCGAATCGAGAAACGAACGATTGCTTACCGAACAAATGATCGGAATTGTACAAATCAAAGCTTTCACCGAGAGCAAGAGAAGGCATAGTAGAAGAGTCAAAATGATGTGTATTCTATTCGGTCCGATCAAAATGAAAGTTATTAGATAGCAAAATAATGTCAATGGAAGACCAATCAATGATATGCAGCTTGTAAGATCTCTACTTTCTCGAAACTCTTTCTCGATTGATTGATTTTTGAATGTTAAACTAAGAAGATTTGTGTGCTCGAAAATATTCTTCTCTAGATCACGATTGATTAGTTCAGTATGCAATCGACGTTTATAGACCTCCGGGTCTTTGATATCCTCGCGTCGATCGATCAAATTTGAGTTTTTTTTCTATTCGCAAAAAAATTCGATCCGGATTTCCCAATCAGATGCAATTTGAAGAGTTTCGAAAGTAAAAAAAAAAACATAGCAATGATCAATAAAACTGGATTGATCTTATTGAACAAACGAGAATGCATATTAATTATTATTATGATTACCTCTGAATAAATATCATCTTTATTATTGCTATTGTTATTGTTGTTGTTATTTTTGAAATCATAATTTAAGGGTTGATTCGTCGCCGATGATGATGAAGGTAAAAGAGCATCCAAGGTACCTTCCGGATACTTTCCATATAATTGATGTTCGAAGTGATTGAATGAATAAGAGTAAAATAAATTATTAATAGTAAAGTAACGAATGTAAATTTCTTTTGAAATCTTTGGAAATATGCAAAATTACACCCAACAGTCAGTGATATTGAATTGAATTCTTGAATTTTTCAGAGATCAAGTTTGAGCATTAGGCAACAATCAAAAAGCAGCTAGTCTATAAAAGCACACCCACACGAACACTCTTGATTTATATAAATTTTAAATCAGATTTTTTTTTAGATTAGACATTAAAGTATTTAAATTCAGATGTTTCCGGTAATAATTTCCTACTACAATAGGTAAGTAGGTGTCTGAGTTACCCAATCGATGTAATGATTCTATTGAAAAGAATCGAATTAGGCAACTATCAATCAACGAATTCGTTAACAAATTTCGCAATAAAATTAGGTTGATTTGGTTGATTCGGAAACAAAAAAATTTTAATCAGAAATTTCGCAAGAGTGAAGATAGAATCTTTAAATTTTTAGACACAATTGCGAGCACAGAAGCACAAAATGTGTTCCTCACAAATTTTAAAAAAACCAGTTCACATTGGCTTTAATCGAAATTCCAGTTAGGAATAAGTCTCGAAATTTTCTATCCATTCTCAAACAAGCTCAAAATGGTCGGGAATTAAGCCGACTAAATAGAGAGAGAGAGAGAGAGAGAGAGAGAGAGAGAGAGAGAGAGAGAGAGAGAGAGAGAGAGAGAGAGAGAGAGAGAGAGAGAGAGAGAGAGAGAGAGAGAGAGAGAGAGAGAGAGAGAGAGAGAGAATGACTAAAGAACAATCGAAATTCATAGAATCGAAATTGCAGTCTAGAAAAAAAAAGAATGAAATTTTCAAGCAATGAAAATAAGTAATCAAAGCTTAAAAGACCCAAGAAACTTTTCCATAACACTTCATCAAACATTGACTCCCTTCGAGAGTTTTCCTAAAGAAAAATTCACCTAATTACTGGATTCTCTCATTCTATTATCCTCACCGATGTGTTCAAAGAATGAGATCATCTTCGAGATTGATTTCTTTCTGACAAAACTTTCGTTTTTATCGATTTTTTTCAGTACAAATTAGTCGAGAAATTTGAAATGTCGAAAAGAAAGGTTGAATTTCGAGAAGAATTTAGAAAATTATTTGGCTCATATCTCTTTTGCTTCACTCTTCGTTCTTCATCTAAATCGTCACAACTACAACCAGACACACAGCAATTACGATGGCGAACAAAATTTAAACAATGTTTCAAAAAAAAAAAAATCTATTCAAATATTAGAAAGAAAGAATAAAAATTGAATGTATTCACAGTTCAAAAAAGGTTTTTTGCTATAGTTTTTACAAGTTTCCGCTTGTTCTTCTTTCACTCATTCTATCTTCTTGGTCTCTGTGATTTTTGATCGGACCGAATACAGACTTTAAATGTTCAGATAGAAATCGATTTCAGTATTCATTGATCTGAAGCGTAATTCATCTATCTTCTCCATCAAATTAGATGAGAATTTTTTCCATTTCTGTGTTCTTGATCCACAAACCTCTTTCTTACTTCCATTAAGCCTTACGTGATTTTTATTACACTAAATTTCATCCGATTTGATTGTCAAAATGTCTAGAATCAAATTGGCCCTAAATTAATGAGCTTAAGGATTATCTTTGGAAAATATGTGAGATTTTTCTCACAAAAAAACAGAAAATCAAACAAAAAATTTGAATAAAAAGAAAGAAAAGATGAATTGAGCACAACATTCACTTAATTACATTCTTTTTTCTTGTTTTCTCGATTGAAAAATGTTTATTTTGTAATTTTTAGCTTATGATCGATGAAACTTCATCTGATTCCATTTCCTTTCCTTATTGAATTTACCGAATAACATCTTGAAATTCTCTTAAGAATTTCATTCAATTTCCTCTTCATCTATCTGACTTTCTATTGTATTTCTTGTTTTTTCAACTTACTGGTTTGATTATTCTCACAATAAAATAAGTTTTAATGCCAGCCAAACGCACGACTTCTTCACGAGAAGCACCATCTCCATCGGTTATTTCGAATTCGCCATCCAGAAAGCTTAGAGTTTTCTCAGATATATGAACCCGTCTGTCGAGATGTTTTCGTTTATGTGATTCCGTAACGAGAATTTGAAAGAAGAAATCAAAAAATAAAATAAAATAAAATAAATAAATAAACGGAATTGATTAATCAATCGGAAACGTAGAGCGAATGAGAAAAAGTGAGAAATACAGCGAAAAGATTGATTGGAATGGGTTCCGACAAAAATGATCGCTTAAAATAGTGCTGAGAGTTTTGCGAATTCTAAACTCAAAATTGCATACCCAGGCAATCCAGCGCTTTCCATTTTATTGGCCAACTCTACATCACGACTATAGACATCAAACTGCCATTGTCGTTGTCCAAGAACGCCAGCCAAAACGCTACCAGTATGGATACCTTCACACAAAATTAAAAAAAAAATCGATTATGTTCACAAAAATAATAAATTATTGAAATCGAATTCGATTCTAAAACTTGTTAAAAACGAAAATATTGAAAATTCAATCAAATTAGCAAAAATCAGGACTGAATTATATTGTTTTTTTAGAGGCAAGCCTATGCGAAAATCTTTCCTGCAGCCCAAACGTTAGTATGAAAGCAAGCTAATCTCCACTTACCTACTCTCATATCGACAGTGGAATTTGTCTGCTCACGAACCGATCTGGAAAAAATATTTCATTGAAACAAAGAAGAAAATTAAGTGGATGAAATGAATGGAATAAGATTATAATTTCAAATCAAAATCAATTTCCAATTGGATCAAGAGTAAAAATCTGGGCTATATAGATTCATTCTCACAATCGAATTGAATTTGAACGAATTTTTTAGCCTTCCTATGCAATCAATTTCAATTTTATTTTCATCTTTTCATTCATTTATAGGGCGCATTCATAGGCCCTCAAGAGAATCGATTTCCAATCTATTTGAATCCGAATCTAATCCGAATTTGTTGAAAAGAATCTATTTATTTCATTAGCTCATTCATTGATAATCTTTTATTTTTATTCTATAAATAAAATTGATCGAGTATTGCTTCGAAATGGACGACGTTTACGTCTCAATGATTCTGGAACTGAATTTTTTTAGACTACAGACTTCCATCTCTGTCTTTCTTTGTATTTTATGCTTAGAAATTCGATTAGATGGATCGAAAAATGTTCTCCCACTTTTACAATCGAGTTCAATCGAATTGAATTGACAATCAGGAAAAAATTGAATACAATCGAAAGAGGAAGAGCCGATTGATACAATACACAGAAGAAGAAATAAGAGAAATAGGGTCTTTATGCTTTTATCTAATCAAGGAGGAATAGGAATAGAAATTTTCAATAATGAAAATTACTTGCCTAAATTCTTACCCAAAATAATAACATCATCAACACATTGACACATAAAGAACATTTCAACTATGTCAAGAGAAATTCAACCCATCAATGCATTCACGTTGTAGAGATTTTTCCAATGCAAATCAAATTGTTTCATGAAATCATTTCGTTTTCCGCCTAAAAGTGATTTTTTAGGCAATTTGATTGTCAGAAAAGAGTGGAGAGAGAAACCATTCCAGATTTCACTTGTGTTTAATACTTAGTTCTAGGTTTTTTATTGCTAGTTCAAAAGCACCTGTAGTCTGATGAATGGAAGCTATGATTTTTTTCAAAAGCTATTCGCGATCCTTGAATTACGAATTTAGATCTAATAACACTACCTTATCAGACGAGAAAATCGTCACTGTGTCCGAAGACCGAAGTCTTGAACAAATTTCGGGATCAATTAGACATTAAAAAATGGAATCTTAACATTTCGGACACTTTCTCACTCACTGAATTTAGCACAAATACTCAAGCCCTAGGTTGGATTTTGTTTTGATAAATTCAGAGTTGTTTGAAACTCTTTGATTAGATGATTGGGATCATAATTATGGTGTTTAATTTTAAGTAGTTTTAACCAATAAAAATTTTCTAGAAATTTATCTTTGTAATCTATCAGACTGCTTGCCAGCTTTAATCTAGACTTAATGGTTGTCATAATTAAAAAGATAGAATGGGTAAGAAATCAGAAATCTCTTCAATCAAATTGGTCCATTGAGTAAATTTCTGAAGTCTAAATGTCTCCATAGAATGATAGATTATCACATTATGATTCAAATCCTTTTGATTCAGTCGATTTTGAATATTTCGCGAGCATTCAGAAACTAGCTAGATTAATCCACGAAAAATGAAATCTAAAATGAAAGCTCACTTGATGGCATCAACCATAGAAAGACCCATGTGAACACAGAGCACAGCATGATCGGAACGTTCCTCTGGTGCACCGCTGATACAGTAATAACAGTCTCCTAATATTTTGATCCTTAATTGATGGTATTTCTATTTTGTTCGATTGCCGTTAAATTTTTGTTCACCATTTCCCGATGATCATTGTTTTTAGAGTAAAAAGAAAAAAATCATTAAATAGAATCATAATATTCAATTGATTCATTTATGATTATATTTTATGATGATGAGATTGCCTATCTAATTTAACGAAAATAAGATAATCAGAAAGGAATAAAAAGGGGAGGATAAATTGTATCGAAATGAATTTTTCATCTCTCTTTGGTCCTTTTTAAGGTTGCAAAACTAGGCATGCGAAAATTCGCCAAGAGTTTAGGTCCTAGACTGAGAGTAATCGAGTGAATAGATAACTATGAGTGTTAAATGTGAAAATTGAATACGCGTGATATAATCTTCAATAAAAACATTAGCTGTTCAGAAATTCTTCAGAATTTCAAATAACTGAAAACTGTGAATCCGAGATCGAGATATGATAAAAGGAAATTTATCGATTAATATATAGCAATACTAACCTCCGATAGTTTGTCGAATCTTGCAAACAATTCGTTTAAGGTTTTGACAAGTTCCGGGGCAGAGCAAATTGAAGAGATTGCAGTGAAACCCACAATATCGGCAAACAAAATGCTATGAAACAAAGGTGGTAAGTTCAAAGTAAAAGATAAAAGAAGTAAAAGTAAAAGAACGTTTCATATAGAGCAGATCTTATTCTTATCTAGAGACTTACCTGACATTTTCGTGGCGACTTTTAACATAACAATAAAGTTTAGGTTGAGAAAAATGATACCATTTAAATGAAGGAACGTTGAACAAAATGATTGATACAATAATTGATTTTTTTTCAGGTCGATCCAAGATAAGATTAGTTGGAAAGCGGAAAAATAGAGGCGTAAGTGAGACAAAGATAATCAAAATTGAGCGAAATAGAAGTCATTGAAGAATAAAATGATCGATTAGCAAATCGAGGATTTGAAATTCTAATAAAGAAAGAATGGAGAGGTGAAAGAAATACCTCATGTAAATCTTATGAAATTGCCCTTCAACAACAGCTCCAAGATCTTGGCGTATTTCGGCAGCGACATGCTTTGGCAGAACCGAGAGCAATAGACGTTCCTTTTGTTGGATCATTGCGACAAATTAAGATGAAAAAATTCCGATTAATAAATTGGAAAAAATTCATAAAAAACAAAAACTATTCATAAATCAGATTAAAGCAGATCAGCAAGAAGCGTTTGATATTAGATAAAAAAGAAGAGATCATAAAATTGGAAGCGCATCCAAAAACGTACGAATTCCTAGTATCCTACTAATTGGTAAACCAGTATTGTTGATATTGACTTGTATCGGTGATTAACAATGGTCAATAAATTCTTTTAGAATATGACAATGATTTCCTTTCTCATTTCTCTCTAATTTTCATCATGAAGAATCGACCGAACAAAAATTATGATAGATTTAGAAAATCAGAATCAAGAATACACAACAGCCCTGAGATTTGCTGTTGTGATCTTCACAATGTCTTCATTGATTAAATGCAAAACAATCAAGGATCAAGAACTGAGACAAATTATATGGTACACGCACAGTACATGTAATATGATAATAATGATCTCGTAGAGAATTTCCATGAAATAAAAGCAAACACAATGCATTTCGGAATGGAAAATCGTTTACTGTTCAACAATGAGTGAGTAAAAAACATTGAAAAAGTTTTTCATTCGCGATGGACGATTAGACCTATTGATGGCAAGAATAACGAATCGATTATGGATCCGCTTGCGTGTCTGAGTGTGTGTGATCCATTTTGCCAATAGAGAGATAGAATAGTTAGGCTTTATTCTTTCTAACCTTTTGATATTCTATCAATAGAAAGAGTTTATTTGTACTGAATAGTAAACAAAATTACTTCTGTCTCTTGAATGAGGATGATGGTGATGATGCAAAGCGATCTTGGACCAAACGAATTCAAACTAAATCTTATTATTTATAGAGGAAAACAAAGAGGGAGGCGAACGGGTCAATGATTAATTTTGAAATTCCGAAAGATTCATTTTTTCAGTGTTTCAATGTTTGGAAGTTTAAAATACAGAGCTGGACATTATATACAAATGCCATCCAATTACCTGTTTGTATCGATACAAAAGTTCTAAATGGAGATAAAAATCAATCTTCTCAATTTGATTGAACTTTATTTGAACAATTTGTCAGATGACCTCATATTTTATATCTAAATTGTAATTTTTGGCTAATATTTATAAAAATCTTTTTCATTAAGGCTGTTGCAAACACTCCGATTTCTCTCCATTTCTCATTTAAAATATAGAGATGATATTCTTTTATCGATCCAAATCCAATTATTTCAGAAATTTTAGCGCTTACAAACAAATGATGTTTGTTTTGTTAAAGCTTTGATTAGAATCGTCAAATTCTCTTATAAAATATTTCTATGCAGAATCTTATATTCTTTGCTTGAAAATCGAATAAAAAGAGCAATATCTATTCTGATTAGATTGGTTTTCAAATTTTATGTAAACTCATAAGCCTCTAATCATCATCAGCATGATAATTAGAATTTATATCTATAGCAATAGTATATCTCTTGGATCAGCTCTATACGGTACTTTGAAAAATCAAACTAATTTGCGTTCCACAGCAACGCTTGAAGAAAAGACAAATTTTTTTTGTTTCATCCAGTTGGATTATTATGATTGTTACGATCTTTATTAGAAAACCAAGTGTGGATCGATATTTCACAAGAATAAAATTACTCACTTGCTCTTGGGATTCTTCTTCGAGAATCAATTTAGTCTCCAAACTTTGTCTAGTCTCTAAAAATGCTCTTCGTTGCTGTCGTTCGTAGAAAAAAAACGACATGGTACTCAAAAGATTGACGCTGACAATAAGTATGTAATTTGCGACGATCTGGTTGATAGTAAAAGGAAGAAAGATGCAAAAAATTGTTCAATTTAATCAATGGACATTTTAAACGAAATAAAACAATCCAAATAACGATTAGGATTAAGATAGGACTGACTGAAGTGAAAAAATTCTTTACCTGATTAGGATAAAGATAATCTGATTTGGAAAAGATTAATATGAAGATTGAATGGATGATGGCCATCAAAATGCTAAGTGCACAACAGATCCGAAAGCGTAAGGGAAATATTACATAAGTAGCATAGGAATAGAGCAGAAGCCAACTCAAAGATGCTGATGGTTCGGGTTGTTGGCCATAGAAAATCCATAGATCACAGATAATTTGTACCATCATCACTAACCACAGAGCGAACGGTATCAAAGACCAAAGCCTTGAAGTGAGAACATCACGGCTTCGTCTAAGACAGAGAATGAATAAAAAGATCGCTAGCACAAGACAGCTCCCAAGTACAACAATTTGTTGGTAAGATAATTGATTCAATTTGAATCGATTGTTCGATGAATGTGTAGCGAATGGCCTTAGATCTTCATGATTACGATGGGAACTCGAATGATGACGAAGATGATCACTATTGAAGTTTTTGAAGTTATTATCAAATTCAGTAGAAGATGTCAAAAAAGCTTTTCCATTAGAGGAAAATAAGTGGAGACCCAGAAGGACTAGATTAACAAAGATGACGATTACGATCAATGCTCTGAAATCATTTCGCTTCTCGTTCGAATAATATTCTTGATAAAGGTGTTCTGCCTCGCGATCAGCGAAAGAAAAATGCATAAAAGTTGGCAGAAAGCGTTGCATACCGCCATGATCAATGCTCAAGTCTGTATCACCTCGCTTCAAGGTAATCGAATGGCGTCGATGCATCACAACACCGACCGGTTTTGATCGATTAGATGTTCCGGTAGGACTATTTCCATCACCGTTCTTAAGGATGATGTTACTATTATTATGAGTAGCAATAATGTTATGCAATCTTTTGCTCTCCAAATTATTTGCGGAATCATAAACGTTTCGATGTTCACCTTTCATCGGTTTCAATCGTTCACATTCATAACCGTTCCGATAGCCAGCATTTTCAGCATCAATTTCAAACATTTCATCTTGTTCCTCCGAATTCATTTTGGTCTAAGCTGATATGAAGTTTGTCTTTTCCTGATTCTTTTTAAAGTGAGGATTTTTTTGATTTTGATGAAAAATTGAAAAATTTGTTATATGGAGGCATTTTATTGTGTAAGAATTTCTGTATAATCCCAGGATCACTTCATTAAATCGATTAAATTAAAGGAAAACGAGAGCTTTTGATAAGTTGCGATGGTCGAATTCGAAGTATGTATGAATATGGAACGAAGATGGTGTGTCGGTACTGAAGATAATAATTTTGAGCCAGAACAAAAATGATATATCACATTATCATTTACAACATCAATAAAAACAAATAACAACAATTCGATAAGAAATTGTAATCGATGCAGAAAACAAGCGATATCCACCATGACCAAAACGAATTTTCTCATTGGATCGATTTCTTTTGTGAGAAATAAATGGTATTCAATAACACAGATTCGAATGCCACTATAATTGAAAGTTTGATGCAGACATTATGATGAGGATAAGATTTGAAAATGTATGAAATTTTTTCCGCTGAGAAATTTCTTTCTTCGATACTAGTTTGATAGCAAAAGATCAAATGTATCACAAGAATAAGAGAGAGAAATTTCGATGATGATGTCAATAAGGAGACAACGATAATCTTGAAGATTTTCGAGCATAGAGATTCGCTATGGCTTAAATGCAAAATCAAGAAGAAATTCGATGATGTTGATGATCAATTCAATGAATTCATAATTTTTCAATAGTACAATGGATTCATGTGGATGTGTGTTTGGGACAAATTTTCCTTCTCTCTCTCTCTCTCTCTCTCTCTCTCATCGATTTAGTATTCAAGCATTGTTTTATCGGAATTCAAATTCGTCTTGATAATTCATCGATAGCATTTTATGATTAGATATTTGGGAAAAAAATCACAATTTAACATTTTAAATTCTTTCAGAATTCGAATCGATAAGAATGGCTTTTGATGTCGAAAAATTTCCGATAATTTGATTCGATTTGAAAGGAAAATTGGGAGATGCTATCAAAAATTCATTACATTATCTATCGAATATCGAAGAATTGAGAATAGAAAATGCATCATCATCTCGTAAAGCAGTATTTCGATGATTTAACAAGATCGAAATCGATGATTATAATAGTGTTAACGACACAAACATAGAAAGGAACACAGAAAAACTGTGTTAAAATTTAAATGCGGAGAGCAGACGTTCTTGGAACGCATAAAAAAAAGAAGATGACAAAAAAGTTATGAACGATTTGGATCATCGAGTAGAGGATCAAAATGAATTCGCTAGCATTTGAATTTCCTTGACGCGAAACATTTATCAGACCATTGTAAGCTGGTGGAAGATTTTTTTTTCTCTTCTCAATCTATTATAAAAATCTTTTCTTTTTTAAAATGTTTTCCGATGGAGAGAGAAAGAAGTGAAAAAATTCAATATCACACCAAGACAGAAACCATTAATTTTTTTCCCTTTCTTTCTCAATAAAGTTTTTTCTCTTTTTTTTTATCGATTCATTGATTTAGTTTTTCTCGGACGACGACGAACAGCAACGAAGAGACGAGTAATTTTATGAAGGGTGGTGACATTTACAAAATCATCAATGTTATCGGTATTATATTTTCGTTGAGATTCGTTTGATTTTACTAAGCAATTTTTTGTCAATCTTCGCTTCTTGTTGACCGAGATATTTCCATCGATTTTAATATTTTCTTTCGATTTTCGATTCTGTTATTTGATCGAAGGCTGAATGGGCATAGCGGAATCAATTCTGAACTCAAATTCTGATCGATTTCGTTCGAATATTTCTAGGATTCGAATTCGAATGATTTTGTTGAAGCGAATCTCAAAAAAAAAAAAAAAACAATTCGATTCGAATCAAAAAGAATTTTTTTCGTTTAACGAACGGTGAGAATCAATCGAAGAGAAGATCGAAACAAAAATAAAAGCATTGTCAATCATACGGCCTAGGAAGAAGATATTTTGATTGATGCAATTGATTAATGGGGGAAACACAATTTGAATCGATGATAAATAGGATCATTGAAGATCAAATTTTTCTCATATTTTCTTTTTTTTTGTGTGTTCTCTATCACCAATCTTCACTAGAAGAAGAATCAATAGAAGATCATTTTTTCTGAAGCCAAATAATTCTTATAAGTATTGCTATTATTACGATGATTATTTTTTCCAATCAACTAGAGAATGAGAGAATAACAACAAAACATAACAATGATGGAGAGAGTAATGATGATGATGCACAATTCTTTGTTGCTTTTTTTGTTCAAATGAAATCTAATCGAAAAAGGAAGTTAGAATTGCCAACCGCTCTCTCTCTTCTTTGGCTGTTAATTTTATTAGCATCATCGAACGGTTCGAAGTCATCGAAATAAACAATTGTTATACTTGAAAGATGATCACATAAACACACACACACACACACACACACACATCGTGTGTAATCGATCCAGAAAAATAGATTGATAAGATCGTATTGATCTGATGATGAGATGATGATGAGAATTGATGTTCTATCTTGCCAGCATCAATCGATTGATTTTAATCGAATCTACTGTGGGGAAAGGGAATTCTTAGAACGAAAAAAAAACGACAAAGCACCTGATCTTGTTTTGGTTTTAGAAAATTTTCTATTTAATTCGGTTCGTTTTTTTTGTTCTTTTTTGAACGTTTTACGATTTCTGCAACGATTCTTTCGGCCCGTCTTGATGATCAGGTTGGATCTGCTTCTGGCATCATTCGTTCACTCAATGTCTGTAGTGGTGTGTTTGTGTGTGTAGTGCTTAAGATCTTGTTGGCTTCAATCGGTTTAGTGTGTATGTATGTGTGTTGATTTTGGTGTTAATTCAATGATCAAATATTCGCTTGAGAGATTGAGTGAAGAGGGGTTATTTGATCGAAAAATATTCCCTCTTCTCCGATACAGAAAAGCGGTGAAATAAAAAAAAAGTGAAAAAGAGAGATGATTTGCTGTTGGATTTTATTTTTGTTTTTCTTTTCCTTCTTTAAATTAGAGACTCTGATGAATTATTATCATTGCAAGAAGATTTGAGAAGCGAGACAGAGAGAGAGAGAGAGAGAGAAGAGAGAACGGAGAAAGAGAGAGAGAGAGAGAGAGAGAGAGAGAGAGAGAGAGAGAGAGAGAGAGAGAGAGAGAAGAGAGAACGGAGAAAATTTTCAGAATCGGCAAAAAAATCGGTAATTATCCATGCCTTCAACATCACCGTCATTAAACATCATCTCGTCGATCGAAAGTCGGTGTTGTTGTTGTTGTTGTTTTCGTTTAGGTCTCTTTTTTATGTTCGATTTCGAATATTCGATTTTCAAAGAGAATGGGAAATCGAAAATGAGAATGAAGAAGAATAAAGAACGGAGATGAGAATCACCGAGAGATAGAGAGAGAGAGAGAGAGAGAATAATGATGGAATGAGGCGAGATTTGGACTGTGAACAATAACAAACATTCGATTGAATTCTCTTCTCTTTGCCTATTATCTCTCTTTCAAACATTCACTACCAAGAAACACAAACACAAACAAAAAAAAACACCAAAT
The DNA here is from genome assembly GCA_020844145.1 of Sarcoptes scabiei. NCBI lineage: Eukaryota > Metazoa > Arthropoda > Arachnida > Sarcoptiformes > Sarcoptidae > Sarcoptes > Sarcoptes scabiei. The sequence continues at coordinate 1,823,762 of CP080488.1, forward strand.
GCAAAAGCAAACCAAAGAAAAGAGACAGAGAAGAAACAGTCAACATACACCAGCGAAGAAATATGCAAGCACATATGAGAAACTCTCATTGTAGAAATTCCAACACAAAACGAAAACCCACAAGACACACAAACCCCACTGTGAAACATCACCAAGAGAATCTGAAATTATTAGGCAATAGAGATAGAGATAGATAAGAGAGACCGAGCGAAAGGAAGAAAGAGAGAAAGAGAGAGAGAGGAGAGGATGCTGTATGGGAAGCTGTGGAAGGATATCATCATATTATTATCACCACTTTCATTATTATTACTTTTATTACTATTACTTACATTCATAAACAGATCCACACCAACAGAGAAAATGTAGATATCTTGGAGAGAGAGAGAGAGAGAGAGAGAGAGAGAGGAGAATCGAGATATGCAGACACAAGCTTTTTTTGTATTCAATCGGTGTACTATCCATTCTCTCACTCTCTCTCTCTCTCTCTCTCTCTCTCTCTTGGTGTTCTAGTAGAATGGAAAATGTATTTGCTTTCGAAATTGAAAGGGGAAAAAATTTCGGGAGCATTGTAAATTGTAAACATCGGCAGCGAATCGATTGTAAACAACAAAGATAACAATTTAGATGGAGACAAAAAATTAGATGAGAAAAAGAGATGGGAAGACCTTTTAGATTGCTATCACAGAGAATTAGACCCGAATCCTAGAACGAAATCACACTCACATAGTCCCGAGTGTTCTCCCTCACAAAGATTCTGGTGGCAGTCCGTAGAGGAGAAGAAAGAAAGAGACAGATAGAGAGAAAGAGAGAGAGAGAGAGAGAAGATTTGGATCGATTAGATATCATCAAGCTATTCTGCTATCAGTCCAAACGACACAAGCTTCGAGAATCTCTCCGATAAGAATTGATGCAGATTAAGAAAATCGAAAGAAGCATGGAGAACAGTTGAGAGAGAGAGAGAGGAGAATAGTTCCCAATTTCCAAGTGGTCTCTAACTTTGCCGCAAGATATTCCAAATTCTCTGGTGCAAGCTTCAAAGTTTAATGTGAAGCACATTTATGGATCGATACCAACTGCAACATCGCAGCAGTAATCAGAGAGAGAGAGAGAGAAAGAAAAAATAGTCGTTGCAGCAATCTAGGTCCCAGAATCATTGCAAAAGAGAGCCAAAAAAGGCGTACGCATTAGTCTATGAGTTTCAAAAAGTTATTTCCCCTATTTTTGGTGAATGAAAATACTGGAAAAAATTGGATCACTTACAATGAACCTCTTGGATAAACTTTGCATTTTATTTTCAAATAGTAAAGAATTATGGCGTTTAACTTCTCACATCTCTCTCTCTCTCTCTCTCTCTCTCTCTCTTTTGCTCGGTTTAAAATTAGTTTGACATTTTAGAGTTGTAAAAAAAATTGAACCTAACCCTTTTTTTCTTAGGCACAAAATTTTTAATAGCTATTCTTTGTTTTTTTTCTAAATTTTTTTTGTTCAATTCTCACTGTATCGAAATTAGTTTAATAGAATATCGGTGAATTCCTTACCTAATCTCTTCGTTTCGTATTCCTTCCCAAACTCTCTCTCTCTCTCTCTCTCTCTTTCTCTCTTTATGTCTCTGATTTCTTTGGTATTCTGCACCTCATTCCAAACTTAATCCTTTGATGGTTTGATATGCAAGTGATTTATCGACACACACTCTATGCTGTGTGCGTGTGTGTGTGTGTGTGTGAGTATGTATGTCGTAGCAATGCAATTTATCGACAAAAATTTACACCAGCAAATATAATGTGAAATCGTTCCACAATCTCAAACGCTATTATTCTTTATTTTTTTAAATTATATCTTATCTCTCTCTCCCCCTTTCTCCCTTTCTCTTCGGATACTTAATCATGATCCCATTTTTTTTTTCGAATCGCAAATGGTAAATTTGGAGCAAAAAGTACAAATCTAGTCATTATTGTCTGTGTGTTTCTCTCAATCTATGTTATAGTGTCATCGAAAAATTTGGAACCGAAAAACCAAACAAGAGAAAAGAGAGAAGAGCAAACGAAGAGATAAAACAAAGCGAATGAATCTGCTAATATCGCAAACAAAAAAAAATCGATTTTGAAACGGAACAACATTCCGGAACGAACGATAATCACCACAAAAGAAGCTACGAATATCGGAAAGAAGTAATGAAAAATAGTCGAGATCAAAGTGAAAAGAAACTCATTCATTGTGAACTGTATTGCGATTGTAATTATTGACTGAGTTGGAATTTTAGATCAAAAAAAAAAAAAAAAAAAAAAAAAAAAGAAATTTCTAGCAAAGAATTCACAAAGAATTCTCGTCTTCCAGAATATGGGCCACATTCATTCTATCGAAATTTCCTAGATACTTTTTTCACAAGAGAAATCTGAAAAAAGATTCTCGAAGCGGATTGAAATTAATATTTTTATTTAGCTAATAATTTGTAATTCATTCAAAGAAGAGAGACTAGGTTCTGGTCTTTTGTTGCTCAATAAATTCCAAACACTTTCTGAACAAGAGTCGAGACATTTTGCAAAATTTTTAGGCAAATCTTTTTGTTTTTGGCTCCGATGCGCGATAATTTGAAGTGAAAATTGAACGGACTCGGAAGTCTATTTTTAGATTTCAATAATGAAAATTTTCTCATTGTCTCTTTGTGAAGAAATCAAACACCTTGAACTTAGGTATGCCCCGATAGAATTACGATGTTATGACAAGATGTTGTTCTCAAAAATGTTTCGTTAGTTTCATTTTCCGAATTCTAATGAATTTTTATCACTGATTTGCTCCATTTATGCTAATGATGATCTTTCATTTAAATTCTGGAACACTCTAACCCCAAGAAAGTCTCATCTACGCAAGACAGATTCTATGGCACAATTCCATAATCCTTGGATCAATTTATCGATGATTGATATGCTCTGAAGACATAAACTTGATGATGGCGTCGGAGATTCAATGCATTCCCTTAGCTAGAAAATTTCTACGAAATGATTTTGAAACTCAAATCCATGTTTCCGGTCTATCGATCGATCGAATCAATCTGTTTGATGATTTCATTTCGATCATCTTCGAGATGTAATCATTTTATGATACGAACTAGTTTCACATTGAACAAGAATGCATTTTTTTTTTCTCATTCCAAGTCAGAAGATCAGCATATTTTTGATTGATTGAATCCATTTTTTTTCCTCTTAAATTCCTAGCTGGATCGAAAATGATTCGAAGATAAATGAGAGAGGGGAAAGGGAAGAGAAATAGAAAAGAGACACTATTCTCTATTCTAGTGATTCTTGAACAGAAAGAATACTACCAAAAAAAAAAAAAATAAATAAATAAATAAATAAAGGAAAAAATCGATGATTCCGAAAGACATTGATAATTTATTGGACCGGAAACAGTGTACTCTAGATTCTAGAACTCTACAGCTAACCGAATTAGTTTTTTTTTCTCATTCTGATCCGCTAGAATTAATGAGAAAAGTATCAAGACAACAACAATGTAGGTGAATTTCTCGATCCGAAACGAGATACTTGGAGAGGCGAAAAGAGTAGTGATGTTTGAAATTGAAACATTAGAAGGAGAAGAAATTGAGAATGGGAAAAAGAAATTATGATTAACAACAATCTAGAATCTAGAAGAAATCGAACTGAACCAAGGCCAAAAAAAAAAAAAAAAAAGAACCAAAGCAGAGAAAGAGAGAAAGTTTAGAAAAAATTCTAATTTGTCAACACAAGCTCTACCACCGCTGCCAACATCAAAATCAAATCAAAGTTTTTTTTTCTTTTTTTTTTTTTTTTTTGAAGTTTCAAACATTTTGAGAAGAATGAAGAGAAGAGATTTAAAAATAAGCCTATGGATTCTATTTTGGGTAGACAAAGAAAGATTTTCTTTCTAGCTTTTTTTGTTGTTGTTGTTGTTTTAGACTAGAAATAGCATCGTATTCTTTGCAATGAATGAAATTCTTGATCCGTTTAATTATTATTGCGATCCGTTGTGGAGTTTGTTTTGATGAAAAGAAATAGAGACTTCAAAGTCTTTACTGCAAATCATTCTAAGATTCATTTCTCTTCTCTCTCTCTCTCTCTCTCTCTCTCTCTCTCTCTCTCTCTCTCTCTCTCTCTCTATAGCTTTCTCGTTGTTTGCCTTGATCTTGTTCGTTTAGCTAGTCAGCATTTGACTGATCTATTTTTGTCATTTGTTTCGTTGTTGGTGGTGATGTGATGAAGATGATGAGATATGAATCGTAATGATTACTTCTAATTCATCAGAATAGTAGATCATCTTCATCATTCAATGTCATCATCATCATCATCATCATCATCATAGCTCTATTGCTTTCAATTATGCTTAGGTTAGTAGGTTAGGTTTGATTTTCTAGGTTATTCGCTCAATCATTGAGCCTCAATGGAATCGCTACCATTACTGCTGCTGCTGCCGATGATGATGATGATGATGAGGATGATTATGATTATGAGAATCAACAACAACATTCTAAAATTTCAATAGAGAAGTGAAAAAGAAGTTACATAGAAACAAAACAGAATGCAACACACCCGATCATCAAACATTCACAAGGAAATGAGTCTATCTTTTTTTGTTTTTTTTTTCATTTCATTTCATTTCAACATTTATTTTATTTTTTTTTGCTCGAATAGCAATGAATTTTCATAATAGGAGAGGAAAAAAATTCAATGCCACCTTCATTCATTCGTTACGTTTCACCGTTTTGTTGTTGGTTCGGATCAATTTCAATCTCTTTATTGAATTCTTGATTCTATCTTCGAGTCTAGAATTGAATCAGCCCTCTCTCTCTCTCTCTCTCTCTCTCTTCGGTCAACGACTAATAAAGATAGATTATGATGATGATGTTTGACTCTCTCACAGTGAAGATATCAATGTGGTAGAAGGTAGAAGTGAGTAGAAGGTCTCTCACTTCTCTCTGTCTTGATCAATGCAATTTAATCCTTGTTTTTTGAAACCTATGGGAATCCATTCTCTCTTATTATGGAATGTTTTTTTTTTTGACTTTGATCAGATCTCTAGGTCTCTATGCTATTAGAAGAGATAGTAATATTCATTAGAGGTTTTTTTTTTCGATGCTGCATTATTTGTTTCTGAAGCCTTTGTTTTCAAACCCATTAGAATGAATGCCATCACAATGTGTAGTCGATTTTAATTTAATTAAGGTCACTGATAATTTGATCGCCATTAAGGGGATCTTAGTGGGGTAGTATTCACAAACTTTTTCAATGTCGAATTAATTTTTTTCACATTCTGAAATTCAAACTGATTTTCCCAATTAAAATCTTTCAATGGCTCGAATTTGATGAAATTTTTTACACTAAAAATTAAACGATTCGTTTCGAGAAGATTGAAAATCGGTTTCTGATGCAATGTTGTTTTCAATCACCAAAAATAATCATAAAAATCGTTAACTTTCGCTTGGATTAGCCTTAGGGTTTCTTAGAAACGAAAAATCGTTCAAAACCAATCATCATCTCAACACTTGCAATTAGAGCAATGAGATGAAGATTGAAGATCTGCTTCACGATTCATCAATCGTTATGATCAGAATTAGAGATTTTCTATCTGAAAATTCTATCCAAATCGATTGATTAATGATGGCGGATTCCATCACCTTCCTTACGAAACAATCTGGTGTGTAAAGAGTGCACATAATTCTGATGAATCTGTTTCGAAAGAGAAGATGTTCTCTGCTCTAGCGAAGAGTTATCCATTCACTTGCAGCACTCTCCTCGAATCATTATTGAACATCATCAATCATTATCGATTGTTTGATGTTCATCTTCATCGGAAGAGATCGAAAAATTTTTTTTTTCTGCATCGCAAACAAAATCGCAAACATTGAAGATTGCATATTGCTTTTTTTCTGCGGAAACAATATAGGAGGCCAAATCAGTTTAATCATTCATCAATTGTTTAATAGTGAAAGTAATTTGTCTTCGATACTTTCAAATAGAAACAATGAAATCGAAGCGAATACAGAGAAAGTTTATGAATTTGAATGAAGAAATAATGGAATGATTTCGTTCTATTAGTTTCTGGACAAATTCTTTGTTTCTCTCGATTTCGAAATTAACTCATCATCAGATTTTTATTGAGTTTGCCGCTTTTATTTCGGTTATTTCAATTGGTCCTCTCAAGCCATTCTAATAACTTGTTTTTCTTGAATCGTTTCCTCTTCTTCTTTGCTTTTTTTCTGTTTTCTCATTGAGTTAATTAACATCAATCTTGATCAACAACAACAACAACAACCTCATCAAATAATGATGATTGATAGGATTGCAATTCAATCACACCAAATTATGAAATGTCAGCCAATGTTTGGTCTCTACCGAATCGATTCAAAATCTATTGCCAGTATTCATTCCATCACAACACTCAATGATGTCTGATTAATCGAAAAGGAAAGCGATATCGATTTCAAGCCTTCTGAATAAGAACCGAATCAATATTGATTAGATCTTCTTGGTCATCTGAGTACTCTGTCTCTCGTAACTCTCATTGAGAAGTCGTCTGCAATCTGCTAATGAGAAGAAACAAAACAATAGCTTTCATTAGGTTTCGATTTCAATTCTTTGAATTCTTAATCAAAAGTTCTATCAATTTATCTCGGCTAGACGAGAATGATTGATGATGGGGACCGAGTGAATTAGAACACTCAAATTCTTCCCTCGAATATCTTCAGAGTAATTTTCTCTCTTTGATGATGAAGATTGTTTAATGACTGCATCATCGTATCATTCATTGCCTCTAGAGAAAACAATCAAAAATAATTTCTGTTGGTTTCTCTCTTCATTTTGATCTTTGAAAATTTCTCTAGCGAATGAATCTATTCAAAAGAGCTTATTTAGAAGTGAATCAATTCATAGAATAGCTAATAAAATCAAGTAGGTTTCAAAAACAGCTCGATCTGATCTAAATATCTTCAATCTTAGGGCTTTGAATCGACATTTGAAGGGAAAAAAATTAGAAAAGTTTCGTAATTATTCTCTTTATTCTGATATATATCTGAGATAACTTGTTATCTTTCTATTAAATTTAATTTTGGCAAAAATTATAATAAAAAAAAAGTAGATCGAAATAAGATTGCATCGAAGTAAAATTCTCAATTGATTGTTCCATCACTTTTTACTCTCTTGTACTCCTTCTTCAATCAAATGGAAGCATTCATTTTTTCAGTTTCAAAATTTTTCAAAAAATTTCCATATCTCCAAACGAACCTAGATGATGTTTCTGATGTTGCTGTTCAGGATGGGGTTTAAATCGAAATTAGAATAGGATATGAGGAAGAGAAAATTACTTTTTTTACCAGAGGTGAGAAGAGAGCACAGGTGTGAGGATTCATCTAGACACCTATGATGGCTGTGTACAATTATGATCAATGATGCTATTTAAATTTCATTCATTGCAGTTGATTCGATCTAACGTTGACATTTCAAGTAATGGAAATTTAAAAAAAGTGAAAAAAAACGACTTGAGTTCAAACCTAAACAAACAAGAAAAAAGAAAATATTCTTTTCAAAAGCAATCAAAATACCTTGACACACACTGATCATAGAGTAATTTAAGAATTGAAATTCTACTCTCTACTAAAATCGATCCGACAACTTAGATTTTACCTTTTCAATTTCGATTTAGGAATTAATTTAAATTTCAATATTCGATCTAATCCGAATCCAAGCAAAAATATTGTCTCAATTATTATTCAGATTTGAACTGTTTTCACCGAAACAAGACCAAACAGCTCTTGGGTCTATATCTGATCCATTCTACAAATTTCGATTAGTTTGTTATTAAGATTTTTGATCCTTTACATAAATCAATCTTCGAATTGAATATTTTTGTAATTTGAAAAAAAAGATCCCAGAATCAAGAGGGAAAAACGAAACAGAATTAAAATTCAAATAAAACACGAACCCTCATTTCTCACCACAACATTTTTCTAAAAAAAAAGACGTTAGGTTATCTTCTTCCATCCCTCCATCACCTTCCCTTGTCTTAGTTCTAGATTCTACAAGAATATTGTGGGTGTGTGTGTGTGTGTGTGTGTTTGTTCAGTCTTGCATATCGAACAAGACTACATTCGATTGATCCTGAAACATTGTGCACCGTAACATTTTTAAGTGGATCGATTCCGATGGATTGGTTTTTTTTTCTCTTGGAAGCTAGATAATTTATTAATCTAGATCGAAAGAATCGTTAAGATCTCTGCAGATCGGATCGAATTCAAATGATATATATTGGAAATTTATCTCTCATTTAATGTTGCAATTTTCGAAATTATAGCCCATCATCTTATCGAAATCAATTTTATCGATATATGGATGAAACTGAATCTAGAAAAAGTTTGTGGAGTTTGTTTTGCTTTATTTCGATCATAAATCGGATGCATATTTGTTCGATATGATAGCTGTTATCTTCATCATCATTTTGTTAATGTTTTTATGTGCGATTTTTTTTTCTCTGTTTGCTGTTGCTGGAAATGCTGTTTTTCGTTCTCTCTCACTTCTCGATCACGATGGCGAATATGGATTCGATTAGATGAACGACGAGTCGAAGAGAAGTTCGCAATCACAATTTATTCGAGAAAAATATGGTCCGAGAAAAAGCGATATTCTTTTGGATATTGCAATCTGGAATTGCAATGAATAGAGGAAATGAATAATAAGTCGATAGGCAAAAAGAAGAAAAAACTTTGTTAAAACTATCCATTAGTTAGATTGAATTCGTAACGATTGGTCTCTTTTCGCTCCAGGTTCTGTCTTTAAAGATCTAGAAAGATTTGTGTAGACAATATAGAGAGAGAGAGTTTGATGATCGCGCACTTTGGTCCATATTTCGATCCATATTACTAGAGAATATTGCAAAATATCACAATCATCATCGACACCGTTGATAACAATGAAAACTTTTCTCGATCTACACAGACCAAACATTTGATCGAATAAATTTTCTCTCTGTTTTGATTACACTGCATTCGAATAATTGAGGAATAAATTGCGACCGAAAAAAAAAATGATTCTTCCGGCGAAAACAAATCTACATCATCATCAATATCATCATCGATGTTATACTCAACAAAAAGGAAAACGAAATTCTTGGAATTATAGACAAAATTTACAGCATTAAGAGACAGGAGAAAAGAGAGAGAGAAAGAGAGAGAGAGAGAGAGAGAGAGAGACGCATTAAAGCAATGAAAAACATACACGAGGGCTCGAGAATCACAATCGAGACCTAGACCACAAATTGATTATTCTCACAGCAAAAGAAAAAATTACAAAAATGTTTCCAAAACAAACAAATCTTTTGATTTTTGCTTGTTCTCTCTCTCTCTCTCGCTCTATCTCACTATTCTCTATCTGAAAATAATAGCAGACAGGAATTCTGATGAAGATTTTGCCACACTCACACCGACAATAAGATATTGAGTACTTGGTGGGCGTTTTTTTCCGATAAGTTTAGATATTTAGAATAAAATTTTTGAAAAATTTATAAAAGCACTATTTTCTATGAGCTCAAAAAAGCAAAAAAGAGATTAGAACAGAGTGAGAAGATAGAAATTTTTTTTTTCAAGTATCATCGAGTGGAATCAAATTAGAGAAAGAGAGACAAATTTTTCATTAAAATTTTTTCTGGGTCGCTTTTTTTTTACCGATCTTTAAAATTCCTAGTCTCATCTCTCAAAATATGCTGGTGTTTAGATTTTGCTTGATTCTCGATTGAAAGAAAAAATCTAAAAAATTTTCTTGTGATGCAATCGATCATTCGAAGACAATGAAGAATGTCAAGCAATGGGTGGGAAAAAAATTCAATTAATTTTTGAAGAGAAAAAATTTCCCATTCGTATCGAAGAATCGAATTTGATACAAATCTTATCAATCGGATTAGATTCATTTTGATAGGCTCCGTTTCTAATTGATTGGATTGTTTTCAAGATTCTTTCGAGAAAGAAAATCAATCAAAAAATAAGTTTTTCAAAGAGGTTTCCTTTCTTTCGCTGAGAATTCTAAAGAGACTAATTCTTCTTCAAAGATAAGATTTTTTTTTTGAAAATTTGTTTCTTAAAAATCAGAAGCCTTAATACATTCTCAACAAACTAAAATCGAGGAAAAAAAAATTTAAACTTTTTAGAACACAGCTTCTTGAAGAGGGAGTGAATGAGTTCGCAAATTATTATTATAACCAAAGAGTAGAAAAAAACTTTTGCTTAAAGATTTACGCCTCTGATCCGCCTTGTATGTAGGGAATGGAATTAGGCGGTGGTTGAGAAAGAAGTTCTGGACCAAAGTGATTCGATCAATTTGGTTTTGAGTTTTTTTCTTTCTGAATATTTCAAGCGATTCAAGCGACTCGTAATTTTCTATTTCTAGTTTGGTCTAGAGCGATTGAAATTTTTACGGTTCATAAATTTTTTTTCCCAACAAAACTAAATCCTAGGACCAAGGATTTTCGGCAAAAAAAAGCAGTTAATCTTAACTTCTAATATTAGTCCTTTGTTTTTAATTTCTTTCTGAGCTAATAGATTGCGAGAAAAGCCCAAATTGTTTTTTTTCTAGAAAACAATACAAATAAAAGGCTAATCTTCGAATCGTTAAGCTCTTCGAATTAAAATTTACTGCCTCGCTTGCAATATTTTAAGCTCGGAATTTTGTAGAGAATAAATGATTGAAAGCGATCCAAATCCATTTGATTGAGAAAAATTAATCTCTCAGATCTGATCTGAATCTATAGTCCTAGAACCGACAAAACTTAAATTCTCTACCGAAAAAAGAAAAGAAAAGAAAAACCAGATAGGAAAACCTATTCAAGAAATCCTTTCAAGAAAAACGGACGTAAACTTCACTGCATTAATTCAGAGCGAAGTTCACTGCATTAATTTACGATCTCGCCTTTTTGTCGTGAGAACTGAGAACAAAAAGGAAGCAAAACAATAGTAAAGCTCAATATAAAATTGGATCGATTTAATCAATGATTGTTTATGTCGATGATGATTGGGAATCGGATCGCTCTCGATTCTAGACAAAGAAACAACAAAGACAATACAAAACTACAACAAATAACACTAATGACAATGGACAATAGTCATTCTATCACTCTGTTATCTAATCATATCTCTTGAGAGAGATAAGATTCAGATCTCGTTTTCGTATCAAATATCAAATTGAAATCTATTTACGTAAGTAGAACGATCGAGATCGAGATCGAGATCGAGAGAGAGAGAGAGAGAGAGAGAGAGAGAGAGAGAGGATGTGTTGATGAAATTTGGATCGAATATTAGAAAAAAATAAAATTATATCGTTGTCATCGGAAACAAATAGTGCATTTTTTCTCGAAAAAATATAGAGAGAGAGAGAGAGAGATTAGACATAAATTTGAGAAAAAAAAATTCCAACAATTCTAAGCTAGTCAATTGGTTTCACTGTTTCATTCTAGCTCTTGTGTTTTTTTTCAAACGGTAAAGCAAAAAAAAAAAAATGAAGATCCTAAGGAAATATTGATTGGGAGAAAGTGAAAAATTTAAGAAAACTAGAAATGATATTATCTATACTAGTAATAATATAGTAATAGCTACGAGGAAAGAATGATTGGATACAAGTAAATGAAATGGGAGATGAGAAATGCTTGCAGGAAGACGAAAGAAAAAAAGTGAGATGAATGTTAGAGAAAAAAAATCGGACCATTGTATCTCTCTTCGTAGCTCTCAATCTTGTTCCGCTTCAATGTTCATCATTTTGGAACTTTTTCGGTGTTTCGATTATTTTTCTCCAATCTTTTTTTTTCCCAACCAACGATTCGACCCAAGACGATTCAAAGAATGCAACAATAATGAACGCAATGGTAAGAATCGAACTGATGGAAATGATAAATGAGATCAATGATGGATCGGTTGATTTTGCGATCGAATTTTCGTTAAAGTGAGAGAAGTTTAGAAGAAAAAAAAAGGTGTCACTTTGCTCCCACCTTCCGATAGTGAATCCTAGATCTAGAAAAAGATTTCTCGGACATTGTTAGGAATTTTTGTTTTTCTAATTCAATTTTTGAATCAAACATAAAAAGAAAAAGTAATAAAATTAATAATTTAATACAAAATTTTCGTGAGAAATCGCTACCCTAGAAAATCTAGGCTCAATAATTCGAGTTCATTTTTTTTCAATTCTCCAATGAAGAGAAGAGATGCGAATCACACCTAGTCCTATTCCATCATACTGCAAATAATCATCTCTGTCCAGCCTCTGGTTCTGCCGCGTTACACTAGGAACGGTCCATTGTTTTTGAATTCCAAACACGATCTTTAGATCGTTGATTAGTCTAGAAGATAATAGAATAGAATCTAGAGTTTCGAGTATAGAATCAAAATGACAGAAATGAAAAAAAAAAGAACGAAACAAACTGGCTTTGTGTAGAATCTCTCTTCTTTCAGTCCACGAGAATATTCAATGAGAGTGAGAGAGCTACAAAATGGGAAAAACTTGTTATCCAATCAAATCTCATAGAAATTCTTGCAAGAATTCTTTTCTATTCTATTCTATTCTATTCTGAAACGATCAAATCGATCTCATTGATCAGAGGTTATGTTATCGGTAGAACCATTAATAAAATATTAAAAAGACCATCTAGATTTTCTATTACTATTTTTAACCTTATTTCGAAGCTCTATTCGTGGCCACTTAAACTTTTTCGAAACAATCACTGATAATAATAATAATAATAATTTCAGTCCTTTTGATACTGATAATGTTTATAACTCATTAGAATTGTGTCAAACACCTACGGCCAATCGGATGACATTTTGAAATGCACACGCAGAACGACACAGACATAATTGTACAACGATACGATCGCCTAATCAGCTAGAAAATTGAGAGCGAAAGAAAAAAATAAATCCTAAATGGTCAGACATTGTAATTTATAATGCAAGAAAAGAGCTAATAAGCTACGATAATACAAACAAAAAAACAAGAATGAATGTCAGATAGCTTTCTTGATACCGAAGAGAAATTTTATTCGCTTATATTTGTTACTAAATGACATGCTAATTTTTTTGTCGAGATCAACAAACCAAAGAGAGAGAGAGAGAGAGAGAGAGAGAGAGAGAGATGATTTTTGACATTTCGATGATGTTCCAACACTGATAGTAATTATCATCGGAAAGAGAAATTCCAATTTATTTCCAACACCATTTTTATCAAAAGTATATGTGATATTTATTGAACAACTGAACAATAATCAGCACTATTGTTAGGACTTCTAGAGCCCTACATTTCTATGGTCCCAAGTGTCATTCATTCGTCTATTTCTAATGCTGAAATAATTCCGAAATTAAAAATTCAAATTCTTCAACTCATTACAACGCCATCTTTTGATTGTCGAAAATGACAAGAAGTGTTGAAATGCTGATGATGGATGCTGGTGTTGTTGGTGTTGTATCTCGCCACGTTTTTTCTGTTTATCGAAATTACTTTGATTTAAAAATTTTGCAAACTTTTTTAATTGCTGGAAAATGCCATGATTATTGCAAATCTATTCTAAATTTTGATCGATTTTTTTAATTTTCATTCAAAAAATTCCTCAATCATCGCAATCTTAGACAACTAGAATCATCAGCCGGTATCAAGATGCCACAAAACGAACATATCGAGCTATTTAATAAGCGTTATGGAAGACGTTTCGATCATGAGGAACGTAAACGTAAAAAGGAAGCGCGAAAAGTTCGCGAAATTTCAACTAAAGCTAAAAAATTACGCGGTATCAAAGCGAAGATCTTTAATCGAAAACGTTTCACTGAGAAGATACAGATGAAAAAGACGATCAAAATGCATGAAGAGAAAGAGAGTAAAAAACGTGAAACACCGGTGAATGACGGTACCGCAATTCCACATTATCTTTTGGAACGTGAAAATCAAACAAGAGCCAAAGTTTTATCAAATATGATCAAACAGAAAAGAAAAGAGAAAGCTGGTAAATGGGAGGTACCGATACCAAAAGTTAAAGCCGTTTCTGATTATGAAGTTTTTAAGTGAGTTATTGATGAAATTTTTCCTTTTGATTAATACGATATTTATTCGAATTGTCACAAAATGATAGAGCGATACAAACTGGAAAACGAAAAAAGAAATCATGGAAACGTATGGTGACAAAAGTTTGCTACGTTGGCGAGGGATTCACTAGGAAACCACCGAAATTTGAACGATTCATTAGACCGATGGCTTTGAGATTCAAAACCGCCCACGTGACTCATCCGGAATTAAAAACGACATTTAATTTGCCTATAATCGGTGTCAAAAAGAATCCTAGTAGTTTGATGTTCACATCGCTCGGTGTGATCACAAAAGGAACGGTGATCGAGGTCAATATTAGCGAGCTCGGTTTAGTTACTCAATCTGGAAAAGTTGTTTGGGGCAAATACGCTCAAGTTACCAATAATCCTGAGAACGATGGTTGTATCAATGCTGTTTTGATAGTCTAAATGTTCCATCTTCATCCACTGTTCATAAGCTATTTGTATTTAAACAAATTTCAAAAAGCTCTTATGCATTGAGGTTAAAGCTCTTTTGTATTCTTAAAAACGTTTTCAAAAATAAAATTATTTCGTACTTTGTAATGCCTTGCGTTGGAATTCGAGCGCTAGAGACGGAGAACATGCATTAGATCATGTTTGATCGATAGAAATCCTTGTAAGAAGAGCGACTTGTTGATAGTTAGCCTATCTACAAATGAGTTTTATATAAAATTCTATATTAAAATGAATAGGGTCGCGCCGAACTTTAAATATCAGCCCAGATATCACTGAAGCGATCGTTTGATAGATTTGTATTTGTGTTTTCTATTAGGAATCTTTTCCTCTAAATAGTCAGAAATTATTCTCGATCAAATTATCAAATAGATTTTATGATGATGCATTAGTGTATCTGTGCCAAAATCCAAATTTGCGCAACAAAATCTCATCTTTGTTCTTACTTTGTTCTGGAACAAAAATAATTCACATTTTTTTCGTTTCTCAATTTCAAAAAGGAACTATCTAATCTCAAGATTTATATCGAATTTATGGTGTTGAAAATCGGTGTTGCGAATAAATTTTTCTTTTGTTTCGTATGATTTGATTCGAGACAAACTTGTTTCTGGATGGTTATATTAGGGAAAGAAATGAAATGGCGAAAGAAGAAATAAACTTTTTCCTCTTCCCAGCCATCAATCCTAGATAAATTGATGGGGAACGGGATGATGATACTGTTGAAAATGATGCTGTCGTTGCGATGTTTGTTGCTGTTGTTGATAATTCGACCTTGAACATATTCGATAATATAGATCATTCACTTGTTCCTTAATTAAAAATAAAAAAAAATTTTAACATTAAAAAAACTATCTCTCTCTCTCTCTCTCTCTCTCTGTCATCAATCTCGAAAGGACCTTGTTCCTTATTCCGTTTTAATCTATGCGGAACGGTTTGTGCTTTTTGCACTTCTCTCTGCCAGAAAATAAATTAATATTCAAATGCAAAGACAGAGAGAGAGAGAGAGAGAGAGAGAGAGAGAGAGAGAGAGAGAGAGAGAGAGAGAGAGAGAGAGAGAGAGAGAGAGAGAGCGAGAGAGGGGACAGATTACTAGAACATCGACTATGTCTATGATAATAATAGCTTGCGCTTGGAGAAAAAATTAATTGGAAAAAATTGTAATCTAATTGAAAAGCCTCTATACTTCAACACTGAGCAATGATCAAATATTTCAAATAGAATCAGTGATAGGTGTGTGTGTGTTTGCTTGTGTGAAAACATCGAGAGAAAAATACAAGCAGATTTCGATGTTAAATTCGGTGATACTGTGAAAGGTTTTTTGTGATCAAATCACTGAAGCAAACTAGGCTCATTTGAGCTTTTGTGAGGCTCTCTAAGTTCAACGATCACATTTCAGCTATGCATCGAAAAAAATCGACGATATTATTTTGGATAACATCGATCATTTGAATTAAATTTGAAATTTTTCTCTTTATTTAAAAGACTAGGATTCGATTTCGTTCGATTGATTCTCAAGCAAACAAAATTCTATCGATTCGATTGATTTCAATCGCTGAGAAACGATTTCTCACTAAACTATAGACTTAAATATTAGCTAATTATCGCTTTTCGATTCCGATGATAAGCACTAGAATTTTAGCCAAAGAACTCAAATCATTTTGTTTTGGATCAACTAGAGAGTCCAACAATCAGATCAGCTAATTATCAACATCACCATCATCATCATAATGGAGATTTCATTAGTATCCACAAAAATAACAAACAACTAGAAAATCATCGGCAACAATCCTCATCGATGATGGTGGTGATGATGATTACCATCTTCATTCGTTTCGATGAGAGATTGAGAGAGTTTCGCTAATTCGGAAGGCCAATGGATTCTCTTTAATCGAAACGAGAGAGAGAGAGAGAGAGAGAGAGAGAGACAATTTCTTCCTCTTTCTCGTAACAGAAAGCAAACATATTTCATCACTGGAATAGCGAGAGAGATTTCGAGAATGAGATTCAAAGAAAGGAATAAGGGATAAGGAAAGTGTCGATGAAGATGGAGAAGGAGATGATGGGAATATAGAAAATTATAGGAAAAAACCAAAAACATTTCGTCTGTATATATTCATCGAACATCAAGGGATTTGAAATTATAATAACAGTGATTGAATTTCTTCCATTCTCAGCGCTTCAATCGATCGGTGTTAAATCTCGTTTCTTTCTCTCTCTTTACGACGATCTCGCCATGGAAAAATAAAGCTCGAATAACATCAAATCAAATCTTAGAACAAAATTTCCCTCTAAAACAAACAATTTTTATTTTTCTTTTGCTTTCATTTTTGTTTCAGATCGAGATTTTCCTGGAAATTTAATTTCAATCGAGATCTAAACCAAATACCTAGAACTACGAGAGAGAGCGATAAAGATTACCTGTAGATCTATCAACCACACACCTTGCGGGAAATTTTCGGCCCTCTTTCAATCACAAAAGAGATGTACTTTCAAAGTTCATTTTTCAATTGAATCGTTCTAATTTTAGTTGCTAGAATTAGAAAAAAAGCTTACTTTTTACAATTTGTTCGATTCGTATCTGTCGATCCGATACATCGACTTGTTTGTTGTCGCAAATCATTTTGGTTTTGCCGATGTTATCAATCAATGTGTTATTCTTGAAGCAAATTCTTCGAACTCTATCCTCTGATCCTCTTCTTGTGTGAACGTTTCACGGAAATTCTTAATTTGATGCAATTCTTCTTCTTGCACTTTGTCTGGATTCTGCTTTCTTTTTTTTTCTCTTCGAACACAGTCATCATCGTACGTAGATTTCTTAGCTGTGCTGGTTTCACACCACTAGATTCTCTCCTTGGTCTGCCCAATAGATTGTTTTCGATTGCCGATGTCAATTACGTCAATTCTAACCAGTTTTGATGCTATATAAATTATGATTGACCATCTTACAATCTCTTGAAGCTAGTGATCGCCACCATTTCTTGCCTGGTGACGCCAAGATGATAAAATGAATCAACAAAAAATATTCAAATCTTTTGATGATATTTAAATCGAAAATTCCAATGAACTTTTCTACGTTCATAAAAACCTCGGTGACTTTTAACACAAATTGACTTCGAACCTTTTATCTTACGAGTGAAAGAATCGAGAATCAATAAAGACAATAAAAAAAAATTTCTCTGAACTCTAAGAGTGGAGTAAAAGTTCATCAAAGTTCATCGTACGTTTATCGTTAATTACCTCTAAAAAGCTATTTTTAGCCATTCGATATTATCTCATACCGCCATCATCAACCGATCTTGATCTTTCATTTATAAATAGAAATAGATTTGAAAAAAAAAATTCAAATTTTTCAAATTCACTTGCACTTCCGTTCGATTGAAACAAGAAATTTGAAAAAAAAAGTTCGAAGCTTATCTTCTAAACAGTCTCTTTTATCATTGAATTGTTAAACAAAAATTTAAGAAAAAAAAAATGCCATCACGAGATCGAACAATTCTTCGACAAGGTCTTCGAACAATCGGACCCCTCGTTAGATTGACGGTAAGTTAAATGTTTTCGCTTGGAATCGTTTAGTCTTGATCGATTCCGATCTTTCAATCTCCACAATTTATCCCACTACAGCCACAGCCAACACTAGCCATAATCAAATTCAAACCCTTTCCGTTTATTTCAACAAGAAAATAACCTTCAACCTTCTCTTTTTCTCTGATTTAATTTTTCTACCATAGAGTTTGCTTGTTTTACTTTAACAAAACTCAATTATATACTGTTAATTTCTTCAAATAGCGGAAATAAAGAGAGGATACAAGCATGAAATTTGAAGATTATTACTCTCCAACAATGAAATAATTTAAGATTATTAGCTTATACTTTTTTCTTTAATCTTGATGAAACAAGAGAAATGAAATTGTCTAGTTGCCTTTGCTTTGCAATTATTCTATTGAGTGGAAAATATTTTGATATATGATTTTTCTGCGATGCAGCAAGGCATTATGAAAATTTAGAATTTCGAATGGAACTTAATAAGAATATGACCCTCCAGAGAAATAGAATCAGAATTGATTTTAGACACTTAATGTCAAAAATCTTCAAAATTTTCTCTCTAGAGAAGCAAAAAAAAATTAATCTTATCCGTCGCAAAGTGATGGAATGTACGAAATTCGAAATCATTTCAAACCGAGACCACGAATCTTAGAATCAATCGAAATCAATCATCCAACAATTCATAATCCATCGGTAGATAGGTGGGTGTGTTTAAAGATAAGAGGGAGATAATTTCAAGATTCGTATCTCCACCAATCAATAAAGCAAAAAGAGAAAACATTCGATTTTAATTTGGATTGATCTTATCGAATGCAAAGCGAGATAGAGAGAAAACAAACCAATCATTCGATTTGTTTGTAGTCGTTCTTGGTAACATCATTCAAATCGCAGAAATGTTTTTTTTTTTACACAACTTTGAGAATATTGTTTCTTCTCTGCTGAGTAAAATTTTTCTTTCCATCTAGTCAATAATGCATCCTCATCATCATCGAATCAATTGAATCAATTCAAATCGAATAAAAAAATTGAGGATTCAAGCAAAATTGGAAAGAATTTTGGTATATTCAATTTTCCAGAAAAAAAAACTAAATTCAATCTTCTCTCTTCACATCGAAATTCAATTCGTTCGAGAGAGGAGATTTAAAAGGAATTTAAAATTGAAGCGTAATTCGAGAGAAAAACTAAGCCAAACAACTAACTCATTCGAATTCGAACCTTCTTTCGAATTCGAATTTTTGAAGCAAAAAAAAAAAAATGAATCGAATACTAATCTCTTTGGATACCTCCATGTGGAGCAAAAATATAATAGTCTCACAATTGTTGGGAGCAAACTCTCTGAAGCTGAAACTCGAACCTCGCCACCGACAACAATCGAATAGAATTCATTCGTTTTGTTCTTTCGAATTCGAAGCCAAACAGAAACAACAACAACAACAAACGAAAAGATCTGAATCGATGATTTTCAAACCTACTAACTACGCTAATAATGGTTTGAATGAAATCAAATTATTGTTGGGAAATAAATTTCAACAGCAGCAACAACAACACCACCGACAACAGCAATCGGCAACAATACTGAAAAAATTCATTGTTGTTGGTGGTGATGATGATGAAATCATCGACAACTTTTTCGCTCGAAACTCTTCGCAGATGTTGCCATCGCTACGAACACTACGACCGATTTCTTTATTGTCAAGAAAAACGATCGAAACAAATATTGACGAGGACGACAATAATTTGGTTTTCAATGTTGTTTCAATCGACAAAAAAAGAAACAAGAAATCAGATTCGATTCAAAACGACAGCAAAAACAGAGTTTTTCCCACATCTTCAAATATTTCCGAAGCAAAAAGAAACATTAGTGGGCCATTGATGAATATCAAAACACATTTGCCTTATGATTACGAATCCCTACCAAGTGATTTGAATCGAAAAAATTCCGAATATCTAATGAATACAACTCCATATTATAGAAAAGAATTGATTCGACAAGAGCAACAACAACTCAAACCAAAACATCATACACTTGGGACATCTTCGGGTTTTTCCTGGAATCATCCCAATTATTTTCCTAACTATTCCCGACTGTACCAATCGAATGGTCGGAATGATAAACTGTTTCATTTTTTAAGGAACGATGTTCCACAATCGTTACGAAATCTATGCTCGAATTCCTCATCATCTTCAGACAGTGTAATTTTGAAAATTTTATATTATTTTATGATGTTTAATTCAGGCAAAAAGGAGACGCGTTGCTTCTGGAATGACAATGAAATTTTTGTTTTTAAATTTTTCCATTGCGATTTCTTCTCTTTCATTTCAATCGACTCACTATTCAATATACTAATCTCTTTTCTCTTCGAAAATATCTTTTAGAGTTCAGCTGTAACAAATCAACCATCGCTTTCAAAATATCCTGAGTTTGTGAAAATCGTTGAGGTTGGACCTAGAGATGGTCTACAAAACGAAAAAGTAAACCGTTGAGATTGTATATTTCAGATTGAATTTTAATCGATTTGAATTATCCCTAGGAATATGTACCATCCGAAACAAAAACAAAATTTATCGATTTATTATCTGCAAGCGGTTTGACTGTTGTAGAAGCGACAGCATTTGTCTCGCCGAAATGGGTCCCTCAAATGCGAGATCATATCGATGTGTTCAAATCATTAAATACAGCCAAAAAAGTTTCAATCAATTATCCAGTTCTAGTGCCAAATTTAAAAGGCCTCAAAGATGCTATGGCAGTTGGTGTCAAAGAGATCGCTGTTTTTACCACGGTTTCTGAAACTTTCTGTTTGAAGAACGTCAATTGTTCCATAAAAGAAAGTTTAATTCGAATACAAGAAATCATCAATATGGCTCTGAAAAATAACATCAAAGTTAGAGGGTTAGTACGATAAAAATTGGTATCGATAAAAAAAAATTATAGTGTTTTTTCAAACCAGATATGTTTCATGTTGTCTTGGATGTCCTTACGAAGGTTTTATCACTCCAGATAGGACAGCTAAACTTGTCCACAAGCTTTACGAGATGGGATGCTATGAGATATCTCTGGGCGACACAATCGGTATTGGCACACCGGACAAAATGCGTAATCTTCTTCAAGAAACATTGAAATATGTTCCCGCCAATGTTGTTGCTGTTCACTGTCACGATACCTATGGTCAAGCGCTAGTAAATATTTTGACTGCTTTAGAGATGGGAATTACGGTTGTGGATTCCTCTGTTGCTGGTCTTGGTGGTTGCCCTTTCGCCAGAGGAGCAACCGGCAATGTCGCGACCGAAGATGTTGTTTACATGCTACATGGAATCGGAATTCAAACTGTAATTCTAAGAATATTTAATCAAATTATTTCAAATATTAATTTTTATCCTGTTCCAGGGGGTCGATATCATGAAACTAATAGATGCTGGAAACTATATTTGTAAAGCATTGAATCGAGAAACATCATCGAAAGTCGGTCGTGCGTTGATGGCTAAGCTTAGCTAACCAAACGCTTAATTTAATTATAAAGTTCGGACCATTTTTTTTTATTCCATGTTTATTTAAGTGTTTTTTTGAGAAATTTTTCCGCATCTTTACATTCTCTGTTTATTTGTTTCACATCTCCATTGTATTTATTGTATCAAACACACATTTCCATATCATAAAGCATTTTTTTATTCTTAAATAAATTTGATAGTTGGATCAAAATTTTCAACAAAATTTACGATTCACAACAACTCATTAATCAAAGGAAATTTATTTGCTCTGGGCGAAATTCGAATGAACTGGATCCATCCAAAGTTAAATGATCTGCTGACTGTGTTGTTGATTTACATTTCTCTGAATTATAATCAAAATCGGAGCAAACATCTCTTTGCATCAAAGTTGTTAGACCAATTGATCAAAAACAGGCGAAACTCAACGTAGCTAAAGCCAGCACATAGACGCGCAGCTATATTTGATTGACAGTCAAAAGTTCGCCATAATTGACAGCAATAATTTTGACTATCATCGAACATTATCGATCTTGGCATCGGCATCCGACACTCCTTTGGGCTATTTATCGAAAGCTGTTCTTCAATTACGCTCCAACAATCATTACAAATCGATTTCGATTGACATTTTCGAATGTTATCCATTTCGATCAAAGGAATATCGATCCAATTCTTTGCGGAACGTTTGGCTAGAATCAAATTGATACCTAAGATTGAAATCAAACCTAAACCAATGAGTTTAGTTGAAATCATTTTCGAGATTTTTCAGTGCATCCAATTCGTTCGAAATGCATCGAAACAATTGCGTTCGATTCATTCTTGATTCGATTCTTGAATCATTTAGATTGAGGATTCAAACCCAAATTCGTGATTTTTCCATAATTGGTCTAGTTTTTTTTTCATTTTTATTTCATAAAAATCACGTTCCATAAGAAAAGTTTCGAAATTTTTTCATATAGTTAACTGTTTAGTTTTGGTTTCAGTCTGCATTTCGATGATTGAAGCAGACGAAGTTTACACAGACGAAACATTTTTTTTTTTTGTCCTTATCAATGCTTATACAAGTATAGAAAACAGAAGATTGATGTCGAATTTATTAAACTTTAGAAAAAAAATATACATTTGAATTTCAAAAAAAAAAAAAAAAATCTGGTTCCTTAAGATTGAGATCTAATCGACTATTAAATCGTACGCTTGTTGATGGCAATGGTTTGGTTTGGTTTGCGATTCTTTTTTGCCTGAAATTAATCGATTAAAATTCAACATTAATTCATTTCACAATGTTATTCTTCTTGGAATTGAAAAAATCACTAAAATAATCGTAAAGATTTGGAGAAGATAGTTAGGCGAAGTTTCTCTACAGACAGTTAGAGAGAGTTAAATTGTATCTTGATCTTCGGTAATTGATCGCATCTCAAATGAACCAAAAACGCAATCCGAAGGCTATCGGATAAGATTGTAAAAATTTTGAAATCTAAACATTGAAACATAGAAGATTTGTTTAGCACACAACAAAGATGAATATATACAATCATTCAACAGAGATGAAAAAAAAAATCTCTTTTCTTTTTTTCGCTTCTAAATTTGTTCATTTTTTTTTATCGTTCGATCTAAGATTTATGAAAAGCGATACAATGAAGAAGCAATACGATTGCTACCAGGTAGGAAATGATTGTTAGATCTTGATCTAAAGCTTTCTGACGTAAACCATTCCAATGTTCCAGAAGATCTCCGATAGCTTCATGTGCATCTCTATAAAGTTATAGCAATAGTGGAAGAGAATAGAAAGAAAATCAACAAAAAAAAAAAAAGTCAATTAAAATATATTAGAATAATCAAGCAATACAATCTTGATGATGGTGACAATGTTTCGAATGAAAGGTAAGAAAATCACGAAAAATCTTGAAATCGATTGTAAAATTATTCTTCCCTTCTTCTTCATCTAATTGTCTATCTTTGTTTTGTTCGCCGAAAGCCGAAAGAGAAATGGAATTTCAAATTTAAATATAAAAATTTTTTTCCCAAGGTCAGCGTTTAGTTTTGATTTTGTTTGATTTAGAACAGGTAATTGTAATAATAATAATAATAATAAATAGTAATAATAATAATCTTGAATTGATCTTGAAAAAAAAAGCAAAGGTACGATGATGGCAGAGTGGTGACTCTATTTTGGATCCGACAACAATACTTTTCTTCGAATGTGTCTGTTTCTGTGTGTGTGTTTGTCTAAGCAATTAGTTCCGGTTTAGTTTTGTTTGAAGAAAACGAAATTTCTCAAGGATTTAATCCTTGATAATATCTTTGGTTTTTATTCGCCAAAACCAAAAGCAATCGATAAAGATTGTTGCGCTTTGGCAACGATGGCAGCGAACAAATATCCAAGAGTCTACACGACTGTAGGTTCTGAATCTAATATGAATCATAAACAATTAATAAAAGTCTAAATTGAAATTTCAAAATTTGCATGAAAAGATTGAATTTGTTTGAATTCGATTGATGGCATTGGTAATTTGGTTGGTTAGATATTGGTTGATTGAATAGTGTTTGAGGAAAAGATTGGAAGAGAACACATCGTCTCAAATTGTTTCAATAACGAAGAATAACTTTGGTTTTGTTTGTTCGATTTATTGATTTAAATGATTGTTTTTTTTTTTATTTTTTTTGATGAAAATTTTTTCTTCAGAAAACAATTCGTTACAGAAAACGGAAAATCTTTCATATAGAATCGAGAGAGAATTCATTCGAATCTGATTGAAATGAGTGTCAGAGTAATACTTACGGCATTCGCAACAGATAGAATCCAGATGATGTTGGATCGTTGATTGTCGTTGTTGAAGATGGCGATGAGATTGAATGATGGAGATCCATTTTTTTCATCGATACTTAAATCGTTGATAAAATTCAAAACGCTTCGATCGCAAACAAAATCGAATGTTTTTCAAAGTTTCACTTTTTAAAGATAAAATTTTATTCGTCAGCTTTCACATGTGGTGTTTTCTTTATATCCGGTTTTCGGATTAACTCGTCGATCTAATCGTTTCGAAATGTGTAGCTATTTTGATTTCTGAAAAATCACGAAAAAAAAATCAATTCGATTAGCAATTTGAATATCGCATTTTATAAAGAAGGTGATGATGAAGAAAAAAAAAAAAGAAAACGAAAAAAAAGCAGAAGAGAATATCGTTTCTCTCTCTCTCTACTCTCTACTTTTAATCACAAAAGGTAACGACAATCTAATACACACGTAATGAATGATACGAAACGAAGATATTCGGAGGAGAGAGAGAGAGAGAGAGAGAGAGAAAAAGTGAAAGGATTGGATCGATGAAATGATTCATAGAATTCGATTCGCGATCAGCGCGGAAGATCAGCAGAAGAAAAAGAAAAAAAAATCATCCAAGCTGAATCATCAATGATTGAGAAAGCAAAACAAAGAGAAAAAAAAGAGCTAGATTGGATATAAGCGAACCTTATGACCACTGTAAAAACTTACATAACTCTAAGAAACCTTATGTCGTTATGAGCATTGTCAACAATGGAATGAATTCGAAAACAAACATCAAATTTTGATTCGATAGCTGAATTCCGGTCTCTCAAATCATCAAGGTTCAGATTTTAAGCGATAGCAAACAATAGCAAAAAAAAAAAACAAAATCAAACCCAAAAACCTTTTCTACGACTCGATCGAGATCTCTAACAGCATTTGCTCAATGAATTCTTCTTCTCAGATTGAGAGTCTAGTCTTAGATAGTTTTAGAATCTCTCTTACCTACTCTCAGTTGTAATCAAACTCTAAACTCTTCATTCTTAACTTTCTAATTCGATAAACAAATCGTATCGTTTGCTATATGAGAAGATTGTGTCTATGCTGGGTTTGCATTGCTGCCGTTTCGATGATCGTCGTTTCGTCGGTGTTGTTGTTGTTGGTGGTGGCAGAAATGGTGATCTTTGAAGAATGAAAAGTGGTGTGATGATTATGAGAACGTAGTCTTATCGATTCTTGTGTTCGGAAACAAATCTAAACAAATGTTTTCGATTCAAATCCGAACATTCGTTGAGAAGAATGTTGAAGAAGGAATGTGGAATTGAAGTATGGAAATTTTAGCAATGGAATATAGATGAAATTTTTTTCAATGATCACTGATCTCTAACTCACATTGTCGATTTTGAATTAAAAAAAAAAGAATTGTTAATTCACTAATTGAATTGGATTCCTTCTAATTGTTTGAAAAAAAAAATTCAAAACTATTCCAGCTTTGATCGATTCGTTTGCATCAAACGATTGATTTGCTTTTGAAACATTGAAATTAGAATCTTCTTTTCTTTCTTGTTCTTCGTTAACAATCGTTGTTGATTGTTTTCGTTCCAATAGATTCGAATTTCATTACGAACAAAGAATGTCCTTCTACATTGGTTGCTCTATAATGGAGATTGTTCTAAGCATTCGGAACACTTGGTGTATAATACACTAATACTATTTGTGCTAACATTAGAGTTAGTGATTGTTATTATTATTATTATTATTATTATCCACCTCTTCATTCTACCACATTCAAGGTGTTTCGCTTTCTGCTAGGCGGTTGATTGTTCTTCAATTCGATTCGATTCGATTCGCGATCTAAACTTGTTGCCTCTTCAAACAAACTAAAACAATTCTAGTTCTGTTAATGCGAACGAACACATTCGATATGTTGGGAGCAACACATACACATTCATTGAATTTTCAAATGGAAAACGAAAGATACGAAAACAAAGCTTTGCTAGAATTTCTTTTCAATCGATTACTTTCAAAAAAAAAAAAAAAAAATTGCTTCAGGTGATCTTTTTTTTGTCAAAAAAAAAAAAAAATCCAGTCAACTTCACCACAAACACCACAAAATCTCTCTCGTATGAAGCGAATGAAATTCAAAGACGAAAATAAAAAGTGGCAAAGATCTTTAAAGATCAAAAGGAACAAAAAAGCTATGAATGGAGCAAAAAAAAAAAAATAAATAAATAAATAAATACAGTCGATAAATATGAAACGAAAGGATTAAGATAATCAAATTCGATTGATTCGTTTCAACCGCAACGAATTTTTTGTTTTGTTTATCCTAAAAATAATCGAGCATTAATTTTCGAGATGCTAGTTTCTTTTGGATTTCAAAAAAAAAAAAATTGCTCCACTCATTTTGAGTCTATTATTGATTGCATTCAATCGAATTCGATTAGATTTTGAAATTGAATCTATTAAAAAAATTTTCCTTGAAAAAAAAATCAAAATTTGACAAAAAAAAAAAATTAGAAACAAATTTCTCAATACCTTCTCAAAGAAAAAAAATCGATTCGTCGCTGAGGAAAACAAATCAATTCGATCAGTATCGATCAGATTATCATCGGTATCGGAACCGGAAACAAAACCAAAGTATTTTTCTCGAAAGCATTGAGTGCGATGTTTTGCATATACCGTAGCTGCAAACTTATCGGTTCGGTTGCAAGAATATTTGCTGCCTCTTTGATTCCGAAAGAACTTTTAAGATCACCTTCAGCTGCAATGATCTAAGAATATCGAAATAGAGAAGAAATTTTGATGAAATTAGAATTTCCATTTCAAAAGGAAATATTGCTTTAATATTTCAATCACTTTTGATCTAGCCTCTCTTGTTGCCTCCGCTTCGATGGCCATCGATCTCTGAAGAGAATCCGGTAATCTAACATCTTTTCTGTGTAAGAGTGATGAAGTCAATCAACTCGATTAAGATGAGAATTTTATCATTAGAATTAATCATCATTCTTACATCTCAACTCTTTCGATTTTTACTCCTTCGAAATTGTGAGGAAAACAAAATCAAATAAATAACAAGAAGAGAAAAAAAAAATCAAATCAAATCAATCGATTTTATGTGATTTCTAAGAAAATTATTTCGAATTATCGCTTATCGAATAAGGAAACCTTACCCCAACTTTTAGTGATTTCATCAACCAAACAACTCATATTGTAAGCAATCTTTCGTGGATCATGTAGGATTTCGGATAGAGATTTTGTTCCGAGTATGTTCCTTAAAGTCACCGATGTTAGTAGTTGGGTAGCTTGACAATAATCGTGAACATTGGAGACGGCGATCGTTGGTAACCAGATACGAAAATAAAGAACAGCATCGACCGTAACAGTGATGGAATCTTTGGTCAAAATCTTGCATAAATATCATCGATCAAATTAGATCGTCTTTTCTTCAAAGAGTTCTGAGCTCTGATCTCGAATGAATCGAATTGATCTTACCTCTTGCGGTGGTATATCATAAGTGATTGTTCGAAGATCGACAATGGAATAATCATCGACACAGGGTAGAATGAATAGCAAACCAGGACCTGCGGATAGAATCATGATGATCGAATCGAATCGAACGATTTTGATATCGAACGAAAATTCAGTGACGTAAATTGTTGCAAATTAGGTTGACGTACCTTTGCAGCCGCCACCAATCAATTTTCCCAGACGAAAAATGACAGCACGTTCGTATTCTTGCACGATCTAATAATATGTAGCCACCGATGATTGATGGATTCGGTCGATCCGATTCGTTATGGAATTTGATTTAGTTTAATCAAGAGAAAAAAATTGTATTTATGAATTCGATTTAAGAAAAAAAAAAAAAAGAAATGATGAAAGAAAATTTTTTCCCTTGGAAAGAATATTAACCTTGAAACAAAGAATCAATGAGAATGGAAAAGTCGATAGAATCAAAAGATACGAAAGGATAATGAAGATTCGATGTAGAAGACCATTTTTTTCATCCTCTTTCCGATGATTGCGTAACAATTCTGTGGAGCTATATTGATTTAAATCACAAAGTGGTGGTGAGAGTGGTGGGAGAGGTGAATCGTTTTGATTGAAATCAACATCGAACAATGATGAGATTGTTGATTGTCGTCGCGATCGATCATCAATCAAATAATTATCTTTCTCGGTACCAAAATTCGTTCGATTCTGATACGATTGTTGTTGTTGTTTTGGATGGTGATTGAGATTATGGCTATGATGATTGTAATGATGATGATGTTGATCAGCATCCATCCTCAATCTCTTGGTGAAGAATGATTCTTTCTCATTCAAGCGTAACAATGTACAGAAAGTATCATTATGATTATGATGACGGCTGTGATGGTTGTGAAAAGGGCAATTGAGATGATTTTGAAATCGTCTGCCACTGGGATTGCAATGAATGGGATTATTGGTGATTGTATTCCGAGCCGATTCGGGAGTACGGAAATCTTTAATCACCAAATCCATATCGTAAGATTTCATTGTTTCGTTTTATTGCTTTTGTTCGTAAGCTTTTGTAGAGATCGTATTTTAGGTTTCTCCAATCGAACACTCAGTCACTCAATCGTACAAAGAAAGAAAGAATTCTAAGAAGAAATTACAATTAAATATTTAGGTTTGAAATTCCGTTTCTCTAGGATCGATTTCATTGGATTTTTTTTTTGCGCTAGATTCTCATTTCTTTTTCCCATCTAATAGATATCGATTATTCAATTTGAAAAAATTTCTCCTTGGAAATAGAAATTTTTTTTTTTTATTTTCATTTTGCCTTGAAGAGGAAGTTGAGATGAAAGTTTTTTTTTCTTTCCAAAGAAAATTCTTCTCCCCTTATTCTTAGTCTGAGTTTGAGGATTGAAATTTAGATCAGGACTAGAATATAGTTTCTGTTCTTCGTTGCTATTGGATATATCGGAAGAAAAGTTATTCAATTCAAGTTTACGAAATAAAAATCGATCATTTTTTTTCTATCTCTCTCTCTCTCTCTCTCTCTCTCTCTCTCTCTCTCTCTCTTTCTGTCTTCAATCTATTTGATTTATGTTTCGAACTCAATGGATTGAACATTGATCAATAGATCATTGATTTCGTCATAGATTTTATTAGCAATGTTAATCATTTGTTAAAAGAAAATTCAACATAAATTTAAATCAACTTTCAATAAAATTTTTCTTCGATTTTTTCATCATCATTATCTTCATCGTCTTCATCATCATCATCGCTATCACTTTTATCATCCCATCCTAGTCTATTCTGATCGATATTCGTATCAATTTTGGCGTTCTCTATCCGATCTTTTTCCCTGTATTCATCCGAAATTTTTTCCAATCGATCCCAATGAACTTCATTGGCAGATAAACGTTCGTTTAGCTCGGAATCATTGAGATCAACATTAGAGTTTTCTCTTAAATGTTCTAATAGCTCGATTGAGGTTAGTGATTCGTTGAACATTTTCGTTCGATATTGCTGCAAATCGAACATGAGATCTTTGTAAATTTTCTCTAAAACAGTATCACTTAGGTCAAAATCAATATTTTCTTTGGCTATTCTCACGGATAGTTCGTTTTGAAGATCAAGTACAGATAAATAGGTAAAGTTTTGTTTCGATTTGTTTGATTTATTTCGTGATGACTTTGATTGATGATGATTAACAATCCTTTCTTCATCTCTATCCAGTGACATCAGATGGTTTTTATATATTGTTTCGATTAATGCGTTTACTTTCGGATTCGTTGTACCATCATAAGTGAATTTATGTAACCAACATCGACCCGTCCTTGTCGATCTAAACGAAAGATTTTCGATTTCTTTCCATATTTTCACAGCATTTTTATATAGAATCGGGATTTTGGTATATTCATTATGATTTTCAAGATCATCTAATGAAAGAGGCTTATTTTCCGCTTTTCTTATCTGATTAACTATGATTTTGAAAGCTTTCTCGTATTTTCTGATTTTCTGTATTCGTTTCACTCTCTCTGCTTCGTTCATTATCGCTGTCGATGATGATGTTAGTGGTGATGACGATAACCTTTGAAGTTCAACTATTAGATCAAAATGTAGAACAATAGCCACTGAAATTGCTTCAGTTGTTTGAATTTTTTCAGTGAATGTTTGAAGTGTATCTTTAAAAATGCTTCGTTTGAACATGATCGGATTGGAATTTTTCATTTTATTCAAGGCTATCAATAATTTTTCCAAATTGGATTCAATTTTAGATAATATGCTTTTATCCGAAGCTTCATATAATTTTTTTGTGAAAACATCTAAATACTAATAAATTTTCGATTCAAATCAAAACAATAAATTCAAATTAAAATAAAAACATACCTTTCGAATTAATTTAAAAGTTTCTATGAGATCTTTCTTATTTTGATCATTAAAACTTTCAACGTTAAATGATGGAAATTTTTCAAGTGCTTTTGAGATGATTGTTTCAGGGGAAGTCATCAAATTGTCATCAAATTTGTATTTCTTTTCTTTAACCGCTTCGTTCTAAACAATAACAACAAATTAATTCAAGAAAAAATAAATCATTCAAGTGAATACTTACAACTAGACCGATTGTGATGAAATTAGATCGTTTAATTGATTTGCTAGAATTAGTATCCATTCTTGTAAGAGTTTTTTTTCGAACAAAAATTATTCAAAAAAAAAAATTAAAAAACAAAAACAAATCGATAAAGTTTCGAGAAAGAAGAAAACTATTTCAACAACTGTTTATTTACAAAGAAAAATTGTTGCTATTGCGGTATTCACCATTCAAAACTTTCAGGATACAAATGGAACAGATGAAAAAATTCAAAAAGACATTTTCGAGATCAAATCGTTTTTTTTTTTGAATTTATGAACCAAAACAAATGGAATCTTTGATTAAATTTTATCTTGATGATGTCTTCACTATCGAGCAATTTGAGGCATGGTTGACGGCAACAAATAAAATCGATTTGATAAATCTTTCCATCAATCAAGATCGCAGAGATGATATCGTTGAGTGTTTAGCGAACTTTCAAAACCCAAGACAATTTGTTGAGAAATTCAAGTTAACTCTACATTCTTCATTCAAATGGATTTTCGAGCTGCCTAAAAATCATCAACCAATTTTAAAGGTAAGCGATATTTGTGCTGAACAATGAATAATCAAATTTAGTGTTTAGAACTCATCATTTGATATCAATGATTATGAAGCGTTTCCAGCGTTAAATCGTGATGAAAATATTGAAACAAATCGAATCGAGTGTTTCAAAAAGAGTTCGAACAAATGTGATTCTATTGAAAAGGGCTCAGAGCATCAATATACTAGAAAATGTACCCATAATTTGGATTTGAAAGAAGAACGGGAATTGTTGAAAAAATTTCGTCAAAATTTATCTTCAAAATCATCATCGAAAGTAGACACGGATTCTACTTGGCATCCTATAAAACCGTCATACGAAAACGTTCAATCAAAAGAATTGATTGAAAAAATTCATAAATTATATTGTTGGCTACTGAAACAAAATTATTTGGGCAGCATTATGGAGGAGATAAGATTTTGTTTTGAAGTTTTGTTTTTAAAAAGTTTTTGTTCATCATCGAACAATGAGAAACAGAAACTGTCTTTAGAGAATTCACAAAACATCTTCACCAATTTATTCAATCGTTATGAGAATTGTTTCTATTTCGCCTACCTAACATTTGAAAAAATATTTTTGGATGAAAATTTGTTGCTATTCTTCAATCTGAATGTTTACAATTTATTGATGGAAAATCAATCATTGCTAGATTTTCTGCCATCATCTTCAATCAAAGAAAGAATTTTAGATTTACAAACACAAAAACTTTTTGATTTATCCAACACAGATCCTTGTGAATCTATTACAGAATCGTTTGTTCCATATAAACCCGAGACTGATGGTAAGCAAAACTTTCCAAACAATCAATCATTCGCGAATTTTCGCCGACAACGAGATGAGTTTTATCGCCTCTACAAGAGATATGAAGAGAATTATTGGTACGATCAACTGTTGACGGATAAAACATTGCAAAGTGTCTTTGAATCTGGAGCTCGAACAATTTTATCATCGTCTAAAGATGTTGGTAATAGCTATCATTTAGCTAAGCTATTCATCGATCAGCTACTGAAATCATGTTTCAACAGATCGAACGAGGCTGATTTTAGCGAGATAAAATCACTGAGATCTGAAGAGAACGAAACCCTTAAGGTGCCAAAGGATCGTCTTGATAAACTTCAAAAAAGAATCATCAAACGTAATCAAAATGAAAATTCCATACCAGATAATCTTTATGAAGAGAATTTTCCACACGTCAAAGAGAAATTTTTTCGAGATTTCATCTATTATCTGGATTCGCATTCATTCAACGAACAATTGAAAATGCTTCTAAGACAAAAGTTTGATGAAATCATACTGAACTGTGATTGTTTCGCTTTGATGGAACAGCTCCAAAATGGTTCTTTTGATGAGTTAAAAATCTTTCTGTCGCAACATCTTTCTCTTACCAATCTATTGGCCAGATTTATAGGTTTCGTTAGCTTCTATGGTCTTGAAACGAGAAAATTAGAACAACGGCCTAACGATTGCTGCGATTCGATTGGTTTCGAAGAGCAACAAAAATTATTGAGATCTCAAAATTTTTCCAACCTACTAACCATACCAATCGAAAGTTATCTGATTGAATCCTTAGAAAATTATTGTCTATTGATCGTTTTACCATGGGCTCTTGAATTGCTCGGATTCATTGATCAAATTTCCATATCTCTTGAGCCTTTCATCAATATCACATCATTGTTGATTCTGATCCATCAACAATATCTGCCTAATCTCGAATTTTACGCTCGAAAAGATCAATGTAAAAATTTGATTCGAATTTTTCTTCAACTTCTTTTGGAACGATATTTTCAGAAGAAAAAAATTAATATCGACTCTCATCTTGAGTTTATGAGCAATAATTTTGAATCGTCTAAAAATTTCCGCAAAGAATTATTCGATCAAAAATTGGCAGAAAATTTTGAAGAGAAAAACTATCTAGATTTTCAGAATGATTTGATTGATTTTTCTTCAATCTCACATTTTATGATCGATTTCAATAAGATTGTAGCGAGAATTTTTCGAAAATTTCACAATCAAGAGATTCGTAAAATTAAACCTACAACTATCAAAACTAACTTGAAAATTTCCCCCGTTTCTTCGTCTGCACTGTCCACAGTGTTTCCGAATCACGTCAATAGACTCTCGAGAAAAATTGAAGAATCTTTTTTGAGTACGTTATCAAACTTGGAACGAAAATGTATTCAATTTTTAAACGATCGAATCATTGCTTCTTGTATCAAAAAGATTCGAAAATCTGTCTACCCGGAAATAAAAAATACTCTTCTCATACAATATAGAATCGCGGGAAGTGATGATGAAAAAACAACAGAAATATCAGAGTTGAAATGCTGCCAAAACAATCTGATTGAGATAGTCAGAGAAAAGCTTCAATCTTTTTCGCTTGATCATTTTGAAAGAATGTTCCAAATTCTATTCCCATTGATAATTGATGATGATTTCTCTCTGGAACAGATTGATTTCATTCGAGAAATATCTCGAAAAAAAATTCTTGATCATTGTAATCAATGGATCACAATCAATATCAATAGCAGATTGATAAAAAATGATTTTGATAATTTAGACAACAAACAAGTCCATACAGTATCTCAGAAAAACGTGTCCAAAGTTAGTGTCGAGGATTTTGATCTAACTTTTAATAGATTTCAAAATTGTATCACGAAATTCCGTAAGATCAGCATTAATCTTATCGAAAATAATGGCCTCGATATTGATCTAGAAGGAAATTCTCTTGTTGATCTTGTTCATGAGATTGATCATTTCTGTGAAGTGGATGGATTTCATCAAACAAATCAAAAATTTTTCAATCAAATCATCTTAGAACTCTCACTTCTGGTGATTGCATACAAACCTGAAACAGTCACCGATGAATTCATCCAAATTTTTATCGATTTTGGAAAAAAATTCAATGTAATTTTCCCGAAGATTATCTCCTCTAAATTTCTGTATCAAATGAGCTGTTCCACAAAGAACAATCAAGCATGGGATGTCTTCATCAAGTTTCTAATCAAAATCATCGATAACAATCTCTATCTTTTTGAACAATTTGAAGAGGATTGTTTGGAAATAGTAAAACAAGATTGGCCTTTAAAATTATTGAAAAAATTCGCCAATGTTATTGAAACAATTTTGAATTCCACAAAAGCGTTTGAGAACAAAGAGGAGAAAGAAATTTTAGACTGGCTCGGATGGTTTTGTCAACAAGAAGAAGAGGAACAATAAGGCAATCATGGAGTTTGAAACCATTTTGTGTAATGTTTTTGTTTTATATTATGTATAGAAAAAAGTTTGTACAAAGAAAGATTTACATTCTCCATTGTGATTATCAAAGAATGTGATTGAAAATCATTAAAAAAAATCAATCATCACAGCATTATCTAATTCAATACAGATTATAAAAAGATATCTTCACTGTGAAGATTTCGATATTTAACAATCGTTTCGTTAATCAAACGAATCCAATCCGATGTTTCTCGCTCGGTTTGATTCCGAATTTTGTAGATATTTGAGCAAGAATGATCGGATAGAGTGAACATTGTTGAACATTGCTGATTCGATTCCTCAATGATGGACCATTTAGAAAGTGGAAATTTTTTCACTGATTTTGAAGTCTTTTTTTTTCGCCGAAAGTAAAGAATTTGAACCAAATTAATTTCTTTCTTTTCACATTAATATCTGATCTACCTGTTGTTGTTGATTGGATTTGCTTGTGAATAGCAACGAATCGTTTGTCAAACATATTTGATAGGTGGTCCAAAAAGAGAACTATCGAAAACAATACAATAGAGAGCAATTTTTTCATAGGGATCAAAGAAATTTACCGATGGTTTTTTCTTCTCTTTCAGAATGGTCTTCCTCTCACAACTACCTTGATGAATGATAGCATCGTCCGAGATCAAAGTTGTGGAATCATTGAAATGATTCATTTTTCGTATCGAATCATATTTTTTTAAATCATTCAAAAGATTATAATCATCTGGAACGGTGTGGATTCCGTTCGAATTGAAGATACCCGAAGAAATCTTTCGAAACATTTCCAGCGCTGGTTTTTTATCACGTTTCAAAGAACTATTATTCGAATATTGTTGCTGATGAAGATGCGATGGAGAATGATGATTCTCTTCAATGATCAAACTGTCATCAATCAGATTGATTCGATTTTCTAGACAATGATGGTTGGTAGAGGATGCTGTCGGTGTTGTTGCTGCCGATGATGATGGCATCACCTTTGTTGTTGCTGTCCTCGAACTAATAGGAGTACCTGGATTCGATGAGCTATAGAATTGGCTTGTACCAAGACTATAAGTCTTTCGATGACCAGGTTTGAATCCGGTATCACTCGATGACGATCTAGTCGATGATCTACTACCGATATTGAACGAATGATTAAAAACATTCTCATTATCTTTGACATCAAGTTTGTTCAACTCTAATGAGGATTGATTATGCGATTTCGATATCGATGAGTGTTGCTGTTGCGTTGATTGTTGTAAAGATCTGATATCGTAATGACTACTGAAACAAATCATTTTTCTATTTTTAGACTCGTTATTTAGATCTGGTTCCAAACGTAACGAAGTTCTGAATGAAGAAGAAAATACCATTAAAAATTTCAACTTGACGTGAAAGATAGAGAATGATTAATGATTTATTCATGAAAAACCGACTTGTAATTGTCATCCTCTCGAAATTTTTGAAGCTCTTCAATGTAGCGTAATGAGACTAGATAATTGTAAACATCTTGAATCACTTTGATTTCATCTTTGGAGAAAAATAAAAAAAAAGATAAGCTAATGAATTAGTAGCTGATGATTCTTTCGAATTTTAAGATTATTTGACAACCCTGGCTAGTTTATCTAGAACAACACTTGCCATATGTTGACTGTTGACATTTCTCAATAAAAGTAAAGATTGATTCGAGCTTTTCGAGCCGATAATTAGCCAAACGAATATCATTTTGAGGATATGCACTGTCAATATGAATTATGTCACGAAGATAGGTTGCCAGGTTCGGTATACAATTCGTGTTTTTCGATGATGAAGGAGTTGAGGATGAAGTCGATGATAATGATACCGATGATGATTGTTTCACAGCCATCTCCATGAATGTACGCAACTTATGACTGTTGTCCGATTCCGAAAACAATTGGCTTATTTTACTAAAATTTTGTCGATCTTTTTTGCTCAAACACTTGTGAAATCAAGGATCAGATTTAATCAGATCTAATTTAAAATAAAGATAAAAACGAATTTACATTCCAAGATTTCTCTAAACGATGTATTGGTGCACTTGTCAAAGCTGATTTGATAGCATAACTCGAATGAAGATTTCTTAATTCAATCAGGTAATTGGTCAATTTTATCAGGAAGCTCATCAGTTCTGAACGCTGTTTCGGTGTTTCAAGCGCAAGAATTTCATCAATGACCCAAAATGTAATCTTTAGAGTGAGTGTGAGTTTTATCGCGTTTAATTTTCAATATAAAGCTTACTATGTTAAATCTTCGAGTGAAAAGTACAACATTAGGAGACAGAACATGTTTCATTGGCCCAGTCCACTGTCCTGGCTTCAATTCATTGCGATTTATTTTCGAGAATATAACCCAATCAATCAAAGTGATTTGTTTCGCTAAATTTTCAGCAGTGACTTTATTGACCAGACGATGTAAAGATACAGGAGAATTCTGTTTAAAACCGCGATTAGATGTTGGACCATTCTTTAAAATGAAGAAAAGATAAAGCTCAATCAACTTTCTTGTTGAATCGAGACTCACCTCTGTAGATGTTGATCTTATTGCGAATAAAGCATTCGGTGTAGAAATACTTCTTCTAATAGAAGAAAAAGAATTTAAAGATTTAGAATTCAAAACAACAGGTGATATGCTGGGACGATTCGACATGATAGTTGTGGTCATTTCCTCAATATTTTTATTTTATTTATGGTTTGATTGTCTGAAAAAAATTGTAGTTAAAAATTTAGATAGCTATAATTCTGAATTTTAAACCATAGATTTTAACGAAGTCTACGAGAAAATCAAATTGATCTGTCTA
Organism: Sarcoptes scabiei; assembly: GCA_020844145.1. Classification (NCBI taxonomy): domain Eukaryota; kingdom Metazoa; phylum Arthropoda; class Arachnida; order Sarcoptiformes; family Sarcoptidae; genus Sarcoptes; species Sarcoptes scabiei. The sequence continues at coordinate 1,861,288 of CP080488.1, forward strand.
TCGAAGTTGTTGATAGATGCGACGCTTCGATTGGAAATGATCTGAAAGAGATAATCGCACAATGACAAAAAGGGTTACGAAATTGAATGAAAGAGATCGTAAATCGGCGTTTACAGCAATCTTAGAGCTAAAATCAATGTTTACAAACAATATCACACACATACACAGAGAATAGAGAGATCAATTTTGGATGATTTTAGCCAAGATACTTGCAAGACGAGTGATTTTTAAGCAATTTTTCAAGCGAGTTGAATAAATGAATGCATTTTAAGGGATTTATATAAAACCATCGTTTTAAATTTCAATCATAAAATTACAGAATACTAGCCTAAAACAATGTCACTAAACAAATCAGCTGAGAAATGGAACTTTTTACATCGATACCATCGCAAAGGTTACATTTCAGTGAAGAATCTAATCTTAGAATCTAAGATCATTGATCTAAGTCTTATCATTTTCAAGATTAGTTTGATTATCTCCATCATTTTGACTAAGTTTATTGGTCTGATCACGTCTAGAATTTAAGTTTGCCGCTTGATCAAGGCTATTTGATGAATCAATCGAACTCGATGATTTCATCCATGACAAATGTGTCGAGAGATTCATTTGGACCGCCAGTGCGGTCGCTGTCTTCATGATATTCTCATCGAACTCATTGTTATTTTTACGTTTGAGCCAACATTTCTCGAATTCCATCATTATTTCGATTATCTTTTCGCGATTAGATTCATAATTATTGTTGTACAAGAAAACGGCATAATTAATCAAAGCGACGGCTCCAATCACATCGGTTGATTTGCTTGCAGTTTGATGAGCTTGTAAGGCATTGGGTATGTCGTTTAGAAACTCCAAACAAATTCCAAGCAACGTTAAAAGATTTGGATTTGGAATGGTGCAAAACGCCACAGAATTCTTAAAGAATTGAAACGAACTAGCATATTGTTTTAATTTTAGATTTATCAATCCAAGATTATAGTTGATTCGCCAATCGAGCGGATTCAAAAAGAGCGCTCTTTTTAAGCAAGTTATAGTAGCAACAAATTTATTTTTGCTGGCAAAACAAATGCCAAGATTATTCCAAAGAATCGGACATTCAAAGATTTCAGACTGACGATAACGTTGGAAGGCGCCATCGACATCTTGTTTGACCTCTTGAAGTATTGTACCCATAGCGATCGTAAGAGCAAGATCCGGCATATCCGTTTGACTATCCGCCTCGTAAATTTTCTCAATTCCTTTGTTTAAAATACCGGTTGTGTATAGAAGTACACCTAATTTAGTTGCCAAATTCAAATCATTCGGAGAGATTCTAAGGCAAAAAAAAAATTTTTTGATAAACTATTCATTGATTTATAAAATTGACTAACTCTGTAGCTCTTCTGAGAACAAAAATAGCGGATTTATAATCCATTTCAGCCATTTGACATTTAGCCAGCGCAATGAACGGTTCAATCTGATAGGTATTCTGTAATGCATTCTGGAATGCTTCTTTCGCTTGAAGATTAGAGCCTAGAAACAGTAATGCATGTCCATAGAGTGTCCATAGTTCCCAATCATTGGTGGAAACTTTCAATCCAATCTCTTTGATTAGGTCGCAAACATTTTGATGTTTGCCAAGTATCAACAGACATCTTGCGATCGTTTTGATATAGGTAGAATTGTTGTTCGTTTTCAATTGATTGAATTCTTGTAGAGCACTTTTGGCGTCACCTTGTCGTAGTTTGATTAGACCACGAAGATAGATGCTATATTCGCTTTCGATCGCTAACCGATTCATTTGCTCTAAACATCCATCGAAATCATTCTGAACGAAATGCATATGATAGAGCCAATTATATCGTTCAAATGGATGGATTTCTTTCGGAAATTTTCTAACCATCGTTCCATTTGGACTGATAATTTTTGTCTCTTCTTTCATCTTTCTTGATTTTCCTTTCTGAATGAATTTTCTGATTTGAAACTTTTTCAGACTTAAAAAAACATTCAATTTTATTTTAAACAAACAATCTCAAAGGTAACCATTGGTTACCGAAAATATTTTCTTCCGAGTGCTTTCTATTGTATTGTGATCAATTGATAAATAATTTCTCGATTCTCGATTTTAGCCCATCATTTCTTCCGGGTAATTTTTCATGATCGTAATCATTTGATCGACTTGTGAATTATTCGAATTCCTTAACAGCTTAATAGCTTCTTTTAAATGTTCTCTTTGAATTTAGAATGAAGAAAGCGAGCGAGAGATTAGATTAAGTTAGATTAGAGATAATTTTATTGTTTCGCAACAAACATTGGATCATTTTTGACCAAAACCATTTGGAAGACGCCGGCTGCAGCACCACGTTTTCCTTCCCAATATTCTGGACTTTTATCAAGCCTTTCGAGAATATCAAACGCTCGTAACGCCACCAAAAAATGTCCCATCTATTCGATAGGAATACATTAATTGAATGATTAAGACCTTAATCATCGAACCTTATAGCAATCGTTCGCTATCAAATGTAACAAAATGGTTGACTCTTTCGATTGTTGATATTTCAAATACATCTCCCAAGCTTTGAAAGGTTTACCATTCATTATATCTTCGAATAAAGAGTTCCAAGTTTAAAAAAGAAAGATAAACTTAATCGATTTTAAATTCAACTTGATTTTGAAATTCTCACAGCATCTAGTAAGACAGCAGATGTAGATCAGATCTTTTCGAAGTTGTTCGCTTTCGATCATTAAGAACGCCTCCTCCGCTTCCTTGAAATCGTTGATCATCATTTTTGCTTGACCATTGTTGAAATTGAACGCATCATCATTATAGAAATAGCTTTTGATTGAACTCAAATAAAGAATGACCTCCTCGAATTGTTTTTGTAGAAAAAAATATGACGCCATACATTGTCGGCCAAGTATCGTATCACATTCCGTTGGACTACTTCCGACTGTTTGGAAATATTTTTGTGCCAAGCGTAAATGTTCTATCGAATTCGTTGTCTGCCCGATGTTCGCATTGATGATCGCTTTTAAAACTAGCTCGATCGTTGTCTTCGGTTCGATGTTTCGCATCAACTTCTCAGCTTCTTCAGTCTTGTCTTTCAAGATTGAAAAAAATAGATAAAAGCTGAACAGATATAATTTTCTCTCTTACTGACCATTACGTAGATAATAAATGACTAGATTGAGCCGAGCTTCAGGAATTTGATTCATCAAAGATGGAAGAATTTGAAACGCTCCTTCACCGTTAAGAAACACCACCAAGTTGTGTCGAATAAAATCTTTGGCGTAGTTAAAATTCGGTGGAAAGGATTCGATGAGATTACGCAGATCGACCTCCGCCATCGATCCATTGTAGAGACGGTAATTATTGCAAGCTTTCAAATTTGTAGCTATTATACTTTTGGGATGTTTCTGTAGATATAAAGATAAAACTTCTTGACTGACATCATAGTAATCTAGGAGATAATAACAAAGTGCGATGTAAACGTTCAACGCTAGATATGATTTCTCTTCCAATAGAATCTTCTTGTAGATATCGATCGCTTCTTGATATTGATTGCGATTAAAATGTATCGACGCCATACACAATTGATCTTCGATCGACTTCGAAGATTAATCGGATAGAAAATACAAAACATAGTTATAGTTTTTCAGAAGCTTAACAGTTTACGCAATTTTCAAATGCTAATCAACTAACCGATGATAATTGTGCTTGTATCTTAACAAGAACATCATCTTTCGAGTCTGACTTTAAATTTTGAAATTGTCGCAAGCGTTTCGCAATAGATTGATGTGGCCCTTGATATGAATCGATCACTTTTTCATCAATCATTTCACCTAGATAAAATCTACAACATTGTTGGAATAATTCAACATCTCGATCTTTTCCACTCTCTTCTCCACCTTTCATATCATCCTCATCTAGATGTTTGAGTTTTGAATAGATTTCTAAAGATTTCCGATACTCTCCGAGACGAAAATAACAGAATGCTCTCCAAAGTTCATTTTGTCGATAATTTTTACTGGGCCCATGATTGTACTGTCAGATCAAGTGCCATTTGATTCATATGAGATGATTTAAAAATGAGATGATTAAAATCAAAGTTTACCTCTATCAAGGTCAAAATTCCTATATAATCTCGATTGTTGACAAACTCATTGAAAGAAGGAATTAAATTCGATTCTTTCGATTTACCATGCGATCTTTGATCAACATCATCCGATGTGGTCCCAGATGATTGTGTTGGATTGATTCTGGACAAGATCTATTCGAGGAAATAATTTAGACTTCAATCAAAGAAAATATAACTCAAGTACTATACTACAAGAAAAATATAATCAATACCATCGTTTATTGCATTTTTTTATTGAAAGCGATTCATGAAACAAAATGATTTCGATTCAACCAGTCTTAATACTCTAATTAATCGAGAATAATTTTTTTTCATCTTTGTTTTTTCCGCTACTAAATTGTCATGGTAACACTAAATTTCTTTGCGTTTCAATTTTGATCGTAACTAATCAAAAAACAAAAGGAACCATACGATATGGTACCTTACGACAATACTCTTTCCAATATTGGCCATATTTCTCCGAACATTTTTTATCGTCTCGAGTGGTCCGATGTATTAGAAGGACAATGATGAATATTGTATAGAAGTATGGCAGTAAACTTGTGTTCAGTGCCGGCAATCCAAACGATATACTGATCAAAATTTCGAAAAAATAATTCAAATGTCTGGCTAGACCCCAGAATCCAGATGCCAGAAGAAGTGAGTTCTTTTCGTTTCCTTCTGAATCGATGTATTTTGCACGAATTATTGTTGGCTTTTGGAACCAGATCGTACATCGACCATCCGTTTCGCGAACGATTTGTCTCTGATAATCTACCCAATAGTTTGCGAAGATGGCGAATAATCCAAAAATCAAAATGACTAGATTGATCAAGAAATTGTGCGCAATCGTTGGCGAATTTTTCACCAAATATAAACTTCCTAAACAGAAAAATCCTGGCACAAAAGCGATACAGCCCCAAGCTATCATAAAACCAAAACGATCTAGAGCAATATCGATAGTCTATAAATGATGATAAATCAGAAATTAATCGGAATGGATCGACTTGATCGATGGATGACGATAGACATACTTGCATATAGCCATCTTCCCAATAATAAAATTTGGCAAGATAAATTGTTTGAAGAATAGTAATGGTAGTGATCGGATAGAAGACAAATCCTTTGTTATAGCTACTAATGTAGAGCTCGTAATGAGCTTTCCAGCAGACAATCACAATCGCTTGCCAAAGCCAGAGACCAAAACGACTGTTGATCAAAACTTTTAGATGGATATATCTTCCTAGTTGTGGGTACAATTCGACGCCTCGATAAAAATCGAATATCGGATTCTTTGTCACATCATAGATGCCAGGATCTGGTGCAATTAGCCCTTGAATTCAATTTAGATTGCAATCAGAACTGTTGGATTAAATTTTTCGTAATACCTTTGAAATAGACCAATACGCTTACGATGAAACCGAAGATTACAAGAACGGCCATGAAATTAGGTATTTTATAGTAAAGACCTAACATAGAATTTTGCCAGACAACAGGTATAAGAAGTGACATCGAGATCAAATAGAACCTAAATCCACTGTCCCAATACTCTGGTCTATAATTGTTTATTGTTGGTGGTCCGTAATACTTTTTTCCGGGAATGATAAGCAAAGAAGCAGCAGCCCAGAGTAATGTTACGAAAACGATTGTCCAGCATTGTAAATCGAAACTGGAACGATTTAAAAGAAAGATCAAAAGTTACACGTAGAGATTGAACGATTTAGAGATCCATAACATACAGATCCATCGAGTTCCAAACGTGTCGTAATAATTTCCCGAGAGGATATCTCTGTAGCATTCCAAATAGATCGGCCTTGTGGTGGACGATTATGTATGGTAACAAAACCACTACGTTCGGGGTGGAGATCATCAAACCCAGCGGAATGACGGTCTCTCTAATTAGTCGATTATAGATGCTATACCACATTGTTCGAAGATCATTCGTTATGTCTCGATCACTTTTAGTGTTTAGAATGAAAAAAGTGATGCTCAGAAAGGCAACTAAGAAATAATTGATCCCCAAAACAATCAATTAGATTCAAAATTTTAGATGTTTGCAGAATGAAGAATAAGTTTACGTTTCGAATGAAATAATAAATTGCATCGAAAACGTAACAACGAGGATAGAAAAGTAAAATCGATTGATTGTGAATTCGAAGAGATCATAATGAGACATATAGGAAGCCATTACTTCGATCAACAGCAGCCACACACAACCACACACAGACACACAAAGACGATAATCTATCATTCGATTTGGAGGCACCAACGATTACATAATCCTAATCAATAATCAATACTTGTATTGGAATAATCATATTTCTTTCATTCCTGACAAACTTCTGCTTCTGCTTCTGGCCTTCTATTTCTCTGCTAATTGTTTGCTTCATCAAATTCCATGGATACACTCAAATCGAACGATTCAAGACGATCGCAAACGCATAGTTCTTTGGAAAAAATCGACGACTAGATTCTTGTGACAGATTGTTTTAGAGAGAATTAATTCATAATTCTATTGAAACAATTTCAATTTTTTTTTATTTCTTTCCCCTCGCAATTAAGACTGCGAACAAGAGGAGAATGATCGCTAAGTATCATAAAGATTCTTCATTCATTCGAAAGCGATTCGATTTATAAAAAGACTCTGTTCTGTAGAACCGGTTCGAGAGTTTAGATCATCGAAAGCAAGCATCAGATGATGGATGGTGATGAATCCGCTCTGAATGGATTTTTTTAGCGGAACACCGATTTTGTTTTCTAGTTAAAGAATATAATCAAATAAAATTCTTCAAAAATCTTTAAATAAATTAATGACACTAATCAAGTTTGATAAATCTCAATCGAAATCCATTTCACCATCATCATTGTTGAGATGTTTTCATGTTTTGATCATTTGTTTAGTGATTTATTTATTCATTCAATTTAAAATCTTTTTCGATGATCGTTGGCCAATTCGAATGTTTTCGTTCAATGATCATCAAAGATCGATTGATGATTCGTTACGAAACAGCCATGATAATGATGGAGATGATCGAAACGAATCGTCAATCTTTAAATTTCTGGATTATCATTATGGTCATTTGAGATTCGACAACGATTTCTCTTCATCAAACAATGAAACAGGTAACGAATGGACTCTATAAATCGTCTAATTGTTTTCATTAAATTCGATTTTCGCAAACGATCAAGGTTTCGATGAGTTCATCGTACCGAATCTAATTCATTACATTCAACTCGAGAATCCATTCATGGATTTTATCACAATGATCTCGATACTTTCGGTGGTTCGAAATCATCGACCATCATTGCTATTGATTCATACCGATCGTAATCGATTGCGAGGCAAATATTGGGAACAGATCAAAATATTAAATAGGAGTGAAACATCGAGTGTGATGGGAAGAATATTTTTGAGAAAAATTCAACGACCGAAGAGAATTTTTCATCGTAAATTATCCTCAATCTATCATGCTTCGGATATTGCTAGGATACGTATCCTACAACAATACGGTGGAATCTATCTGGACAACGATGTTTTTGTAGTTAACTCTCTAGATCGCTATCGTAAATTTGAGATTGCCATCGGTTGGCCGTACAATCAAAACATTGGTATGTTTCATCTCAAACAAATAGTCTTTCAATCATCAATCATTCAATTGGATCCTAATCTAGGAACTCAAATCATTGTCTGCCATCGAAATGCACGATTCTTGAAGCTTTGGATCGAATCGTATCATCAATATCGTCCGGATCGATGGTACTTCAATGCGGGAGAGCTGCCAACCCAAACGATATTGAAACAAAATCCTAGCCTCGTGCATCGAGTACCAGAACGTTTCGGTGTCACAAATCTCGTTCAAATGCTTTACGGATCAGTTAGTGATGGCGATTGGGAGAAAAATTTTGACACCATCCATTTGTTAGCACGTCATCGTTCATATATGATCAACGATCGAAAAATCCGTTTTTTCAATGAATATAACATACAGACCTATAACGGTACGTTCGGAGAGATGGCCAGATCAGTTTATTATGGATCAAAGCGATTGTTATGAGTCCGACAACAATATCATCACAATTTTCTAGGCGATCGTTACGATCCAAACATATCGGTGAAGAATAAATCGATCGAAACATCAAGCCAAGTCTAGAAAAAAGTTAGAATTTCGTTCGGTTGATTCTTTTACGGAACTCAAGCACGTACTCTATGTGCGTGTGTGAGTTCGATCCGATTCTGGACTATTGGCCAGAATCGCAATCCCAGAAAGCAATCTGATGGTCGATCTAATTTGATTTGATCGCAATAATGCTCGATCGATCGATCGATTTCTCTGGACTTAAAATCAATCATCAAAGAGATCGCGATGATGAGAGTGATTCTATCTATTTGATTGAGAACAAAAGAGCAATGATGAAGATCGGCAACAATCATAACAAAATGTCGCAAAATTTTCTCCGAAGATCGGTGGTAATGAATCGTACGAAATCCACTGCTTTAGTGTTCACAATTTTCATTATTTTAATCATTCTTTATTACGAGAGAGAAATCTCTCGATTGACCGAAATGAATCGTATCGATTATGAGAGATATCGAATGCGAAAAAAATCTCCAAGTAGATTGAAGATCTCTAACGATGATGTCAATAGTGATGATGGAACATCGAGAAAAATTTCCGAACCATTGATGGTGGTATATAATCGTGTGCCAAAAACCGGAAGCACTAGCTTCATGGGAATCGTTTATGATCTTTGCAATGAGAATCGTTTCAATGTAATGCATTTGAATACGACCAAAAATAGTCATGTGATATCGTTATCGGATCAAATACGTTTCGTACGGAACGTAACGAGATGGTATGAGCGACAACCGTTACTAATCCACGGCCATATAGCGTTTGTTAATTTTCAAAGATTTTCATTAACCTCGACCAAACCATTGTATATCAATATCATTCGTAAACCAATCGATCGTTTAGTATCGTATTATTATTTTCTACGTTTTGGTGATAATTTTCGGCCGAACGTTATTCGACGACGTCAAGGCAATAAACGGACATTCGATGAATGTATCGAGCACAACGAACATGATTGCCGTCTCGAGAATCTATGGCTTCAGATACCGTTTTTTTGTGGACAAAATCCTGATTGCTGGAAGCCAGGTAATCGATGGGCGTTGGAGCAAGCGAAAAAAAATCTAATCGATCATTATTTTCTGGTCGGAGTCACCGAAGCAATGGAAGATTTTATCAGAATCTTGGAAATTTCTCTGCCGGAAATGTTTAGCGGTGCAACATTTCTTTATCAAAATGGATCTAAATCGCATCTACGGAAGACTTTCAATAAAACTCAACCATCTCCTAGAACCATCGCTAAAATTCAGCAATCAAGAATTTGGCAAATGGAAAATGATTTCTATCAATTCGTATTGTACAATTTCAAATCAATACAAGATCGTATCAATTTAAATCAGATAAAATTTCAAGATGAACACGGCAGATCTCTTTATAGAGATCGACAACAATTTTTTTTCGAAAAAATTCGTCCACGTCAACCAATGCAATCGAAATGATTTCATAACTTTGACGATAAACACCTCGTTATTCACCAACATTGCAATCATTTATTTGATATAAATTGATAAAAAATAATTTGACATAAATTAGAACGAAAATAATACAAGATCTCAAAAATGAAAAAATGTAAAAATTAAAATCAACAAAATTATTGATCGGAATGCAATAGAATCATTCAATTGGTACGCTTTGTTGAATTTACCATGATGGCTGTCGTCATAATCCTCATCATCATAATCATCAAGATCATCATCGATATCGTTTTGATTGCGATGATGTCTACGTCTGTATTCATTAGGCTCGACGAAAACAATGCGACCTTCAATTTTCGGTGTGATTATTTTCAATTTACTTATATAGTCACTAAATGAAACCGTATCGAGGATCTGATAATTGATCCAATTTTTCTCATTGATTGTGTAGTTATCGCCACCGTTCACCAAGAAATTTGCAACAACAACACGATAGTTTTGTTCGGGAAGAACTCGACGCCATCGACCATGACATTTTGCTTTCAAATCGATCAGTTCAGCTCTTCGATAAAATCGTTGACTAGGCTTAACATGATAATAAGCTCGGATACCAGAATGCTGAAGGAATCCTCCACGATCGTGTTGTTCCGCTGAAGTCTCGAAGATTTGAATCAATTCTTGGCCTTTGATCAATAAAAGCCCTAGACTGCCACCGAACGGCATCGTAGAGAGAATATTTCGATAGGTGATGGGACCACGATCGAAACTTGTACGCATATTACCACCGTTGACGATCGAGATTAAATCACAATCATAGCCAAGATATTTTTGTGACGAGTTCAAAATCATTGCGAAACGATCGATCATTGAATCGGCTATGAGATTGCCCATAGGACATTCCCGAGAACGACAGCCTTGGATCGAGAACTGATCAGTCGCTTCGGCAAACACAATCTCATACATGTGTGAGATATTGGTGCTAATACTCTTAATCAATTCGTTTGTTTCCGAATCTTCCGCAAAACTATGATCGAGAAAAATTGGTTCTCCTCTGTATGATTTGATATCACCTTGTTTGTCGAAAATCAAATCCAACCAACCGAGATATTTTCCATACGCAGATGCTTGTACGACCAAAATGGTTTTATTGACCATCAGAGTGCTGGTACGAATATGGGTCTCGACAATTGTCGGATATTTGCCGGCTGGTTTTTCTGATGATGGTGGTTTTTTGCCGCTGAACAAATAGGTATGGCTATGACCACCCACAACCACATCGAGTTCGGGAATTTTTTCAGCTATTTCAATATCTCGATCATAACCGGAATGACCCAAAGCGATAAAAATTCCGAGATCGTTGTGATTGTTCTTCAAAAATTCAATTTCTTTTCTTATTGAATCAATTTCGTCTGTGAAACTGACAAGATTTCCCGGATTCGAAAGAAATCTAGTCTCCGGTGTTACGTAGCCTTCAATTTGAAAATTGGACATAAATTTTATTACAAAATTAAAAAAAAAAAGTTAAAATTCGAATTGATTTCGTGTTAACTACCTATTATGGCGATTTTGGTTCCATTGATAATTTTAACCATCGATTTTTGAATTAAATTATTCAAAATTGATGACTCGTTCAAGACAATATTGCTACACAAAATCGGAAGCTTGTGTTGAGAATCAGGACCGGTCATCAATCGAATAAAGTGTTCCAGTTCCGGTGGTCCATTATCGAATTCATGATTACCTAAGGCCATAGCATCGTGATCCATTAGCCGGACAAATTTAGCTACGACATCGGATTTCAATAACGTATACCAAGAGGTGCCTTGAAAATGATCGCCGGCATTCAAAAACAAGAGATTAGTGAAATTTTTTCGAAATTCTTTTACTTTAGCCACGGTTCGTGCAACACCACCAACACAGGCAGGATTATTCTCATAGTCCTCGAAACATTCGGCATTGTTCCATGTTTTGATTGGAAGATAATTAGCATGGAAGTCATTGTTGTGAATTAGAGTTAGATGCAGACCATCATTATTATTGCTATCATTATTATCATCCTCATCATCAAGTGTCTCGATGCTATCAATACTTTTTGAATGATGAGGAAAGGTACCAATTGAAGAGATCTGATCTAGCATAAGAATAATCACCAACCCTAGCGAGATCGATGATGAGAAGTGTCTGAAAACTTTACCGTCGTTTAGCATCTCTTTGCTTTAATTATTCGGCTATTGTTTCAATTGTTCAAAAAAGATTAGTTCTCTGTCATCGAAAAAAATCCATCGATTTCTTTTCTCAATCAAATCGAAAAGCTTAGAAGGATTATGAAACTTTGGAACAATCAAAGTGTTTGCGATTAATCAAATCGGATCGATCTCTCTTTTCTGAATTTTTGATCCAATCTCTTGAGATTCTCATCATCTTCGTGATGTCGATGTTGATGATGGTGATCATCATCGTTATCGTAATCATCATAATAAAAATTTCTATGCTTTTCTTCTCTCGATAATGGTGATGATCATCACCAAATACAACAAAAAACGAGAGAAAGAGAGAGAGAGAGAGAGAGAGAGAGAGAGAGAGAGAGAGAGAGAGAAACATTAAATCATATATGATTTGTTTTCACAATGATGGAGAATAGTAATAATAAAACTCTACGATTTCATTTATTTATTTTGAATATTACATTGGCAAATTCACCGCGGCTTCTTGGTTTAATTAAAACAGACAGCAACAACCGACCATAGATATTTAGATAGATCAAAAGGTATGGATCGGATTGGGAATGTAAATGAAGAGCTCTCTTTCTCTTAAAACGAAACTCTTGTTGAAAGACAATTAATTAATTTTTATTTTATTTTTATTATCTAGAATCTATTTGATTTAAATCGAGACGAGAGAGAAATTGATGATGAAATTGTTCAAAGAAAAAAAAACAATCCAATCGAGAATAATTAAATAGAAATGCAAATTTAAATTTCCAAATCGAATTCGGCCATTCGCAATCTTGATTGGATATCTTTTCTTCTGATTGAATACAATTAATGATTGCCTAATTGACTATCAGGGATTGGATCGATACCTGTTGAAACAATCAGAGAAAACATATATCAGAGATTTGATACAAACAAACAGCTAAGTAAATAATAATCGAAAAACTAAAGAATAGCATTCGATTTTTCATTTGGAAATCTATCGTTTCCGGTTGATTTGAAGTGTTGCTTTCTCTCTTTCTTCTCGGTGAATTTTAATCGCTTGATCCAATAATGTTAGCAATCGAAACAATTATCACTGAATCAATCAATTCTTTGATTGAAAAAATAATCGAGAAAAGAATCAGGATACAATCATCGGCCGATCGATTGATGCAAATATAATCAAACTCTTCGGAATGGGTGGAAAATATAAAATAATTATTTTTTTTATTCTACACAAAAAATGGCAATAATATTCAAAAATGAATTTCGGAGACCAATCTTAGTTCTGGATACACAGTCCTGATGCTAAATGTTCTACAATTTAATCTCAGTTTTGTCCTTAACGATAATTGCTACGTTTTCTAGGATGATTATCCTCGTCACTTCGGTACTTTTTAGAATGATATCGTGAAGAACTGGGAGATTTTGATCTCGATCTTGATCGTCTTGATGAAAACGATCTAGAATTGTGGTTTGAAACTTTGTGACGATAATCTTGCTCGGAATGTTTACGATGTTTCGATACCCGATCAATACGATGTGAACGCTCATCGGATTCTTTGCGATGAATCTGTTTCCCATTTTCTTTCAGATAGTTTTCAAGCTTTTCTTCAATTTTGATTTTGATATGCCGAGGTATTCGAGGGAACAAAATTGAAAACCATTCAATTTTGCTTAGAAAATGTTGAACCATTTCTCCGATGGTCATAGGAGAACCACCCCCTGCTTTCGGATCAACAATTTCATCGTCATCTAAAAATGGCTCGTACCATTGCCAAAGATCTTGAAACGGTTGAGTGAAACGGATGTACATAAACCCCAAAGCACGGATATAGGGCGAATCTTTGTGTCGAATCATTGCCATTACCTGCTTTCGAGTAAGCCTTAAAGTAAACAATTTATAAAGGATACAAAATGGTGTGGAGATAATACCGCCCGCACCCACTCCTCTGACCGAGCCACACATTCCGGTCTGACCGCTAACCTAAAAAAGAATAATCCGCGATTAATTGAGTTTACATGGAAGATGGAAACAAACTTTTCTTGAGCCTTTCTCCCATGGTTCCAAATGTTTTACATTATAATAAATTTCGTTAATAACTTCTTGAAATGTCTTCAACTGAAAAAGATCATTTTTGAAATATGGACTTTGATGTATGTTAGTATAAATTAGAGAATTCAAACCCATCTTATCATCGCATTGCAAATTTAATACATTAGATAGTTTAGGTTTGTTCGGTTTGGCAATTGTTGGATCATCATCATCATCATCGTCATCCTGATGAATCGATTCAGATGATTCATTCTTTTGAACACCTTTTGATCCAAGAGCTTTGGCAGCCGCCAACACTGCTGGAAGATAGCTAGCTTGTTGTGATGATAATGAATAGTTATAACTGTTCGCGCTGGCTATAGTTGTTCCTAGATGATTTGTTTGATAATACTGATGATATTGTTGGATATCATATGTCTGCGGATAGGAATAATTTCCTTGTAGCTGATACAATTGATGATAATATTGATTTTGATAATCAGTTGAATTAGTATTACCAGCTAAATTATAGTAATTATAATTATAATTTGATAGTGTCGATGATGATTGTTGATCAGCACCGATCGATGGGTTCGGTGAAGATTGTAACATTGTGCCGGTCAAGCTGGTTGTCTCGGTTGTTTCAGGCAGATATGATCCTGAATTCGAAGACATCGTTGCAGAATTGCTAGCTAATGAGCCCAATAAATCGATTTTTGAAACGAAATTCGAAAAAAAACACCAGAATTAATCGAAAAAAATTAGAATTTGAGAGAGGATTTAATTTTTTTTTTCGCAACAAATCGCAATTCAATGGTGAGTATTATCAAAAGTCTTCTTAAAACTAACTTTAAATCAGAATTAAACGGATCATCACTAAAGAAAATGATAAGATGTAATCTAACAATAAATAACAAGGATTTTAATCTCAAACAAAAATCTTTAGCAAAAGTGAAAATGAAATAAAATCGATGCAAATAAACAAGAATAATAATAATAATAATCAGCAGAGATCAATCCTAATGCTCAGCCATGCAAAATTTGCGATCATCACTGCCATCTGTAGTTTTTAAAACAATCAATTACTTTGAAAAAATTTTGATTTGCTCTCCTCCTTCCTAGGATATGCAATCAATCTGGACCAAGAGATTCTCAAGGCCTAGAAAATATTCCTTTTATGAATCGTTATTGCTTGTGGATCGTAATTTCTCCGCAGCCTCTTCGAATGTTTTAACATCCAATGGTGATTGCTGTCTAGTAATATATTTTATTCTGGCCGCACCCGGAACTGTTTCATGGAAATCTCGTCGATAATTGAGCGTTGTGAATAGAGCACCGAGACAGCTAGTCATCGATGGAATGATGAACGAAACAAAACTTCTTTTCAAATACTTATCCCAGGCACCGTAAATGGCAATGATTGAGAACAAACAGCTACAAATGATTGTGATTGTGGAGCTATCGTTTCGGACACCATACAACGCTACCACGCTGATGATGATGTTGAGTATCATCACAATGGTACCGGCTATGAACCAATATTGAGCAAAATAACCTTCATTCTTCTCATCGACGCCCCAATTATCCGGTAGCTCATTTTTAGCTTTCTCCACCAATTTCAAATCGAAAATAATCGTCCAGATGGATGCCAACACGTTCAAGATGATCATAAACATCAAGCTATACTTTGAGATTAGATAGTTTTTCAGTCTTGGATCCATCTAGGCAAGAAATTTGAACGATAATTTCTGATCAATTCGAGATTTTGGATCCGTAAAATTTTTAAACCATTTGTAACGATCTCTGTCAATGATCTCAGATCTCAATCGAAATTTAAATCTCAACAAAAAACTCACATCTCTCAATGATTCTTAAGAGAAATACCTAAATGATGACATCAATCATTAAAGATCGAGTAATCAGAACGAGAGTGGCAACAATCAATTTATTATATCTCTCATAGCATCATCATCATTAGCATCATCAGCATCACCGAGATCATTGGCAACCATAACTTTGAGATCGGATTCAATTGATGCAAACAATATAGGCAAACAATCAAATTGAAGGTAAAGTAGGATTGCTTTGAAAAGGATTTCTGTCCCAGTTTTTTTTTCTTTTCGTTTTCAATCAGAAAAAATTCTCTAAAATTTTCAAAAACTTTTTTTTCCTCCTCTTTACCTTTGATAGAATTTTCATTTTAAGTAAAGCCTAGACATCGAGATAGCAGAAGCCTACAAAACGATTGTTTCAAATCAATTCGAAAATGTAATCATAAAAACAATGAATCACACACACTGAATCAATGACTATTTGATTTTGATTTCACTTCCGGAAATTCTCTTTTTTTCCCATAAAATCTATCGTAAGATTTAGAATCAATTTTCTGTTGATATTTTGAATCATTTTATAGAATTTCGCAGATCCCAATTCTAATCATTCATTCATTGAAAATATTTCTGTATCTTAAATGAAACACTTGATCATCGATCGAAGATTTAAAAAATCATCGCGTATCATTGATAATGCGATGTTCAATAGTCGTAGAGCTTTAGAAATCCGTTATGATAGAAATGTGATGTGATCGAATCTTTGCGTTTACCTTTGCGAATTTCTGGCTAGTTGAAGTTGAATGCACAAATGCACACACACACACACACACACATAGCAAAACCTTCATATACCAGCAAGTTAAACGCCTAAAAAAAAGCAAAAGAGAAGAAGAATCGAGAGAATAATGATGATATCTACCCTGCCATTATTGCTCTATGATTACAATAGTCCTCGTTATGGAATATTATTTTAAATTTATTAGATTTTTTTTTTCTCTACCTTTCTCGGTAAAGGTGTGACCCTCTATTCTCTCTCTCTCTCTCTCTCTCTCTCTCTCTCTCTCTCTCTCTCTCTCTCTCTCTCTCTCTCTGTTCAATAGCATTTCCTAGCTATCCATCAATAAAAAGAACGGCAAAATGTTATTGCCGTTTGAACAAGACCAAGAGTTGTTCGACAACATTCGCGCACCACTGGCGTTGATTCTTTTTCTTTTCCTTCTTGTCTGTTGTCTTCTTTCTTGATGGAAGAGAAGGCCACAGAAACGAAACCAATCGAAACGAAATGTCCAGTGAATGAAAAAAAATAAACGAATATCTTCGATCGTTGAACATAGGAAATGAGAACCGAATTCAATCATTCGGTGAAGAGTAAAAGAGAGAGAGAGAGAGAGAGTGTGTGTGTGTTTGTGTGTAAAGGTGGTTAAACGTTTCGGTCGTTACCGCATTCAATGTGGCGCTTGTTGCCGAACGATATTCTTCACCATATCACATAGCTCGTTCATTGAATTGATCTCGTGTGTTTGGTTTGTTTTGGTTTCTCTGTTATTTTTTTTTCATCCAACATTTTCATTGATTCAAATCGCTGGCCCTTGCGTTTGAACTCGATGAAGTCATTGGTTACGATCCATCCATTTAACTCACCTTCGAAGCACATTCTAATCGAATTAAAATCTAGAGTGGATAAATATTCAAATCGCTTTTCATCTCGTTCCATCGACTAACAGCTACGAACCGAAGATCAATCAACCGAGACTGAATTCAAACGGTCGTTGGTTGCTTCGCTTATGAAACAGTTTACTACGCCCGCGCCGTAAATAAATTTGTTCGATTCTAGGCGCCCTTTCTCTTCTATTCTTCATTGATTTTGGTCTCTATTGTTATTGTTGGTCTGTTTTGATCCAGAATTTTGTTCGTGTCAACGACAACGACCACAACAATAGCCCTCATCTTAGATGGCTCTTATTGAATAGTTCGAGAAAATTCGACAAATTCTCTCCAAATACATTTTCAATTCAAAATCTTACCATCTGCATCGAAATGCTGAATTGTTCGAGTCTCTTGACTAATGAAATATTCTCGTAGTTATTCTAAATATTTTTCATCATTTTCATCTCGATTCACATCCTCATCATATTTATCATCACCATCATGATTTCATCATCTAATCTTTGTAACTTTTTGAGATTTTCTCGATTGTTGAGGATACTAACACTCGCCACATTTATCTACAGAATCGATGTTGTTCTCGGTAATGACATTTAAATTGTTAAACAACATTTTATTTGATTTAAATTAATCTTGTTCCATCTCTCTCGCTCTGTCTAGGTGATCATTGCAACAATGAACTTGTTCATCAAAACGGTGGTCTACGTATCACCTCATCATCCGATATAAGCAAAGATAAAAGCGCATATTTCGCCATACTTCATGGTAAGATTGCCTCTCTTCTGATCTTTAAGCACCGCCTGATCCAAAAACGCCCCTAGTCTCAATTACCTTTTTTCTGTGTTCCGTTTACTGTTTTCATCCACTTTAATTTTGTTTCGTTTTATTTTTGTCTATGTGTTTGTTTTTTTTGTCGTTTTGCTCGATCGCGTTTGTTTTCGTTTGTTAAATTGCTTGATTTTCGAACCACACCAAATAAAACGCTACCATTTCGATCGCGGTGCTGATCGAAAAAGGCCAATCAGCTTGGTCTGCTGCTCATAATGATCTTTCACAGTTCATCGAAATCGATCTTGGACGTCAATTTAATATTTCAGCGATCGGTACACAAGGTCGACAGAACACGTTGGAATATGTTCAAGAATTTAAGCTAGAAAGTGGT
The DNA here is from genome assembly GCA_020844145.1 of Sarcoptes scabiei. Taxonomy (NCBI): domain Eukaryota; kingdom Metazoa; phylum Arthropoda; class Arachnida; order Sarcoptiformes; family Sarcoptidae; genus Sarcoptes; species Sarcoptes scabiei. The sequence goes on from CP080488.1 coordinate 1,879,816, forward strand.
ATCGATGGACATGATTACAATATCTATCGCAATCGAAATGGAAACATTAAGGTTTGACTGCGATTATCGATTTAAAAGGCGAACAATTCATTACAACACATTAAATCGATTACACTAAACATTTCGGGCCTGTTTTGCATGAAGTTCATCAACTTTTGATTTCAATTTCACTTTATTTTCTCTCGATATCTAATAACATTCTCGATCCATATCGGTTCCGCATTAAAACTTCGTCTCTTTAATTTTGATCGATCAAATTTTCTGATCTCAACACTGTTCTGTTCTATTCACTATAGGCAATAGCTCTTGGACCGCAGCCTATGGCAATCTCAAACAATATCTAATCTTTAATTTTGAAGAACGTTTTGTTGTGAATTCGATCGCAACACAAGGCCATCCTAATTCTGATTCTTTTGTTTCCGCTTTTCACATTTCCTCCTCTGATGATGGTCATTTTTGGACTTCAGTTTCCACTCGAAATGCAACTCTCAAAGAGGCACTAACATTTTTCTTCTTTTCTCTAATATTAATCATCTAATTATTGCCTAGCCTTTTCGATTTCAATGAAAAATTCGCTAAATTAGCTCTAAATTTTTCTCTAATTAAGTTTTGTTAGTCATTTAGATAAATTTGGTTTGATAAATTTGGAAGAATCTATCAATCCAATGTTGATTCTTTTGTTTTTTTTTGAATTACGCAGCTATTTCAAGGTAATACTGATGGCAACAGTGTTGTGATTAATCATTTCGATCCACCAATTATCGCTCAATTCATCCGTATCAATCCGACACGATGGCGTGATCGAATATCGATGCGGATCCAATTATACGGATGTGATTATCGTAAGTGATTTCTCGCAGTCCGATCTCTCATCGTTAATGACTACTCTCTCTCTCTTATCTAACCACTTATCGAAATCAATATTTTCACTGCAAATCTCAGAGGCAATCTCCTTGAATTTTGATGGCAACTCTTATATCAAAATGAATCTTGATATCCGCCCGATTGATTCTTCGTTGGATGATGTGTTCCGTTTTCGTTTCCGCACAAACGAAGCGTTCGGAAACATTCTCTACGGTACCGGAGTCCAAGGCGATCTTCTTGCGTTGCAGATTATTCAAAATAAACTTTTACTGAGCTTAGATTTGGGTGAAAATCAAATCGAATCAATCTCTGCTGGTAGCCTTCTTGATGATAATCTTTGGCATGATGTTTTCATCTCTCGCCAAGGACGTGATCTTACATTCAGTGTCGACAGGGTTGTGGTCAAACATCGTCTTCGAAGTGAGTTCAATCGTCTCGATCTCAACAATGATCTATTCATCGGCGGTCTACCTGGACATCAATCGGATTTCATTCATACTAGAAAAAATTTCACCGGTTGTATTGAGAATTTAAGTTTCAATGCAACCAATATTGCATCAGAGATCCAAAATGATCGTAAAAATTTCGTTTACAAAACTTTCGGGAATATTCATTACAGTTGCCAATTCCAACCTGTGATACCGATCACTTTCAACACAAGAGAATCGCATATAAATGTTCTTGGAAATCTAAATAATCATCTCAATGTCAGTCTAGATTTCCGTACCTTCAACGATTATGGACTTTTGATACATCATCAATTCTCAATCAAAGGATTTTTTGCTATTTATTTGAAAAACTCTAAATTGACATTAAAAATTCAAGGTATCGATCCTATTAGCAATGAAGAAACTCCACAAGTTGTTTTGGATCCATTTGAAAAGAAATTGAACGATGGCTCCTGGCATAATGTTCAACTTTCGTTGCAACGAAACAAAATTCTTCTTTATCTCGATCAAATTCCAAGCGTTACTTTACGTACGTTTATGATGCAAACTGGGCAGAAATACACGATCGGTGGTGGTGTGAGTCCCTATCGTGGTCTGATCGGCTGTATGCGATGGATTTACATCGAGAATCGTTTCATCAATCCAGAGATGATCTCCCCAGAAAACATTCATAAGGTTCAAGAGAGTGATATTTCGATTAAATCATGCCAGATGATTGATCGTTGCCATCCGAATCCGTGCGAGCATGGTGGTGTTTGCAAACAAAATCATTTAGATTTCGTTTGTGATTGTGGTGATCGAGGATATCTTGGTGCAGTCTGCCACGTTCCTCGGCATCCGTTCTCGTGTACCGCATTCATCAATGATAATCCCAACACCAAACGTGAAGATATCAAAATCGACGTCGATGGCAGCGGACCATTAGAACCATTCTGGGTTACGTGCTTACAGACAGCAGAGAATACAATCGAGACTGTCATTCATCATCAAAATGAGGCTGCACAAAAAGTTCAAGGTTTCGCTCAGCCAGGATCTTATATGCAAGATATTAAATATGATGCACCGTTGGAACAAATCGTCCATCTAGTCAATCGTTCCGATGCTTGCCGACAGAAATTAAGATATGAATGCAAAAATGCAAGGCTGCTTAACACACCTTGTAAGTCTGCATTTAATTTTTTTTTCGCATTTTTAAATCGTCTTTTTTTATAACCTTTAGCTCCTTTGACATCGGAATTTTTTCCGTTCACTTGGTGGGTTTCACGCGATAATCAAAAGATGGATTATTGGGCTGGTGGATTACCAGGAACTCGTAAATGTCAATGTGGTCTTTACGGGAACTGTTATGATCCAAAAAAATGGTGCAATTGTGATGCGAATACGGTAAAAAGAATTTAATTATTGTTTTTTCTCGATAAATCTCGATTATGCAAGACTAATTGTCTCAATTTTCTAATTTTTCCCAACAACAAAAAACAAAACAAATAATTCAAAGAATGAAGAATTAAGCGATGAAGGAGAGATAAGACAACTCGAATATTTACCAGTTCGGCAGCTTCGCGTTGGCGATACAGGATTCTCGAACCAAGACCGTTACGGACGTTTCACTCTTGGACCGTTGATCTGTGAAGGCGATCAACTGTTTAACGATGTAGTTACGTTTCGTTACAGTGATGCAACAATCGATATACCTTTGACGAATAATTTCGAACAAGCAACTGATATCTATCTACAATTTAAAAGTACCACCGAATTCGGTGTACTGTTTCATGCGACCGGTCCTGAAGATTTTATCAAATTAGCTATTGTTAATGGAAGAACACTGCAATTTTCCTATAGTTCCGGTAATGGATTACAACAAGTTTCAATCGAAGCACCGTTTCGTCTAAATGATAATCAATGGCATTCGGTTTTGGTCGAGAAAAACAAAAAAGAAGCTCGTCTTGTTGTCGATGGCCGTTACACCAACGAGAATAGAGAGAACGCTGACAACAGTTTTCCCATATATTTAACTAGTTTTTTTGTGATTGGTGCAACAACCGATTATCGTGAAGGTTTTCTTGGTTGTATGCGAGCATTGGTAATCAATGGAAATCCTATAAACTTGCGACAATATGCTAGGCACGGTTTCTATGGTATCGCTGAAGGTTGTGTTGGAAAATGTGAATCGAATCCTTGTCTAAACAATGGAACTTGTATTGAACAATACAATGGCTATAGTTGTGATTGTCAGTGGACAGCATTCAAAGGACCGATCTGTGCAGATGAGATCGGAGTGAATCTTCGTTCGGATTATTATATTCGTTACGATTTCGAAACCTCAATCTCTACTATGGAAGAATACATTCGAATAGGTTTTACAACCACTGAACATCGTGGTCTTATTTTGGGTATTTCTTCATATTCTGGAGAATATCTAAATCTACTAGTATCTTCTAGTGGGCATCTACGATTAGTGTTTGATTTCGGTTTTGAACGACAAGAAATCATCATAAAGGAAGAGAATTTTGCCCTAGGGCAACATCATGACATCACAATACGAAGAACTGATAAAGGATCAAAAATTATCATCTGGGTAGATAATTATGAGCCCAAATATTATACCTATAAAATAAGTGACAAAGCGGAAGCACAATTTAATCGTTTGAAAAGTATTTATATCGGCCGTAATGAAACAATGGATTCTGGAGAGGGATTCATTGGTTGTATCTCAAGAGTAACATTCGATGATCATTTCCCATTGAGAAGATTATATCAAGAGAACAAACGTAGCAATGTGAGAGCTTATCCATCTGAAGCGGAAATTTTCGAAGATAAATGCGGTGTTGAACCACCGACACATCCACCAGGTATATTTATTATTGAGTTGATAATGATTCTAGATTTTAATTGTTTTTTTTTTAAATCCAGATCTTTTCGAGACAAGGCCACCACCAAAAATACCTCCGGGTATCGTAATACCTGGCTCATTTTCTCCATCATCAACCAGTGCAATTATAGGTGGATTTCTAGCCGCTTTGATAGTCTTACTATTGCTTTTCTGTTTCGCAAGCAGCCGATTCATTGCCAGACAAAAAGGTGAATATGTCACCCATGAAGATCAAGGTGCTGACAACGCTATGGACCCTGATACTGCTGTGGTCAAAGGAACCACAGGACCGGATGTCTCTGTCAAAAGAGAATATTTTATTTAAAAAATATTTAAAGTTAAAATCAATCGTTTTTAATGATAATTATTGACGATTGTGAAAATGACGACGAACATGTTTTGATTATCTTTCCTAATGTAATTTATTGAAATACTTTTTTGGTCTGAATTTTTTTCGCTCTATTTTTATATTTTTCTGTAAATATATTATTTTCTAATGGAATGCCTTTTCCTCACATCCAAATTTACAAAAAAGTTGTTTTTTTAAGAACTTAAACGTGTAATTTCAAATCTTTTTCTTAATTATTTCGATCTGTTTTGTTATTCTTTTATTAATTAACAATTATTTTGATCTCTATAAAGCGAAATAAAAAATCAAACTCAATGATTAAATTATAAGTCTAGACTGAATAAAAACATTTCATAATAAATTATCCGATAATATGTTGTTTTTAACACGAATCTAGGAGATGGAGATCTGATTAGTTAGAAAATTATGCTTCAGTAAAAAAAATGAAGAGATCAAATTCTTATTGTTTCTCAGTCATTATGTTCCAAGCACAGATTCTTCGATCAAAAGCACAAGTGAATAATGTGATCGAATTCGATTTATGCGCCAAAGATGACGATGATTGATGAACATTCAATGCTGAACTAGATGATGAAGATGGTGCATTTGGCGCGATAGAATTTTCAATCGGGTTCAACCAAGTCGAACAGGTTACCATCCGATTATGTGAGTCTCTTGACAGTCGACAGATTCGATTTCCATTAATATCATAGATACGAACATTACGATTATCTAAGGGTATTGCGAAGAGATTATGCTGTTTTGAAACGGAAAGTTTATTAATGCCTGATTCCATTGAAATAGTGACTAATGGCGAACGCATGTTTTTCAACTGAGGAATACAAAACATGTAAAAATTAGACTAAATTAATTTGGAGAACTGAGAAAAAAGATTGAGCTTACATCCCAAATTTTAACGGTTCGATCGTCTCCGCCAGAAATGATTTTATCAGCACTTAGAAAACAAGTCGATGTGACAGATCGACTATGGCCCTGGAAGACACTGACGGAATGAATCGCGTCACGAAAATCCCAGAGACGAAATGTCGTATCTTGCGATGAAGTTACAATTAATCTAGCTGAATCATGGGCACAAACATCAGTTAATGCTTGATCATGACCGACTAGTTCGACAATCATTTCTCCGGTGTGATAGTCATAAATGTTAGCCATTTGATCCCAAGAAGCTGTGACGCATTGATCGACGCCTGAAAGCCAGTCACACGACACAACAACATTATGATGTTCATTTAATTCCAATAAAGGTGTCTTAATTATTGTAGCTTCTTCATTGTTGTTAGACGGAGATTCCAGGTCTGATTCTCTCTGTTTTTTCAAAGTAAGTGTTTGATTAGTCGCTTAATTTAACTTAATTATCATACCTGTTCCGGTAGAAATTTCCAGATATGAGCAGTGCCGTCTCCAGAAGCTGTCAACATAAGATCATTATTCGGATTGAATTTAACACAATTCACCGAAGATTGATGTCCAGAATAGACGGTCGATGGGGAAAGATTGTAATCAATTTTAGTCACATCACAAATATTGACTGTAGAATCTGCCGAAGCTGTAGCGATATATTGTCGTGAATTTCGTTGACTAGAAGTGATATACCAGACACCATCTTTGTGCCATTCAAACGTTCCTATCAGATGACTACTGCTGCTACTGCTCTGTCCTTTGAAAATCTTACCCGACGTCTTCAATTTATATGTGGATTTGATTTTCTGAGAAATTTGAGACGCTTAGATTGAAAATTGATGAGATTTTAACAAAAAATTTTCGAAATTGAATTGTTATAGATACCTGCGACCATTGAATCTCGTTTTACTGAGCTGACGGAAAACGGTATCTGCTGCTGCTGTGGATGGGATTGCTGTGATGATAAATTTTTATTTGTTGAAACATATTTGTCTTTGCTGCTCAAATTGATTTTGCCTTCAATCGTTTCCAGGGGATGACCAGAGTTCACGATCAATTCTTCAAGTGTTTCGATGCGTTCTCTCACTAATAGAGGTGGATTGAAAATTACTAAACATCTAGGGAATAAATTTATTATTAATCAACTAACGCAATGTATTCTCGTTGATCAAGGCATCGATTTCTTTGTCGATCAAATCAAAAAGATTATGTAGACTGGATCTGTTTGTTGATATTTTTCCGAAGACATATTATCAATGGATACAGTTGCGATGTGTCAATCACAATTAAACAAATTGAATTAGTTTCATGATAAGATTAATAGAAAAAATTGAATAAATATGAAAATTTATACTTGATTTTGATCATATGAGAATCAGGGAAGATGTTTTCACCAACACTTAATGAATATTGTTTTCGTACTTGACGATTCTTAGCGGAATATGAAGACATTTCGGATTTTTTGTTGATTCAATTGATTTTTTCAATAATTTCTATTGAATCTCCGAATCAAAATCGACGCATGACTTCCAGTACTAATTTATTTCTTAAAACTTGAGTTTCGGCATCAAATCTGGGCCCACAGAGCTTAGAGTTTCAAAGAGATTTGAGAACAAATTCTTGTTTCTGTCTTGTTTAGATCATTAGATCATTCTACCTTTCATGTAATAAAATATCATTTTTCTCGTAACAAACAGATTCGATTCAAATTGGCAATACATTTATAATTTAGGTTTTAGATAACGATTTCAATCTTGTCCTTCAATTCAAAGCAAAAGGATAAAATTAATAATTAATATTTTTGTTTTTCTCTCATTTTTTGTTTTTGAATTTTCATTTCGAATTATTCCCGTCTATTTAGACTGAGAAAGATTGAGAGAGTTATTCTCGATTTTTGGTGATTCGAAAAGCAGAATATTCTTGAGAAACATTTAAATCAATTATTTTAATTAATCAAAATCTAATTACTCTATCCCTATTGGTTATCAATTGATAATCGCATCGAACCGAACCTTATCCGAACCTTATGAGCAACGCAGTTGTACGAGCGACGAAGAGAATTCGTCAAAATTATTCAAAAGCATTTGCTGAGTGCTTGTCGGAGGTTTGAAGCTTCTTTGTTTGAAATAATTTCTTTCTAATCTGAATAGAATTTCATCCTGAATCTCTAAGGCCTCTCTCTATGCTAAATGTCTCGAGAAGAATGATATCCAAAATGTCAGATTCAATTGTTGCAATGTGGAGTTTACAAGACTCAAAGAATGTTTTCAAAAATCCTTAAAGAAAATGTGAGAAAAATCAAATTTATTTGGTCACTCTACATAGTTTCATCAAATTAGTCAAGAGAAATCCTGTTAAGATGTCCGCCTGATGAAGTAGTGAATAGAATTCTCTGATTTTTATTGTTTTTCGAACTTTCAGTTATTTCCGAGATCACAGCGGTATCATCCTTTATTTGAAAACTTTGCTTTATGTCTCCGTCGAGATCGATTTCGATCGCCATGCCTGGATTATTAATAAAATCATTCAATATCAAAGCTAAACCACTCTTCAATTTTGATCCTTTGTTTTTGAGAATGTCGCTATGAAACCATGATCCAATAGAGAACATTATCATTCCTGATCAAAAAAAACATCAAAATTAAAAAACTGTTGTCATCAGATCATCTCTTTTGCAGACCTAGAAGAAAGCAAGATCTTAAGATCAGTTTTCGTAGATTAGGCTCAGTCGAGTAGTCATCGAGGAAAGAGAGATTATTATTGTAATCTCTAGTCAACGCTAAACCAATCCAATACGTTTCTTTGAAGTGATTGCCGCTTCTTCTAATATTCTCCGGTTCTCCCGGAAGATTGTCAATTAGAATGCTAGTTTTACCAGATTCAGGTCCTAACAAATCGTATTGCAAAATTCGACGTTTGGAGAGTTCGCAAATCAAAAGTGACTGATACTTTTCGGTAATCTCGATTCCATTAGGGAAACAAAGATTCTCTAGGATAACAACGACAGAACCAGTATTGACGTTAAACTTTATTATTCTCCCGCTTGAATCCGGTTCCAGATAGCTATAGCACCACATATCGATATTGAATTTCCGACTAACATCAGTGATAAAGCAGATTATTTCAGATCGATCATTGGCCATAACCACGAGATCATCGAAAAATTTTGATTTTTTTCCATCAATGAATTTAACATCACCTAATGCTGTTCAGAAAGAAATGACGGAAACAAGCAGCGGAAATGAATTATTCTAGTGTTTTTCTTATCAATCATTTACCTAATAATAATTTTAAAGATTTTGTTTCTAAATCAAATGAATATAGACCAGTGTTAGCTTCGATGAAGTAGAGCACGTTGCGAAAAAGGCGTATTCCCAAAGGTCTACCGTTCGGAAAGTTTGCGATGACATTGAGAGAGCGTTGATCAAGATCGATTTGATAGATGTTACCATTGATTGAACCGGTGTAAAGATAGCATTCATCTTCACTGATACAGACTGATTTAGGATTCAAAACTAGACCATCGAAAAGCTTTTCCGCTGCCACTGTTTTTTTATTTCTCAAGAAAATTTTATCATTCACATTTGGCAATGGCAATCTGGATTATTTCACTCCATCAAAATTAATCATCGAGATTAAATCGATTCTTTTCTAATTACCTCAAATAGATTGGATTGAGATCGAGAAGGAATTTTCCCGATCTACCTAGCAGGATGTAAAGAATGAAGATGAAAGAGAAGCATAGCCAGAAAAAAACCAAACTAGAAAAAAGGCAAAACATTTTCGTTGTAAGCTTATTCGATAGGTGTTGATCTAGGAAAATGAAACTTTTTAAAACAAATCAAAGCCTTCGAAACATTTCGATGTGACTGCAAGCAAACAAGCAAAACAAAAAAGGAAGACAATCCGATCGATAATCGAGAAGATTTCAACCATAATTCGAAACTAAATTTCTATCTACTTAGATTGTTTCATTTTTTGCTATGGATCTCAATGATTTTCGAGTGTTTCGAACAATTAAATTGGAGAACATAAAATCTCTTTGAAAACATTCAAACAAGAGAAACTTTGCCTCTTGTTTGAATGTTTTCGCTTTAAGAGCGAAAAGTTTTGATATTTTTCAAAGTTCATTTTCGAAAAGAAAGAGAAAATATCGCTCTATGGATTTCTCTTTTCCTCATCTTTGTATCTCTTTCGTTACGAGATCTACAAACTAGACACTTGGAAAGCAAAAAAAAAAAAAAAAAACAAAATGACCGCGACCTTTTCTGAAGATTATTCAATAAAGAAAGATAATGTTTGTTTCAATGTATCAAAAACTCTTTGGGCGCATTCATCTTAATTAAAAATCGACGTTCAAACGTTCGTCGACTACAACGATGGACTTTCGTTTTTGGATTTTGGGATTTTGGAATTTGATCTCTCGTCTCAGATCTAGATCAAACTGGATCGAGTAAAGAGACTGTGAATTCAATCTAATTAGTGAATTATTGGAAAAAAAAATCCCAAAAGAATTGGTGCTAGTTTGTGTCATTATCAAAATCTAATGATTCTATTGAATCTCAATCGTTGAAATTTTTCATTAAAATAAGCATTAAAAAAGTAGAAAATAGCTTAGAAAAAAAATCAAAATATAAATCATTCGAAGAAGAGAAACTATTCAAATTAATTTGGAATCTAAATTGAACAATTTCCGATGGAAATCGATCACACAACATCACAAACTCGAACATCGAAAGATTAGATGTTTTCGGATTATTAATTTCAATTCAAACGAGAGAGAGAGAGAGAGAGAGAGAGAGAGAGAGAGGGGAGAGAAGAGCAATGATGGTAATATTGAGAGATTAGCTGATTAATTAACATTTCTTCGATTGATTTGATGGATGCGATTTGATAATGCACTTTTCTCTATCTTTCGAAGTGGAAAGTTTGAAATTTTGTTTTTTTTTTTTTTTTTTTGACTATCTTTCTCTGCTCTGTTTTTTAATTTCGATTTGATTTTGTTTTCAACTTTTCTCTATTTTTAGACCGTAAATTAATTTAATTATACTGATTTTTTTTTCGATTTGGCCCTTCCTTTTCTCTTCTCATTTCTCATCGATTTAATTCTGGTAATTCGAAGTCCTAATAGCCTAGTATCATTCAAAAAATGAGGTGTTTTATGATTCTTTTAACGATCTAGCTGTCTGAATTTGGTTTGGAAGGAAAATGAAGAGTTTAAAAAATTTGAATTATTTCTTTGAGTCAATTTTTACATTTTAATTCAGTTTGAGGTCTCATCGACTCTGGAGACAAAACTAGTCAGAAAATGGATTTGGACAAAGTACTCCGAACAGATGAGGAAGATGATGGTGATGATCGATTTGAAGAGAATTTAAATAGATCCAATCTAAACGCACATTATGGAACGATACAAAGCGATGATAATGATTATGGTGATGTTGACGAAGAGGATCGATCCAACAACAAGAAATCTCTCTCAATACTAGATTATTCGATTAGTTCTCGAAAGAGTAACCCATTGATCACATCTATGGTCGTCAAACCGAGCTGCCGGAAACATAGTCGACCTAAAAATCTCCATAAACTAATCGTTGTAAAGCAATCCAAACATTATAATCATTTGAATTATCTTCAATTCCAACATCACCACAACCATGAACAACAACAACAACAATCATCAAATCGTTTCGGCGGCAATCGTAGGCGTTTTCTTCGGCGATCGTTATCGTATGATACTTTGCCGAAAATGAAGAACAAAATGTTAATCTGTCAGCCTCTTACCCTTCAACGAAGACTGACAGTTCCGGCGAAAAAATTCTATTTCTCCTACAAGAACAAACATTTAATTTTGATCTGTTTGGCATTCATCAGCTTCACTGCGATGCTAGCGATGGCAATCATTGCGCCATTCTTTCCTACGGAATCGGCCCAAAAAGGAATGCGAGAATCCGTGAACGGTCTTGTGTTTAGTGTTTACGCCATGGTCTTCATGATTTGTTCCCCTATTATTTCGTTGATGATTCCGATTGTTGGAACAAAATTAACTTTAATTCTTGGCATTTTTATCGCCGGTACATCGAACATTTTGTTTGGGCTGCTTGATCGGATCGATGATTTGCAAACATTCACTCTCTTTTGCTTTCTTGTGCGGACATTCGAAGCGATCGGTGGGACAGCGTTTTCCACCGCAACCTATACCATTTTAATGCAAGAGTTTCCTAACAACATCGGGACCGCTTTCGTAAGTTATAGCTTGCTTTTTGAATTTCGATTGTGTAGATTTTTACAGAATAATTCGTACAATACAATATGAAACGATCGAAGAGTATCGTCGAAACTTCGGTCGGTCTTGGTCTCTCGTTAGGCCCAGCTATAGGTGGATTTCTGTACAGTATCGACGGTTACGAGCTACCATTTTTCATTCTTGGTGCATTGATGCTGATCAACATTCCACTATGTTTGGTTATAATCCGAGATTCCAAAAGTGAGCTATTTTACTTCATTGACTATAATTTGACAATTAAATTGATTAATTTCGATTCGTTTGGCGAGATAGATTGTGCAACAATTAAGTCTCCATTAAAAGCTTATTTCAAACTATTGAATCTTAAAATGATTATCAACAGTGGTATTATTGTGATTGCTGCACAATTGCTTAGTTTTCTCGATCCAACAGTTGAGCCACATCTAAGAAAGCTAGGGCTTGGAACGCATTATGTCAGTCTGGTGTTTTTGGTACTTTCGGCCACTTATACCCTAAGTTCCCCATTTATCGGTTGGATTTCGTCTTCGATTGAGAACAAATTCAAAATTATGTCAATCGGCTTAATGTTGTTAGCTGTGGAATTCTTTTTTCTCGGTCCATCCAATTTTCTACATCTGGAAACATCGTTTGTTCAAATCACAATCATTATGGCATTGATTGGTATTTCCTATTCGCTCGCATTCATACCGACGTTTGAAAATATGATCGAATTGTCAATGTAAGGATCAAAATGCTTCTCTCTTAGTATTATTATTACTACTATTACTGATACAATCATATGCTAAATGAGGAATTTTGCATTTTCAACCTAAGCAAAAATGGTTTCCCCAATGACATCACAACCTATAGTCTTGTTTCGGGACTATGGACTGCTTTCTGTTCGTTGGGTGAGATTTTGGGTCCTATTTTTGGTGGATTTCTAACCGAGAATTTCGGTTTCGAAACCTCCTCAAGTGCAATGGGCTGTAGTGCTTTGTTTATGGTTAGTTTTGTGTCAGAGACAATTTTCGATTTCATTGATTTTAAGCTTTTTTTTTCGAATAGGCTGTGCTTTGTTTCGTCACATGTTTTTATAGTACCAACTCTGAATCCTACAACCATCATCCTCATCATCAGAAAAATTGCCAACAACGAAATCGGTACGCAAGCACACCAGTTTATCAAAATGGTTACCATCAATCAAAAATGAAATTATTTGCAAACTCCAAAATCGGTGCAAGGTCGACAAAATCAAAAGAAAATTCTTTGATTGCGATGAATAAGAATAATTCTAAACTTAGAAAATCAATGGCGGTGGCAAAAAATAGCCAATACAATCAAGACGGTGAAGATGAATATGATGAGAAATCGCCCTTATTTTCATGATTTTACCGTATGACAATTTTGAAAAATTTTGAATCAATTCAACGATTCGAATTTGTCCCTAGTTGGAGCAATGTCAAAATCAACCACCATCGACCAGCTAAGTATATTTATGTTGCAGCAATAACGGTTGCTGCAACAGCCACAGTCCAAACAGTAAATAAACAAACACACGCACTTGTTCGAACAAATCTTTTACCGCAAAAAAATCAAAAAAAAAAAAAAAAATATCCAACCTGAATGATTTCATTTTGAAACAACCAAAAATCAAGTTTAGCGAATCAATTTAATCTTTTTTCTTTGATACCATATACTCTCTCTCTCTCTCTCTCTCTATATTCACTCACTTTCTTGGATAATGTAACCCAAATGAATGCTCCTTTTTTTGGTCAAATGATCTGGTTTCTGAAAAAAATCTTCGAGAAAGAATAGCGAAGATCGAATATTTCAATGGTAGAGAAAAAAAATCATGTCCAGTGATGATGATGATGGATCGCGTAGATTGGCGAAAATCATCAATCAACGTAAACGATGCAGACAGAATATTGTTTTTAAACTGTTCGATCGACAATATGGATCATCGACAAACGTTCATCCATTCATTAAAAACAATAAGCTTTATCAGAATTTAGTACCAAATTTTTCGGTAGAAAGTGTCGAAAGACCGAATTGTTATTTTCGTAAATTCACCAATGATGGTAGATATCTGATGGGTTTCAGCGCTGATGCAACTAGTGTTGAGCTTTACCAATACAAAGGAGCATCCGAAGCAAATGAGTTGATGTCAACGATCTCCTCGATCGATACCGATTCTCTTAGACCTAGTGTGGAAAATACGACAATCAGACATCGATTATTCAATTGCTTTTTCAAGCACAAGCATTCGATTAAAGTAGCGACATCGAATCAATTATTCGTCCGGGATTGTTGCCTCTTCACCGACGATAATCGTTATATGATTGTTTTATCGATAAACATATCGAACGATAGCATCAATTCATTTTACGAACGATATCAAAATAATGAATCAATTTCGATAAATTCTAGAAACCTTGAAGATTATGATTTCATGTTGATAGATATCGATCAGGGAAAAATAACCGATACAATTAAGATTAATTGTGATAAAATTTTTGGCACATTCAATCATGGAATTTATCTCTATAAGAATCTTTTCGCAATCCTTTCGATTCAACATCAATCCATTTATCTTTTTCACTTACTTCCAACGGGTAAATTTGTTTTCGCACAAAAGATTGGACGATTTTGCTGCGAAGGCGATGAAGTCATTTACAACAATTCCCTACGGAATGAAGGGAAATCTTCTCGCGTTAATTCAGTACCAGCGTTTCGAGAAAAATCATTCAACTCACTGAAACATCGAATTTTAGTTTTTGCTTTCAAACGAGCGCAAAGACTTTGTGAAAAATATGGATCAAAACAACCGTTGTTGGAATTTTATCGTGATTTTGATAACTACGCCAATCTTCGATTGTGGAAAATACAACTGATTGATGAGCAACACATTTTGATGAAATATGAGCAGAAAAAATTTCTCATCAATAAAATGGAGGTCAACAATCATTTGAAACTGCTAAATCTTTTCGTGTTATATAATTGGAAAAAAGCTGAAGTGTTTAATATCTATAGTCAATCGTCTCCGATTTTGATGAAAGCTTACGAGAATTATTTCGATTTTTTTAGACAAACTTCCATGACTTCGAATGCTTCCATTTCATTTTTTAATAATGATCAAATCAAAATGTTTCTGTTCAATAAAATCAATTCTACTCGTCATGTTCTTGCAACTTTACCACAAACAGCTCAATCGTTTATTGTTAGGTACGTAGAAAGATTTTATGCTTAAACGGAAACTCGGATAAATTCTTTTTCTTTTTACTTTTTTCAGCCCTTATTTGGATTCGTCTTTGTTTCTATATGATGACAGATTGATCAGTTTCAATGAGAAACCTTGTCTTAATAGTGATATGCCGATACGATTTTTTGATAGAACCACCGGACGTCTTGTTTTTCGCTTGCACACTGGCCAACAATATTTGGTTCGTCTTTTCCAACCAAACACCTTTCGAAAAATGATCAATTTTATATTTCATCCTACCGATCCCTTGATCATCAGCATTCAAAGGCTAAATTCTTTCCAGTATTTGCATTTTCATTTCAGACATTTCAATCCAATCGCTTCTGAAGAGCCAATCTCAACTTGAATAAAATCCTAAGAACAAAAATCCTCAGGAAACACTGATTCAAATTTTGATGTACATAAATTTATACTATTTCAATAATCTAAGATAAAATGTAATATAAAATTCTGATAAAAATTAAATTGAAAATTAATTTTTTCTTCTCAATTTATCGTATTCTTGGCGTTCTTATCTCAAAAATATTTCTTGCTTTGATAGTTCAGAAAATTCAAATTTTGATTATTAGATGGCGTAGTTGGCGTCGAAAAAAAAAATTATCCGAATCTGAAGATGAACAAGAATTCTCAATGACATCATAATAACATCATCATACGCGTTATGCGCTATTGCTCTATCTGCATCGCTAATATTCAATTGTTAATTGCATCAAATTTCTTCATTTAAAATCGTAAAACGGAAAAAATTCTAAGAGGACATTCTCTCCGTTGTCATGTTGAAGTTAATTTTATTGAATGAGTGAATATAAAAAAGTAAAACTCTATCTCACACCGTTTGTTCATTCAATGATTCGGGTCTTGGTCTTGGGCTGAGCTAGATGAATAGCGAGATCTTTAAAAGAACAAAAGAGATTAAAAAAATTATGTAGAATTCTCTTCGTCATTGGCGTTCTTTTCATTGTGCATTTTAAATTTAAAATTTATTAAATCAGATTACCATCAATTACTTTTATTGTTTTATTAGATCAAAGCTTTTACTTGTTTGATAATTTGACCAGAACTTAATTTTAAAATTATTTTCAAAACAATCGAACCCCTTATTAACAATGAGCGATCATCATTCAATATCCGCCGTTCATCATCATTCGATGACGATCGAGAGCGACGAAGAGAATCGTGTATGGAAAAAAATTAAACAATCTCCTGTCTTACCTCTAGGTTAGAGAAAGACCTTATCTCTTTTATTTTTTTTTAAATTATTTTATTGCTTCCCCTCGGTCCTACAGCGACGATTGGTTTTCTTGGCATCGCCGGTTATCGTATCTATAAATTCCGTGAACGAGGCTCGATGCCATTGTCATTCTTCTTGATTCATACACGTTTAGCAGCGCAAGGTTTCGGTGTTGCTGTGCTTGGATCTCTAGTCCTATATCAGCTTGGTGAAAGAGTTTATAATGCCTTTTTTAGCAGTGATAATATTGCATCAACATCGCCTCAAACAGCGATCAAAACGTTAGCTACAACACGGAATACTTGAGTACATGAAGAATAGATTATAAAATTCAAGATTCGTGGGAAAATAAGATAGTGAATTTGGTAGTAATTATGCATCGTTTCAATCATACCAAATACCGATTTGAATGATTATACCAGCGAAATGATTTGTAAATTTTCGCAATCAAAAAATAATCGAATACTATTGAATGTTGCAACGATTATATTCCATAAAGATTTCATTTCTTTTTTGTTTAATTAAAATTGTATCATTACATTTTTGAAATGAAATTATTCTGCGTTTAAAAGCAAGGTAAATAAATTAGTAAATAAAATAGCTATAAAGAGGCAAAAAAATGATGAAAGAATTCTAGAATCATAGTAAATTAGAATAGTGAGAAATGGAATAGAAAAATTCTTTACATTTTTGAATTTCATGTGGCGGCAACATTATTGGACTGCGATTTGATTATGTTATCGATTCCTTGCTCTTCATATTGTGCACGGGTGATCCAGAATTGTGGCCTATCTTTCATCACATCGGCTAGAACAGCTCCACCTATAAAAACCATATCTTTACGTCTTGGTGGATCTTCGACTCGGATCTTGAATTTTTGTAACTTTTGCCCATCACCTTTCAACACTCGTTCCAGATACAATTGTTTAATCTCACGTTCCAATCTTGATGGAAGACCTGGGTACATTGTTGACCCACCGCTTAGAACAATGTGTTTGTATAATTCGCTTCGAAGATCAAGATCGGCACTGTTGATTGTATTAAACAACAGCTCCGATATTCCTTGTCCTTCGATATTGACCAAATGAGGCTGGAATAACGCTTCGGGTGCTTCAAAACGTTCACCACTGAGTTTAATAATTCTGCCATCATTGAGCTAAAAAGGCAAACCAATATTTCAAATTGAATCAAAATTTAATCGAAGGAAAAATTGAAAGAAATTTACCGTGTAAGTCTCCGTAAGATAAGTTGTCTCTTTAGCTAGCCTTTGCTCTTGTTCACAATTGTAAGCAATGTAGCACATTTTTTCTTTTAACATACGGACCGTTTCGAAATCGGCAGTATGATTGAATGCGTAACCGCGAAGAAGAAGTAATTTGATAAGATATCGTGTCACTTCACGTCCAGCAACATCTAAACGTCTTGTTAGATGTGGCATCGCAAAACCTTGAAATACTGGACAAATGTGGGTGACGCCATCACCGATATCAACAACGACACCAGTCATCAATCCTAAGGATCATACAATCGAAATGGGTCCAAAATTTTTCAAAATTAATCCTTCAGAATCAGATACCTTGAGCGTAGAGCGTTAAAACTGCTTGTATTGCAATATTTGTCGAATGAAATTGATATTTTTCAAACATAACCTCGATCATTTTTTTTCTATTGCTGATTGGATTAAGTGGTGGTTCTGTAAGAAGAATTCGACTATTTTTTGGATCGGCTTTTAAGAGATCATAAAAGGTGTGATCCCAAACATGGCACATATCATCCCAATTACGTACGATACCGTTTTCCATTGGGTATGAGAGCTCTAGAAAGGATCGAAGCTTATTAGCTTCATCACCAACCATCAGATCCTAGACAAGAACATCAGTATTAGAATGGAGATCTTTACATAAATCTGATGAATTGCAAGCGATTCAATTCAACAACAGCATCGCTTACAGCTTCGATCGTTTCCTCATTGACATTCTAAGCATTTCAAAATCGAGATAGTTGCAATCGTTAAAAAGTTGAATTAGGCGTAAGTTAATCAGTAATGATCAAGCATTAATTTACAGAAGAGAATGAAAGAGAATATAGCTTAGTAATTTAAGCGTTTCAATTAGATGAATATAATATTAAACATGAAAACTTGTGGAATATAATTGAGAAGAATCAGATCAATAAGGCGAAAGATCAATCATGCAAAAGCTAGCCAGCTTTAGCTTGATCGATTGCAAGAATAAAAGAGAAGAAAAACCTGAGCACTGATACAATTAAGACCTTTATAAATATGTCGGATACCTTAATTTCAATATCATCAATTCTTCCGGCTGCCCGAATGATAGGCCGGCCGACTACCGAAGGAAATGTGTGCAATGGAAAATTAGACCCAGCATATCCGCATTTAACAAACTTGATTTTGTTTTGGAAAAAAAATCGAATTAATCAAATCGAATTGGATTAAATTTGGATGCAATTCTTACTCCAGTTCCATTATCACAAACAATAATCTTTCTTCCTTCGCTATCCATTTTTATTCTATAAATCTAAACCAATACAGAGATAAGCTCGAAAGAAGAACACTAACGATAATGAAGGTAAGCTTGAAGATGATGTAAACGATGAAGATGATTGTGATAATGATGATGATAATTATTGATTGAATAAATTTTTTCCATTCAATCAATAATCGAAAAGAATAATGAATAGAATTTACAAATAAAACAAAAAACAAAAAACAAATACGAGGCCGAAAAGAATCTAAATCTTTAAACAAAATTAACAGATTGATAGCTTCAATTTTTACTCTATAATCAAAAGGAAACAGGAAAAAAAATATAGATTGTTGAAGTTATTTTTTTTTTTTTGACAATTTCAATGGAACAATTTGCTCCTAATCATCACCGACAACAAATACTATTGGCAGCAATAATCAAAACGCACACACCCCTCTACGAACACACCAAATAAATTAATCATCGCTATTCCTCTAAGGTGCGATATATTATTTAATCCAGAGATGGCGTAATTAATTAAAATTTCATTTCTTATTGGCTCGATAGTTTTGTGATTTTGAAGTATCCCACCAACAAATTTGATTTAATTAATAATTTCTCAACTGATCATCATCAATAAGTTTCGACTGATCTATTGAATCAGATTAATTGTATACAAATATTTCATTCTGTCATAAAATGTCAATCAAATTGATTCAAATTGAACCACATAATTTAGACAAAGACAATCTTCTACATCTAGTGAACTTCGAATCCGACAGTGATGAAAAAAATGTTCTTGTTGATAAATATTTTAATTCGCAAATTAAATTTCAAAATGATTCTCTAGAATACTGGGCGAATATTCCGGTCTCGTTTCGAGGACGTCCATTGAACGGGACAAAAACTCAACTATCACATGACTATTCTTTTGCTTTGGCCTCAAAAAATGGTGTTAATATTGAAGCTCGTCGATTGAATAATGAAGTTCACTATTGGAATCTAGATAAGAAGCCTTCCAAGGCTGATTCCATCCCTCAAATCAAAGAATGGCTAGATTTGTCATCTGCAATTCATTCACACGTTCAGCTTGAAGATTGATCAAAATTTGATCAAAATCAATATTATTGATTATGTTTGGGTCCGATTTGTTCTTTATTACAATTAAAAATTATCTTTAAATTGATAAAATCTTAAATTTAATCCTTTAACTTTTTTCATCATCGAATGATTTAGAATTAAATCCTCATCCATTTTTTCCTAATCTAGAACTATATATGTGAACAGATCCAAACACGCTGCTATTCAGTGTTATTGGCTGCAGTAGTAGCAGTCTTTTCTCTAGTTTCTACAGCAACATCATCATTCCTGCTGTTTTCCTTTTCCTTTGGACTGTCTTCGGTAAACATTGCGAAAAGCACTTTTCAAATAGTGTTTTGTTGAATAAAATTTTGATAGTAAGTAAATTTCATTATCAAAATATTCTCTCCAAATTATTAATGCTTTGATTTTTGTCTTTAAAATCTTTAGTAAGTTTTTAAAATGACAAATCCAAAAGGTTATCGACGAGGTACTCGATATCTCTTTTCCCGTGGTTTTCGTAAGCATGGAACGGAAAAACTTTCCACCTTTTTGAAAGTATACAAACGTGGTGATATTGTCGATATCAAAGGAAATGGTGCTTTCCACAAGGGTATGCCACATAAATTCTATCATGGCAAAACTGGTCGTGTCTACAATGTTACCAAACACGCGGTGGGTGTAATCGTTAACAAACGAGTCCGTACCAGAGTCATCCCGAAAAAGATCAATGTTCGAATTGAACATGTTTCACATTCAACCTGTCGAAAAGATTTTCTTGATCGTTTGAAACAAAATGATGAACTTAAACGTTTGGCAAAAGAGAAAAAAGTGTTTGTTCAATTGAAACGGAAGCCTACTGAACCAAAACCAGGTCATTTTATCAGAGTTACAAAGTCTAACAAACCTATCACTCTTCACCCACTTCCTTATGAATTGGTCATTTAAGATTTTTATAACTAGAAAATAAAAATTCTTATTTCGAAATATGAAATCTCATCTTATATCATCAGAGTACATTTCGATGTTTCGTCTTAACAAATACATTGAGGAATCTAGACCACCCATATTGACGTAAAACGCTTTTTCGAATCGAAAAAATCGTTTCATCAAAGGGTTTTTAAATGTTTGATTCGCGTTATTTTTATCTTGTGTTAGCAAAACTATCCTGCCGATTCCGGTTCTACTGCATCGTGCCATTTCCAGAAGGAATTCAAAATAAATTTTCTTATTGTTTTGTTTGGACCCCATACGCCTACCGAAAGGTAGATCTGTAATAAAAACATCAATGCTATTGTTCCGTAGCGGAAGTTTTTTACAATCCCATCGTAACAGATTGACTCGTTCAAGTTTATTAGCATTGAAATTTGTTTCACTTTTGCTCACAGCAATATCATTTATATCGCCGGCTAGAAAAAAAGTTCTCTGCCAATTGATCGAGCATTCAATAGGTATCACACCTGTTCCGCATAATGGATCACAAACAATATCACCAGGTTGAATGTCTGCGATCTGAATAAGATTGAATGCTATCGTTCCACGTAACGTCGTCAAACCATACGAAACAATGTGACGTTTGTGGAGAGTTTCTTTGGTCAAGCATATTCCGATACGAATGGAATCGTTTTTGATTGTTAGCAATAATTCTAAATCGAATTTTTTCAACGAAACTTGCCATCGAAATTTTTCATTAATAATTCCACCAAAGCAACTAGCTGCTTCTTGCGAGGTAAACTTATGATCTCCTGTACGGTTGCACGTGACACGAAACGATAATGAATTTTGTTTGGCTTTTGAATCGAGAATTCCCTCGACAGTTTCGATATCGTAATGAGCTGCCTCTTTCCAAACATCGATGCCTCGACACCAATTACATTGATCGAGCAATGAGATCAAAAATGTTTCTAAACATTGAAGAGTCTTCGAGCGAAGGTCAACTCCAGATTGATCGTAAAGTATCACATAAATATTATCTACGGAACATAATTTCGAGACGATTGGGAATCTATTTTTTGTTTCGAAAACAACATGTCCGCATGATATTTCACATCTCTCAATCGAGGATAGTTTTTGTTCGATCTCCTTCTGAGCTAATCTTTCCAATCCGGTAACGACAGTACAATCATAGACAATCAAATCTTGATTCATTATCTAGAGATTATCGAAATGAATCGGCATCGAGAAACATTGAAAGATAGCTCTCTGAAAGAAAATTTAATCTTAAAAAACTTTTCTACACGCTTCGGTAGAAGAGAGAGAACAATCTCGATAGATGACGCTAGTCGAGGTTTATTTGGCAATCAATAGAGATCGATGATAAAAAAGTTGGTCGCTGATGATGATGGTTGAATTCTAAGTATTTCATTAAAATTCTGCCTTCAAAAGTTTTGGGTACATCACTGTAAAGTAAGGAGAAAATTGTCTTTATTTAATCGCAATCAGCTAATTGAAATAAAATGAATTTCTGGAATATCGTTGTGATTGGAGCCAACCGTGGTATCGGTTTGGAATTCACTCGACAATTTCTAACTAAATCGAAACAATTGTAAAATTTAATCGTCACTACTCGAAAAGAATCCGATGAATTGAATCGATTGAAACAGAGCCATCAAAATTTACATATTTTTAATTTGGACGTCATTAATTATGATGGCTACAAGGAGTTTGTCGATAGGATCACTAAGATTGTTGGTAATGATGGTGTTGATTTGCTTGTGAACAATGCTGGCGTCGCGATCCGATCCAATTTGGAGACCGTCACTCCAAAAGATATGTTGACCAATTTCGAGATCAATGCTGTTGCTCCTTTGATGCTTACAAAAGCATTTTTACCTTTGCTTAAGGTAATCAGTATCCGAAAGATTTTTGATATTTAATGTTTAATATGTCTCGAATCAGACCGCATCAGGAGCCCGTAAAACTGTGGTTGCCAACATAACATCGAGAATGGGTTCGGTAGCTGACAATGGCTCTGGAAGTCATTATGCTTATCGAGCTAGCAAAGCATCAATGAATATGATCGTTAAATCGAATGCAGTTGATTTAAAAAATGATCAAATTATCTGCTTGGCCATTCATCCAGGATGGGTTAAAACCGATATGGGAGGTCAAAACGCTTTGATTGATACCGAGACCAGCGTCACTGGAATGATCGATGTTCTTGAGAAATGTAATGCAGATTCAAGTGGATCTTTCGTTGATTACAACAACAAAATCATTCCGTATTAAGATTTTCAATAGATTCAATGAATTATGCTATTCGATCAGTAAAGAAAAATAGCTTTCATTCATTAAAATCAAATCTTGCTCAACAGATTGAAAAAATTTTAAATAAAAAAATGAAGATCATCGATAGAGCAAAAAAAAAAGTTAGTAGTGTAATAGTTTTTCAAAACTAACAAGAAATTCAGATTTTAGATTTAGATTAAAAACACAAAGGAAGCAATCAAGATTTTGCTTTTTCTCTGAAAGACTAGAATTGACTTTGCTTTGATATAAACCATTGAATAATAGAATTTAGAAAGTTTCTCGCCAGCTCAATTCTGTAACGACACCAGTTCTGGAATATCAGTTCTCCAATACATGAAAGAATCGTAATTCTTCTTCTCATCATCATCGAACAGATTTCTTTCTCTGCTAAAGGGTGGAAAGATTTGATCGACAAAATCGCTAAGCTCCATATAGCTTCGAATTGAAAAAAAAACAAAATAGTTAAATTAGAATTGGAACTCTAAGTCTCGCTGAGCTTACGAAGATTTGAATGATGGAAGTTTATCAAGTTTGAGCTCGCCTTTATGATTCACAGTGAAGATACGGCTAGGATCGATTCCGACCGCTTTATATGCCCATGTATCCTTTAAAATGATGAAATTAAGCTATAGTTAGGGTTCTTCTTGATAATGAACAAAATTTACATTTATTTTGTTCCCAAATCCAGCAAAGAATGGATTATTTGTGAAAAGGGTTTGAATATCTTTCAAACAACTTATCTTGAACTCTTCCGGTTTCTTTTCAATCACCTCACTTTTGTTTACAAGAGGACAAAAGATCAATATTGTTGAAAAATCAGTCGAATAATTGTTTCTCTCTTACCGATGTAGTGCAGAAAATAATGAGGTAGGCGATAACAATAATGGTCCATCAGGTAGATAAATATCTTCCTGGCAAATGCTACTCAAATAATCTCTTGTGCCTTTGGCTTGTCCAATCGCTCTCGCTGAGAGATACAGAAATCGATAACCATTTTTTTCGATGCGAGAATACAGATTTGTAACACCCCACTGTGCCCAATCTTTACCAATGTACGGAAGAATATGTCCAAGGACGTCAGATTTCGTTATGGTTCCATCGATATCCGATATGATTATTCTATCATCATGATTCCAGAGAAATATTTTACTTTTACATGCAGTTGTACCTTGATATGCTGTTGTTACACTAAACATCACATCATTACTTCCACGTCGAAGGTTTAAACTTTTGAGGACTTCAGAACTGAGTCTCAAAACTTTACGATATTTTTTCTTCTTCTCGGTGTTGGTATTGGTGTTAGTTGGGATTTCACCATTGGTCTTAGGTATCACAACAGATTTAAAAGTTTCCTCATCCGAAACATATTCTATACTATTTTTGGCGGTTTCATCATTATCATAGACCAAATTATCGAAATAATATGATGATGATGATGTTGATGAGGGATCAGAAGAGAGTTGTTGTTCATTATTTGAAAACGTTGTTTCATTGTTTTGTGCGCTTAGTGGAGACGTTGGAGTATTGGAAGAAGGTTCTAGAGTTGGAGAACGAAACCACGATCTCCATGATCTTGTGTTCTGTGTATTGATCTTCTTCGGGATACATTTTTCTTTTAGAAAATCGATTGTTTTTTCTGGCAATGGTCGCTGAAAAAGTAGTAGAGAGAAAAGCAGCGAAGTGGCCATTTTCAGTGTGTAATAATTGGCACCCATACGTATGACTAGATTTGGATTGTCGAGAATCTGTAAGGGGTTCTCAGAGAAATCATCGAATGATATGATTGATTGTAGGAATCGTTCAGTATTATCAGTATTTTCTAAAAGATCTTCGATACGACCACATAATGACATAGACATATCATGATACGCTCGACTCAAGCTTGTTAAATCACAAGGTATCATCAATTGCTCTTTGAATGGATCGATAAACGATTCTGATAATTGATATTGAAATTCTGCACTACGAGGAGAATTTGATAATGAAGGACCTTTCCCCGATTCAATGTCTTCATCACTACTAACTTGAACTGTGATAGGCTTCGAAGTCAAACTTGAACGAAATTTCGGGAAATATTTCGCTGCAACTTCCGGGTTCATATCATTCGGATCAAGTTCATCTAAATAGATGCCTTTATCATCATCATCTTCTTGTTTAGCATCTTTGTCTTTGATCATGAAATTTAAGACTCCACCAAGCATCGATCGCGATTCTTTTGAGGAATTTAACGAATCTTTCTTGTTAACATTCGGTAGTTCGCCCCAATCCCATCCATCAATGGTATCGGAAACGGAAAGCTTATTATTTTTCGAAATAAAAATCTCTGAATCAGATTTATAATCAGATGTCTGTTGGAACGTATTTTTTTGTCTAATCGATTCCGCTTCACTGTCGGAAAAAGGATGATGTAGATCATTTTTAATAATTTCTTCAGATTTATTCGTATCGGTTCTTTGGATTGAAGAGACAGAACCATTATCGAAATCTGATGTGATATTCACATGTGTATCAGATTCCCTAGAAATAGGTCTCGCTAAGGAGCTTGATTTACATTTCTTTTTCCGACGGGTTCGCTTTTGCGATCCACTCGATTGTAGTGATTCAGTTTTTATGGAATTGGATTCGATTTGATCCTCAGTATTTTGAATATTTGGAGTCGATTCGACACTGTACGTCGATGTTTGATCTCCAACGTTAGAATCCTGCCGATGTGTTTGGTCTTGGATCGTTTCATTTTTCGGTTTCGATGATACTAATAGCGGCGATTCTGATGATGATATATCAGTCGATGGATCTGTAAGATCTGACTGTTTCCCATTTTTTTCATTTTGATTAGATTTAACATCATCATCATCGTTATCGTTATCGCATTCTTCAAGAAAATATGCTTCACCACCATCGCCTAGTTTCATGTGAATCTCAACAGGATGACCATTGATTTCGATATCAACCTATACAGTCGATTAAATGATTAGTGAAAATTTGTAAATCGAATCAGAAAGATCAAAATTACGATTTTTTCTCTGCTTCTTAGTACACTCATTTTTCCAAATCGAACATGAAACGGTGAGGTTAGATAGGTGCCATCTTCTTGTTCGACAACAATGACATCAATCGAACCAGTCAATGTTGCCGGATTTATCTCACTATACGCTTGACTTATGTTTGAGATAATTTTACCGAAATAATTCATTTTTTTCGGTGGTTTGTTCTTTCCCCAGATATAATTGATCAAGGTGAAAAATAACCGCAATTATAACATAAATTGTGGAGATAATATTGCCTTTCCTCTTCTTTCATATAATAGATCTTGAAAATCGACCGACACGATATTAAAAAAACGATAATAGAAAAACAGAGAGTTGATTAGAGATTCAACAAATGATTGATTAGAGAAAATATAAATGAATTTTAACATTAAACATTAGCTCGATGTTGCTTGGTTATGAATGATATGATTCAACAATGTGATTCGATCTGAGAGAAGGGATTTCCTATGAATAATTAATGTTTTTTTTCTCAAAGACCGAAAAAAATAAAATTTTAGTGATGAAGATGTTTGTGTTTGCATCAAGATTTCTCTCACTCTCCAATTTCGCGTGATTTTCAAGGCGATCGAAATGATTTCAATAGGATAACAAAAAGCTTAAGTAAAAGAAAATCTTTGATAGATTAGAGCGCTCATAGAGGTACGTCAGTGATTCGAAACTTTAAGAGTAAATTGAAGAGAAAGGGAAAGATTGTTAGTTATTTACATTTGAAAAAAAAGATCATTGCGCGAGTAAATCATTCAAAAATCTAGATGGTAAAGATGATTTCATTGTCATTGCCAAACAGTGAAATGAAAACTACAAAAAACACAAACAATTCAAGCATATTTTTTCTCTCCTAACAGATAGAGACGTGAAAAAATCAGATTGCTAATTCTTTACCATCACACGAAATCAGCAGACGAACGAGCTGTGTGAACCGACAGTCTCTTGAATGACAGATTTCAAAATAGATAGAGTGGAATCGAGAATGTAACCATTTCGGTTCTGCATCAACGAACTACATAGAAGGGCTATGGAGAGCTTGAGAGTACGTCGCGCACGAGATAAAACAAATCCTTCGATGATTTAGATTTAAAGAAATTCAGATGTAATAGATTATGAAATAACAATGATATTCAAAACAAATAACAATCAAGAGATGTGAGATATTTTTTTTCTTTGGTGTTTTCTTCGAATTCAATCGACTTTGATCATGTTTTCAGGATAGTTTGTCGCGAAATTAGTCTCAATGATCGAAATCGTCTGATGCTGTTGCCGTTTTCGCTTGTTGTTGTTGAACAAATAATGAGATGACAGAAAGACTAAACTATGATGGAGAAACAATGAGCTGATAAAATTCATGGGAGAGAAAATGTACTTTTCTTTGATTGTCCTCGTCTAGGTTTGCTTTCGTTTGGTAACCAAGTACATCGAGATCCGAAACAGTTCATTCGTTTCACTTGAAATCCGAGATATTAATTTTTTGTTTTTAGATAAATAGATTTGAATCGATTGATATTTATTTCATATCATCTCCGCTGTGGCGATTAAAATTCGCTATCATTCGAGATTAGACTAGATCGATTTCTAGAATCTGTCTCAAATTTTTCTGTCTGATTTTTGGTTGGATTCGATTCAATTCAACAACAAAAATCAATCACATCATATCAGATTGCTGAAATAGAGATGGATTATGATAAGAGACAAATATTGAATGCTTTCAATAAAAGTTTTGAACGAAATAAATTTTAAAAGCATAGATTGGTTTTTATGCTCTTGCAGCTCTAGTATCGATGTTCAAATGTTCTCAAAACTTCATGACTTACTCCATCGTTATAGATATCAATATCGCTGTCCGATTCGCTCGATTAATTCCCAAAAAACTGGAATAATAATAATAATACTTAGTTCGAATTTAGCGACGAATGACATCATCATCCACATCATCCGATCTTTTTTCCAGAATAAGAAAAAAAGAGAAACAAAAACAAACGCCATCTTTTTGATTCGATAGCAAATATTAAAATTTTAATTAGCTAAATTTTAGATTAATTGGAATTCAGTCAATGAGTGAATTTTTGATTAATTATGCGATAAAATCTTCACGATTGAGAATGAAATGGACGATGAAATCATATGAGTTTGAATTTATGTGGTCAATCATTTTTTGATTGAAAAATAGATTAGTTAATTTAAAATTTTAACATCACGACCAGTTTTTTTTAGAGCCTCAAATACTTCCTCGGTGGTGAACGCTTGTCCCGGTCCTTTGTGATTCATTGTGATGGACAATTCTTTCGTTGCGATATCAGCCGAAACATTCGCTAATCTATCGCCGAATGTTTTTGTTAGCGATTTTCGAATCGCATTCGTACAAGCATCGCATGTGATATCGGCCACAAATTTATGCACCGATTGATTGGACATTTTTGGTTGCGATTGATTTCGTCACGGAATTAGAGACAAGAAAAACAGAATTTCTCTAAAGTAATCAGTATTGAATTGATCAATTAGAAACCAAATGATCGGGATCGTAAGAAAAGAATTCAATCAGAGACGATTGTAAATCGAGCGTTGAAACATGATGACGATCATCGAAGTGAGAAAAAAAAATTTCTCATAGAAAAATTAATGACGATAGAGGTCACTGAGAGAAATGATAAAAAATTTTAAATCTTCTTGATGCTAAATGCATTTCCGTAGTTGTGATGCAACGAAAGAAAAAAAAGATGCCTTCAAGAGTGATTTTTGATGATAATTCGTTCGAGATTTCAAACTCTTTCTACTATCATCTCTTTTCTCTTATGCTTGAAAAATGAGAAAAAATCTTTCGTCTAGTGTACAAAAATCGTTCAACTAATCATCGCAAGCATTGTTAGATGATGATAATTGTTATCAAGGATCCAGGTCGTTCCTTTTTCGAGATTTTCAATTTCTCTTTCGATGAGGCGAAAGTTTTGTTTCTTTTTCGCAGAGTAAGAGCGAAAAAAATTCCGTAGCCAAAATGGACACAGATCTTGTACGATTCAGAAATGCTCGATTGATTCGAAACGGCAAGATGATAATCGATGATCTTTGGATACAAAACGGTAAGATTATCGATCCAGAGCCGATATTTTTCGACAGAAAACAAAACGCTAGTATTTGTATTGATTGTAATCAGATGATCATCGCTCCTGGATACATTGATATCCAGATTAACGGTTGGTTGAGAAAATTCTGTTCGAATTTCTTTTTTCTAGACGAATTTTTGACTTTTTCGTTAACAAACTTTGTTCAAAAAGGTGGATTTGGTTATGATTTCTCCACACCGACTAACGATATCAGTCATTCGATAGAGAACGTTGCTCGCAATTTAGTTCGGTTCGGTGTTACTTCATTCTGTCCAACATTGATCTCTCAGTCTCGAAAATATTACCAAGAAACATTGCGATCGATCAAACGTGGACCTATACGAAATGGTGCAAACGTGCTCGGTGTTCATCTTGAAGGTCCATTCATTAATTTGAAAAAGAAAGGTGCCCATGATCAAGCGATGATTCAAAACGAGATCAATTCTTTCGAACAAATCGAACAATTTTATGATGATCTTTCAAACGTATCGATCATAACATTGGCACCAGAATTAGATACCAATAATGTGATAGATAAATTAACCAAATGTGATATCGTCATTTCGCTTGGTCATTCGAATGCCAATCTTGGTGTAAGTGAAAAAGCTTTTGAGAGCGGTGCCAAAATGATCACACATCTTTTTAATGCGATGCCATTGTTTCATCATCGTGATCCAGGACTGCTGGGATTGTTGACGATCGAAAGTGATCGTCAAGTTTTCTACAGCATCATTGCCGATGGCATACACACTCACTATTCAGCATTAAAGTTGGCTTTCTCCGCAAATCCTCGTGGAATGATCTTGGTCAGTGATGCTGTCTCAGCAGCTGGTCTACAAACCGGAACCCATCGGATCGGTTCACAGATCATCGAGGTTGAAAATAATACCCAAGCTTTTCTAGCTGGTACCAATACTCTTTGTGGTTCGATTGCTTTGCTAGATCATTGTGTCAGATATTTACACCAGAAAGCTAGCTGTAGCGTTGTCGAAGCGATCGAATGTGCGACATTGCATCCTGCACAAGTGCTGGACATCGCGAATCAAAAAGGCAGCATTGATTTCGGTCTCGATGCGGATTTCATCATTTTGAACGATGATCTAGAAGTGATCGCAACATTCGTTTCAGGTCGTTGTGTCCATTTCGATGAGAAAAAACTGACCACTTGGATTGATCTCTCACAACTATTAGTTTAGAGAAAGTTATTTTAAAAAAAAGCTCTATTTAAAAAAAAAAAATAATCATTTAATAACTTTGAAATAAAATGAAAGAAAAATTCTGAAAAAATATGGCAAAGATGATTAGATGGCAAATTGAAAGAAAATCAAATCAGGTCAATTAGTCAATCAGTGTATGGTAGATGGATTAAAATGAGAAAAATCATTTTAAATGCACTTGTAACAAGAACTTAAAAGTCATTGTTTGGAGAGTTTTTTTCGCCTTTGAAAATGCTGAATTTTATCCCTTTTTGTCCCTTGCTTGTTTTTCGCTAATTGATCGGATCAATATAATCATAGTGAATTGAATCCAATCGTTCATTCAGAAAACTTTCAGCAATCAATCATTCATCCATGATTTCGATCAATCGCGTTAGAATACTTTCGATAAGATCAAAATTTTGCTTTATGGTTCCCATCTCTTTTAGGTAATCCTCTTTTTCAACATTGTTCATCAGTAAACTCTCCGAATCATTAGTTTTGAGAAGATTTCGAAATTTTCTATATTGCGAATGTTTAGTTAAGTTGAGCGAAGTTGCGGAAGCTATCGAATCGGACGATTTCGATTCGGGAAGATTATGCATCTCAAATTTATAAAACAATCTTCGCATATTGATTGTCGCCTGTACTGGTTTGATGAAATTTTCTCGAATCACCGCTGCTATATCCCAAATTCTGGTAGAATTTGTTGATCTCTTATCACGAATCATAATGTAGCGAAGAAAATTGATCGTTCCGAATACTAAATCATTTTTTTCCAACAAATTGATTTCATTGTCATCGGGATTGATTTCGATCTGTAATATACCGATGATCGCACGGATCAATCGATGAAGATTGGCTCCTTGATAAATTGGATGGTCGAAAACGAAATTTTTATACAACGAGATTGCGACACCTTGAAAACCGGCATGAATACGATGCGATGAAAGTATTGAATAAAGAATTTTATACCGTCCTAGATGTTCAAAACATAACACCAATTCTTTGAAGAGATTTAATGCGGTAACTCTCGAGTTAACGTATGAAGAGAAGACCATGATTGAGATCAATGATTTATCGATTGGATGCTGTTTAAGTAGATCGATAAAACTTGGCTCAATACTGTTCTTTTCGATACGTTGCAGAAGAATGTGTAACAAATCTAGACCTTTTTCAAGAGCAGTGAATTGATCTTCTTTGAGAAGACATTGTATCAACGGAAGATTGATGCTCAGATTATAAATATGGGTATAAATTTTTGGCAAAAAATTTAATCTAGATAGTGTCGTTACAATCGGATTCGCTCTCGATATCTCTAGTATGTAGCTAAGCACTGATAATGCAAACTGAAATTTCTCTCTACTCAAAAAGAGATCGGTGTTTTTCGTATTCGATTTAATTTCTTCATCGGAGCTGATCAAATCGGTACGTTGTAATAAGGTTAGAAAATTTGGATGAAGTTTTGTGATCGAATAGCAAACCTTGTTTGCAATCGATCTACTAGCAACGAATGGTGAGTTATCCATTATTGAATTTTGTAATATGATTTGATTTTCCAATGGAGGTGTTTGAACTGATTGATTTTTTTTTGTCGATGGCTTTTTGGATTCAGAATCTTTTATTTGCGAAGATGATGATTTATCCGGTAGATCACGATCATATAAATCCATTAGTCTTAATGGACGATAAAGCACCAATAATAAGGTTTTCAACAG
This sequence comes from Sarcoptes scabiei, assembly GCA_020844145.1. Taxonomy (NCBI): domain Eukaryota; kingdom Metazoa; phylum Arthropoda; class Arachnida; order Sarcoptiformes; family Sarcoptidae; genus Sarcoptes; species Sarcoptes scabiei. The sequence continues at coordinate 1,911,882 of CP080488.1, forward strand.
AATTGTGCGCTGAATTTGAGGATCAGATGTCCTTGAAGCGGCGTGATAATGATTCGATTGATTTGGATTGTCGAGTGAAACTTCATTGACAAAAGTTGTCAAGAAATCAATATACATCATTAATACGAGATTGGTATTCTTCATAACGGGATCTGTTTGAAGTTTTGAGCGATTGTCTTTTTCAAAATCAAATCTATATATCGGACTGATCGACAACTGATTAATGTGATCGTTCAAAGAACTTAGTATTGATTTCAATGTCTCATTTCGTTTTCTTGGTAATTTTAACAAGATGACCTCAAAAGGTTTTAGCAACGCCTTGAAACAATTACTATCACAAATCTCATCATCTTTTTGGTTAATATCGTTGCTACATTTTTCCTCAAAATTATTGACAAGATCATTTTCACCGATTGTTTGCGTTTCCAGTTTGGAATTTCCAGCTAATTTTTCCATTTTAGTAGCACATAAATCATTTTCAAGCTCAGCTAGATAAATGATTAGGAGCTCTTTTGGATTGCATATTTCACATAGATCCAATAATATCTCTTGACAAACACTGAATGTTTTAAAACGAAATTTGCTCAGACCACGAAGACGTTGACAGATGATTGGTACCAGATCCCAGACAATAAATGAAAGATTTTTACGAATTTCCGGTACGACATTACTTCGATAAAGTTCGAGTACTTCATTCATACGATGCCGTTTAAGGTCGAATTGGAACAAGCGTAATATTGCATCTTTCTTCTCCTTGGATATCTCCGTTAACGATTCGAATGGAGATGAAGATGAGGAAGAACGTGATCTTTGCTCAAATTTGGTTCCGTCACTGAGAACTGTCTCGGACATTTTGGACCATCGAAACGGAGAGTTTTTCGAAAACAATATGATTCGATTGATTTCGTTTGGAATTGAGAAAATTGAGATCTCGCAAAAAATTATCGATAAAGATTATCATATGGTTTAAAGATGATTTTGAAATTTTTTTTTTTTCCTCTTTTCTTGATTCACTCAACGAAGCGAAAAACACTTGAACCACATGAAAGATTTCTTTTTATCCCTGTTGGATCAAAATAGTCATTTTTCTTTTGAATTCAAAACTTCAGTTACAAAATTTTGGATTTTCTTTGCATAAAATTCCAAGAAAAAAATTCTCTCGCCTATACCATTCTCAAGCATTGATTATTTATAAAAAAAAATTGAAAAACAAAAAATTAAGATCATGTTTTTCTTTTATTTGATTCAGATTGAAAAATTCTGAAACCATCAAGAATCGAGAGGAAACTTTCATCAAGAAGATATTGTTCTATGATTGCAAGAAAAGATAATTTTCAATTATCTTTGAATGAATGATGACTAATAAATTCTAGCGATTTGAAATAATACTAAACGGTATCATTAGCAATAATAATAATAATAATAATAATAGTAGTTAAAGATATTAAACAAAATAAAAACAACATTAAATAAAAATCTAGGTCAACAGGTTAATTTGAAAAAAAAAGAAAAAATTCAATTGTGTAAAATGAAAAAAAAGCCATGGAACAAATAGAAACACGATGCAATGCCATCAATGATAGTGATGAAAATAATATTAGTTGATCGAAAACAAATAGCGAATAGAATCGATGATCAGAGAAAAACAAAAGCAGATCGAAAAAAAGATAAAGATTTTAGAGATGATAGAACTGAACAATGAAGCGAACGGAATTGGATCGATGAATTAGAATTGTTCCGTTTGTGTTCAGCTAGGACAATCAACCAGATAGCTTTTTGTTACGAAATACTTCAAGTGATTCAAATCTTTCATCATAAATCGGTCCATTTTCTCTTTCCAAATCATCGAAATAATCAATCAATCGATGTAGAATTAGAGAAAGATTATCAAAATGGAGGAGAAAATCGATCGTAGAAAGTTGGGGAATCATCTCGATGAATCCAAACACAAGATTAAGGATATTAATATAGATAAAAATCGATTAGAAGAAAATCGACGACAATATTTTTTCCAATGATATTCTGCATCAATTTTTGATTTTGATCTTTTAAAAAGCTTCTTAAGATCGATCGATCAATTAACGATGACAAGAACTTGTTTTGTAAAATTACAATATGAGAGAGATAGAGAGAACGAGATGAATAGAATTTCATTCCAAGAGAATTCGAAATCAATCGGATTTTTTACAATAAAGCTCTTTCAATGTTTTCAATTCTTCAATAAGAGCTTTGTTTTGATTCTCCAACACCGCCACCCTATTCTCAAGGCACTTGATGTATTCTTTCTTTTTCCGGCGACATTCTTTTGCCGCTTCCCTATATTCATTAGATGGGAAATGAAAAAAGATCACAATTATATTCAAAATTTGAACTATTTTTAATGTATTTCAATTATAATTTCACCTATTTTTCAACAATCTCATCTCACGTTTCTTCACAGCTTCATCAACATTCGGTGTGGGAATATTTGGTGTCGCTGTAGCCATTACAACATTCTGTGCTATCGCGGGATGATTCGTCGGCCTTAATTGATAGGCTTGAAGATCTTAAATTAATTATTTAAGCGTTTCGATAAGCGTTTTTGGATGAAAATGGATGAGATTCCATCATCGATCGATGATTCAAATTGAAGAAAGAAAAAACCTACCTGGCACAATAAATTGTCCATCGTGCGATGATGTTGCATATTGTACGATGGTACTTGAACCAGTGTTGCTATTTGTCATTATCGTTGGAATACCTTGAATCGTTGTGGTACTACCGTCTTGGGGATTGATTTGAATCGATGGTAACATTTTAATATAACTACTCGGAATCGAGATAGTCGATGTTTGAGATTGTGATGGTTGTGTTGGCAATACACTCGGTGGTGCTACGGTTCCACCACTCGATATCGAAACTGAGGATACTGGTGTTGATGAGGATGATTGCTGCTGTTGTTGTTGTTGTTGCTGTTGAAGTTGCTGTTGCTGCTGTGCCGATTGCTGTTGTGCTGAATTTTGCGATTCTCGAAGCTCATTATTTGCCTCGACTTTGTTGTTACCATTCTTTTGGGCTGTCGTCGATTCAATCGTATTGGTAGCAGTCACAACGCGGGTGGTTGCGGTTGTTGCTGCCGCCGATGTTGCTTCAGTTGCGGATAGATCGCTCAGAATTTTTCGATATGATGGACGACGAGCAAGAATCTCTCTCCGTCGTTTCGATTCATCCTCATAGATCTGTACCGATTGCTGTTCTGTATCCTCTTTGATCATCTAGAGAATATTTTTTTTAGAGGAAAATTTGAATCATAAAAATTATTGATTTAATGGGAATCAATCCATCACTGAGATCGATTCATACCGGTTCAGTTTCAGTGCTTTGGATCACCGATCCTGGAGCTATTTTGTTGACTAAGATGACATTTTTTGGTAGCTTTCGATTTATAAACGATGTATTAAAAGATTGATCAATTTGATTGTTTGAAAAAATTTTATTTAACAAAAAAAAATAAAATAAGTAAGAAAAGAGAATAACGTACTTGGATGGCGGAAATCGGATTAGTTTGTTGAATGACTGATTGATGGTTAGGTTGGATCACCGATTGAACCATGGCAGTTTGATTAGTGGGCAAATGAAACTGTACAATCGACATGCTACCAGAATCAGAGGTAACCATTGGATGAGCAGAATAGATAAAATCTTTCTCTTTCTCTCTCTTTGTTCGATGATTCTCAATTCAAGACAAAATCAAGTCAATGAAGGTTTCGTCACACAATCCTCACAAACATCCAAACGGATGTGATTGTTCCGTCAAAAAAGTGAATCGAATAAGACGATAAAACTGTTCCGAGAGTTTTTTAAAGAAAGATTTTCAAAAGATTGCAAAAAAGAAAAGAATGAGGGTAATCGATTAGAGAATTACATAATTCATAAATAATTAAGTTCTGAACAAAATAACTAAGATGAGTATGGTCAAATCAATGAGAGTCTGAAGCCGATAGCACATTCAATCTTCTAGAATGGATATCGTTGACGTGTGTGTGTGTGTGAGTGTGTTCAAAATTCTCTTAAACAAACTCTAAGAATAAATTTTTTCTCGGAATAAAACGAAAGATTTGATATTGTTTTGTCGAACGGAATCCAAAAAAAAAGAAAAAACTTTTCACAATCAAATCAATTTGTTTTTAACGACAATAATAAATTTTTTGATGCAGAATATTCTTTCTCCTTTGTCTCTATGCTCGCTCTTTCGTGGAAGCTAGATTTTTCCTGAACCAAAATGTTTTCAATGTTCGATAGGTTTGCGCTAGCTCTCTCTCTCTCTCTCTCTCACACGCACACACACACACATACAAGATTAGCGGTGTTTCTCATTCCTCTCCAAATTATCGGTAAGATCAACGAGAGAAAAAAAAATAGTTTTTGGTTCAGTATGTTAGAAGCAAGGATCGTAACACTAAAAATACTAAAAATGCTATTAATAATAATAATAATAATAATAAAAATAAGGGTAATGAAAACATCACCTTCGAAGGAAATTAAGATAGCATCAGAAGAACCTCTCTCTCTTTGGCTTCTCATATAAACCAGAGAGATAGAGAGATAGAGAGAGAATGGAAGAGTCATCATCATTTAATGCAAAAAAAATGATGATGAGGGTGGTGGTGAAGAAGATCATTACAACAACATCACATCACCATCTTCATCATTCACTTCACCATCCTCATCATCATTATCATTATCGAATGAAATCATTCAAACAACGATCACAGAACGAAACGATGATGACGATTTTGGTTATTGATTGTTGTGATTGGTGTTGTTGTCATTGAGATTATGATCATACACCAATACACACACACACACACACACACGCCATTATCATCATCATCATTCATTCACTACTGACTAGACTCTAGAGAATTAAGATAAAGAAAGGATCCGAAGAATTGCGAAACTAGAACACCAAACTCATAGACCAAGAGAACAGAAGAAGATAAAACAAGAATCAAACAAACTAAACCATTGAACTTACTTTGTTGTTGTTTTTTTTTTTAATTAAATTTGAGATTTGTTTCCCTCTCTCTCTCTCTCTCCTCTACGATCTCTCGATGGTAGTGGGTGTGTTGGAGGTGATTCAATTGCTGGCGTAATCCGAATCGATTCGATTCGATTTTTCGAGATGATCATTCGAAATAGCTTCGAGAACAAAATCGAATTCAATCGATCCTTGATCGATTATTGAATTGAAACAGAAAAATGTGTTATCAAACAATCAACGATGCAATTGAAACGAATGGAAGAGGAAATTTTTTTTTTTTTCTCAATTTTGATTGAAATGAGAAACTAACACTTCTGTTGCTGGTTTCTTGGATTATTTTTTGTGTATTATTATTATTGTTATTATTATTATTATTATTATTATTATTTCGGTTTGACGTCAATGAGACGCAATAATTGCGATGAGTGACGCTAATATTGCGTATTAAATTTTTGTTTCCTTCTCTCTCTCTCTCTCTCTCTTGTGTTCTGTTTGCTGTTTTTTTTTCTCTCTCTCTCTCTCTCTCTCTCTAATTTATTTGAATCATTTTTGTCTCTGTTTGTCGGTTCCTCTCACTTTCATTCGCTCTCTCTCTCTCTCTCTCTCTGATTCTCAGTGTTTCTGGCCAAGGCGAAAGATTAGCATCGCTCCTTGTTGCTATCCCAAAAAAAGAGGAAAAATTTCTCCTTCCTTAATCGCCCTCTCTCTCTCTCTGTTTTCGTCACTGCTTTAATATCTCTCGTTTTAATTTTGGTTGGATTTTTCTGTAGTTCTCCCCAATATAATAATGCATATAGTGCTGGAACGGCAGCGAAAGAACAGTTGTTCAGTGCTCCTTTCACATTTGCGTCCTATTCGGAGCTTAGCTGGGCACACTTTGTTAGCACTCTCTCCTTGAAAGAATGTTTGGTCGTAGTTGCTTACAAAGAGATCTTCTGGTGATGGGTTCCAATCTATATACTAATTAATTGAGTACTTCATATTGGCTCCAAAAATTTTTCTTCCGAATTAGATTTTTACAGACACACACACACACACACACACACACACACAGAGAGAGAGAGAGAGACACGCAGAAATGATTTGTTTTAGGTTTGAAGAATTTTAAATTAATTTTCGATTAGATGCACAACGACAGATGCTCTATCTACCTAGCTTTCTGAAAATTGAGGTTGTCGAAATTAAAAAAAAAACGAAAAATCGCTTCATCATAGCAAGAAAAACAGCCCAGCATAGGCCTAGATAAGGAATCTATTTCCGTTCTCTAATCAAAGCTATATACCTTTTTTGTTACTCTGAATGAATTCGAAATCGTAGAAAATTGTTCCGATACAACAAAATACCCCATGATTGTCATAATTACAATTTTGTAGTTTTTGAAGCACAAAACTAAGAAATGATCTTACCTAAACATACACCCACACATAGAGAGGCCTTCTTTAAATGGTAAGAGTCATTCTGTAACACTCTTCTAGAGATTCATATGAATAATTAATCAAAAATCTTTCAAACACTGAATCGAATCACAATGGACTCTATCATAGAATATTGTTCGTTGAGTAAATAAAATCAAGCAATGCAATAAAATTTAATCATTTCGAGATTATCCATTTTGATGTTTCTAAATTGATTTTTTTTGAAGATTCTTACCATTATCAACATAGATTTATGCACTTTTTCCGTTCTCTTATACGTTTTAGATTGAACTCAATCAATAGATCGAAAGGTAACATTTCAATTTATTAAAACACACAAGAAGTTTTTCCCATTCAAGAAAAATTATGAAGGATTTCGTTATTTTGATGCATTTCACAAGGTAAGTTTAGTAGAGATAACATCATCAAATATCCTTTTGATCAGCTGTTGAGTAAAGAGTGTCCTATGATATCAAGAAGATTCGGATCAGAGTACTTTAGGTTAGAGATTAATTTGGAAAACTTGTAGATTGTAAGCTTCGGGCTAAAAAAAAAAATAAGAACTTACACTCGTTGAATACGTGAGCCAGAGCTCTTAAATACTTGCGTTACCAGAACGAAGCAGATCAAGTCTTATGATTGTATCGAAAACAAGGTCCTAGCTTTGTCTATTGTGATGAAAATGGCCAATTAAGATTGATAAGATATTGCAGAATGATTCGCATCGAAATTTTCCAAAAAAAAATAGGCACTAATGCAACATAATCGATCAAAAATGTCATAGGGTAAGAATATGTCCCAAAAACTTTGAGAAATCATCGAATTTCTCATTATGAGACATTTAATTTTATTCTTGAAATAAGGACCGAGAATCTGCAATTCAATCGGTCTCAATAATGGATCAAAACAAAATGAATTGAAAACATCGAACGAAAACAATCACATCAAAAGAACAAGTTGTTGAAGCTGAAAATGAAAACTGTTCCACCACCAGAAGTGAGAATTCAAGATGTGATGATTGGACAATTCCAACAGAATCGATTCGTAGAGGCGGAGAAAAAAGTGACCATCATTAGAATACGTATCAACTCCATTTGGAAATTTTCAAAGGTTCTCTTTCGTTTGTCGAAACTCTTTATAAATAGGGATGCGTTTCTAAGATTTCCTCTCGAGTGATTTTGATCAACCCATCGTCTATAATCGAATAATCTTCTATGTATCAGATATTTAAAAAATTTTAAGCAAAAAAACAAAAAAAAATCCAAACCAAAATTCAATAAATTTTAATGAAATTTTTTCTATTCTCATAGTTTAGCCATAATCGAACTACGGAGAAACAAACATTACAATCAATTATAGAGTGAAAGAATTTCGGATGAAGATGAGCGAGTTCAAAAAGTTCAATAAATTGTCGATGTTCGATAGAGAATTCCATAGTTTTGTTTGTTGAGATTTTTTTTTCTTTCGAATCTTTAAATTCGAATTGGATCACTCAAATCGTTTTGATTTTGATACAATTTTAAAATAATTTACAATCCTTTGTTTGTATGAGTTTAGTTTTTTGTTTTTTTTTTTTGGTGTTTTTGAGTATGATCAATCAAAAAGAGGCGCCGAAAACGCAATTGATGATGCGATGATCAAAAAAAAAGAAGTAGAAGGAAAAAACGATCACATTGAATTTTTTTTTTATCTCAAAAAAATTCAAAATCGAATTGAATAAATAAATAGATAGATAAATAAATAGATAAATAGATGAATAAATAAATAAATAAATAAATTTAGCATTATAATGAAAGTGAGAAATTTTCTTCGAAAAATAAAAAAAAAATCACTGAAATCGTTCGAAAAATAAAGCTTAATAAGCGCGATGAAGAAAAAAAAAATGCAATTAGGTGTGTCTTTAGAATGTGTTCACCCTCTTTCACACCTCTTCGTGAGTAGGGAGGAACCATAAGCGAGAGGAACAATATTGAGGAGATACGATACGACGAATTGAGCTGATGGCCATTGGATGGTTGGTTGGCATTCGGTTGCTTGGATGAGAATCAAATAGAAGGAGGGAATTTTTTTTTTTCTTTTTTCTCGTAGGGAAGCTATTGTCGTTGGTGATGATGATGATGATGATGATGATGATGAAAAGAAGAATGACAAACAATCGAAACATCAATCCATCACATCAAGCATCAATAATCATTATGATCAAGTGATGATGAATAATCTTGAGAATTTTTGTCTTCGAAATACATCTTCTCTTCAAGCGTATCCAATTGTCCAATTTGAGAATTTTCAAAAATTTTTTTTTCGAAATCAAATCAATCTTATTCGAAATTGATCCGAAATCAACATCTCTCATCTATGATATTTAAGATGACCTAATGATGATATTGATGATGATGGTGGTGATGATGATGATGATGTGGCACGATCCCAACGTTTCCGAGTGAAATAGATGATTGTGAAGATGTACATCACAATCAAGAAGGCAAACAACAACGTTAAAACAATGATTGATGTTCTCGAGGCGCATTGCTGTTGAGCAAGCGGATTCATTAACGGATCTTGACTGGAATAATAGGAATCTGGCGTGCATATTTTGATGATTTTTGATTATTTTCGTAGCAAAACAAAAACGAATGAGAAGCGAGAGAGGGAGAGAGAGAGAGAGAGAAAACATTGAGAGATGAGATATTTAGAATAGAATAGAATAATAATAAATTAGATGAACGTAGTAATCTGATCAATCAAATTTCAGAAATGTTTTTTTTTCTATGAGAACTAATCTAGATGATAGAATTCAAGGCGATCGAAATTGTTAAAGAAAATGATTGATTTATACTAACTGTTGATATTGTTGAGATTTTCGTTCACATCCAACACCAGAATCTCTTTGCTCAATGTCATTTCATCATCATCATCCTCTTTGTTCGATGTTTGATCATCGCCAACAAGATCACCGCCATCATCGATGATCGAACGTCTTCTTCGACCCCATGATTCCACATTATCTCGGCCCACACCGCAGATTACTGGTTCACATTTTCCAATACAATATTTTACATTACATTGAAAGATTACACCGTAGGATTCGGTGAAACGGAACGCTTCATATGAGCTCTCCAATGCGTTACCGACTTGATAGAAATTAGGAAAGATGGTGTTATCCACTGGACATCCATGCTCATCGATGATCTCGAATGTGCTACGAGAATCTTTAGCCATCGCTACACAGCTTCGAGCGAAAATTCCGTACGGTGTACTTTCAGGTATTTCTATACGGAACGATAAACGATCACCAATACGGACGGTGGTTGCTTCACGACCATCGCTACCGAAAATAGTTATTTTGGGAAGGGGAGCTTCCGGTGCCGATGTTATCTGCAAAGTATCTGGATCTCTGCTTGAATCGAATTAAAGTGTTGATTTCAATTCCTTTTATTTAATCACAATGTGAAAAAATTACCTGACTGGCATCATTCCAAAAGTAACATTTCTCGATGTCGTCTCATAGGTACATCTGACATGGTAGACTTTATCAGCTTTGGTTAGCACAACATTATGATGCTGTAAAACAACGGTGTTGGTGTACATTCCTCCTAACGATTGTGTATTACAATCTTGACCACCAAGAGAAATATCCAAAGTGAATTGTTGACTGTTACGGACGTTCAGATTGCATGTTTCGCTTCGTCCAAGCGCATAGATTCGACCATGAAACGGACGGCTCGTTTGAACATTCACGACGATTTTGGTATCGGTGCATTTAAGCATCACCTCGTAACAAACACCATAGGAATCACACGATGGTTCATTTCCTTCCTGGATCATCGGAATATTCGAGATGGTCGAGATCGTAGGCGGCAACGTTGCCATTGTTGACATAATTGTTTGTTTGTGATTGGTACTAGTCGACATCGAAGCTGTTGTCATCGATAATGTTTGTTGCTGCTGTTGTTGTGGATTACTGCTCTTGGTAGTATCATCTGATAAGAGAAATGTGAAAAAATATAGATTGAAAGATTTAAACAGACAGGTACTGAATGTAGATGAAATTTTCCTTCTCTCAAGGAATCTTCATGAAACTCATTACGAGGAGGTGAGAATGAGAAAACAAAAAACGAAAAAAAAAATTGCCTATCTAAAAAGGAACTTACTTGCACAGCCAGCCTCGAAATAGGTTGCACTAGAATCACCACTATCTAATAACGGTATCGGACTAGGTGTGGCAAAAGTATCAAGACCATCGGGAAACGTTTTATGATCAAGATGATAAAGGGCACAATTCGGTTGGCCTGGTTTGAAGCTTGGCCGATACAAAACCGAACGACAAATGAATTCATTCTCGATCGTACACGCTCTCAAACATCCTCCTTGTGATTTAACCTTTTTTTCGATAAGATTTATGGAAATCCACGATGAAGATTATGAAGATCATTGTGGTGATTTAAGGATGTGAGAATCATTTTTTTTTAGAAATAGATTAATGAATTCAACCAAACGAAAGAACGAATGAGAAATGCGATTAAAATTAATGTGATCTTCAATTATTGTTTCTATCTTTTTTTGTTTCGAATTTAAGATTTGAACGAAAACTCACCAACAACTCTTTGTCGGGATAATAATTGAGTTCGACGTAATGAGCGACTTTGTTGAATGGCATACCAACTTTGGCATAATCATAGATTCGTTGATCTTGACACACTTCTTCAGCTATCGGAGATTTTTGTGAAGATGAACCAGATTATGAGGTTGAAGAGAGGAATTAATCAGTTTGATTTCATAGACAATTAACTACAAGGAAAAAATTATTAACACTTAACGTACATCGTAGGCAAGAGTTCTCGAAATAATCGATTCCTTGCACGTGGATCAATTCTTGTGGAAAACCAACTGGACTTCTACGATCATATTCGCTTAGATGACATTGTAAGGTGAGATAGTTGAATTCTACCGAACGGCAAACAAATCGAACCTAAACGAATCGAGATAATTTAGATAGATTTCAAATCGAAATCGCCAACATTAGTATTCTTGTGATTGTTTCAATCAAATACGAATGCCACAATGCAATCAAGATCATTCTCGTTACCTCATTCAAGCATGCGGAAAGGCATGCTTCACGATTGGAGGTGTAAATGATGGCATTATCGAGGCCGCGTAGCATTTTATTCGGGAAACGTTCAAAAGACCATAGACGATTGCATAGATTATCCGAACGTAATTGCATTTTGGTGAAGAAGTACATATTGACAGCTTTCTGCAATGATGAGCTTGAATAGGAGCCCCCGCCAACGCCACCACCACTGCCGACGACATTGTTGCCGCCAGAATTGCCAGCCGATCCAATAGCGTTCGGATTACCAAGATTGTTTGTAGGTTTCTGTTTGGCCATCGTTTCATTCTGTAGCAAACAGGTTGTTTCTTGAATCGGTGTAAGAGGATTGACCACGAAACTGAATGCAGCCGCCGTACAATCTGATTCATCTCGACACCAACCAAGACATTCGTAGAGTGAAACGTTTCGGATTGTATAATAGATTGTGCCAGGATAATCACGATTGGTCATCTTGTCAAAAGTAATACGGCCTGTCCATCAAATCAAATCAAATCAAAAGACGAAGAGAGAGAGAGAGAGGGAGAGATAGACAAGAAGATGAACGACAAAAAAAAAGACAAACGATGATGAAAACCACTTCGAAATGGGATAGATTTGAGGAAATAGAAGGGTTCAAATATTCAAATTGAATAACAAAACTAATTGAATTGAAAATCTTTTTTTTCTTCTCTCAAATTTGAATGAAATATCATTGTGGAATCGAATATGGTAGCGAGAAGAGAAAAGATTTTCTCTTCATAGCGAAGATAAGAGATCGAAACGATCAATCAATCAATTTCGATCAAAACTTCGATTCAGAAAGAGATCAGATACAGCTAGCTTGACGAGCTAATAACGAACAAGAAACGATCAGGGGAACGGAGAGATTGGAGACAACAAAACTCACCAATAGCTACGGCGATTAGATTGGCAATGACCGCGAAGATAAGAATCCAATTTTCAAATAATAGATTGATCGCAGTATATTGATTTTTTTTATTGGCTTTAAGATTTCCATTTCTCTTCCTTTCGTTGTTCTTGTTGTTGTTGTTGTTGTTTTTGATGGTGTGATGGTCAAGGTGAAGGGTGGCGTTGATTGATTGTTGTATAGTATTTGAACTTGATCGCATGGCTTTCGTTCCGGATGTTGCTGGCGGTGTTGATGATGATGATGATGATGATGATGATGGTATCGGAACGAATGGAGAGAATTTTGATGATTTTCTTCTACGAAGAGGTATAAACATTCTAGAGGAAGATCAAAATCAAAAGATCGAATCAAATTAATCAGATTAGATTGATTAGCATAAAATTAATTAATTATTTTCGGATATAAGCTTTCTCGGTGAAAGAACAAGTAAAACAAACAACATTGTATCGATTGAATAAAGGCCAATAGAAATTAATCTCAAATTGTTAAGTCTCAAATAGGGAAGGTAAGTTTCACTGCAAGGTGCCTTCTTATTTCAGAAGCAGATTAATTAAAAGAGGAACAAAAAATTCGACCAATTAAATCAGATGTGCAAAATTGGCAATGAATCTACCGATCATTTTAGATCGATTCGATCAAAATTATTTTTTAAGAATTAATCAAAAGATTGGTAAGATCGTGAATGAACATTGGCGAAATCGGAATCTAGGTCAATCGATTTTTTCTTTTTTTCTAAACTAATTAACCAAACATTCTCATTGCTTTCTGATCGAACAAAGCAAAAGCGAAGAATCGAGAGATGCCAAAGGAAACGGAATAATAATCAATTGACAATAATGCGATTTTGTAATGAATTGATGAATAGATTTGATATGAAATCATTCGAGATATAAAGACCACCTTAGAGTAAAGGAGTGTGAGATTTGATCACTTATTCAGCTCATTCGATTCGAAAATTCAAGGTAAAGTAGATGAGTTGATTTTCAATTCAAGATGCGATGACGATGGTGATGTTAATGGTGGTGGTGGTGGCGGCTAAAACGATATGAATCGAAATTAATATGAAAGAAAAGAATAAAAAGATTTGAATATTCTTCTTCTTGATCGTTTCGATTCACAATTTATAATCAATAGACTATGATCTTATTTCATTGAAATGAAAACAATTAGAATGTTTTGAATCAAAGTTAAAAAAAATTGAATCGAAAATTCTAAATCAAATTCAAATGAAATTAGCATTTACATCATCATCATCTCTCTCTCTCTCTCTCTCTCTAACCAGATTTTCCAAACTCTAGAGTCTAGATCAAAGAAGTACAGTGATATGATATCTCCGATACTCTTTTCTTGTTGTGTTCTGGTTCTGTTTGACAACTGGAAAAAATTTTTTAGACAAACCAGATTGATTTATAAACTACCCTTTTTCTGTCAATCAAATTGAAATAGAAGACAGAGAGAGAGAGAGAGAGAGAGAGAGAGAGAGAGAGAGAGAGAGAGAGAGAGAGAGAGAAGAAATGATTCAAATCGAATCCATTATCATCGAATCAAAATCTATTATCTAGTTTTAATGGCTTCTAATAGATGTGAAGAGAAAGAGAGATGGAAGGAAGAAGATGGACTTCTCAATGGGTCAGTATCGGTTTTTTCTTTCCTTTTTCTATTCTTTTAAATCGAATTTCAATCGAAAATAATTCGGTCATTGTCAAAATCGACATCATCTTTCGATTTTGGGATAATTAAAATTGACATTGATTTGTTTCTAGATCGATCGATCGCTTGTCAAATCGAATCGAGAATGTAAATTGCAAAATAGGTATCATTTGAAATTCGATTGAATCCGATCGAAGAGACTGAGAGATTTTTGTTTAGTTGAGCGCATAAACATACGATTACTTTTTCAACAAGAGTTGATCATTCTCAAAGAAGATGATGAAGATTGTTTCTTCATCAAATTTTCATCTTTATCAAAAACATTGAAGATTTTTCTTTGGGAAAAAAAATATTTCATTTTTTTACTTGCATTCTTAAAGATTTCCGATGACAATCTCGATGATTGTGATGAAATAATCATAGAGCATTGTGAAAAAGCATCCATTATCGCGAATCACGGAAAGATGTTCATCAAACGTAATGGAAAAATCAATGGATACTACCCCTCTTCTTTAAGAGGTCTTCCTCTCTCTCTCTCTTTCTCTCCGTTCAATCACCGAAAACGATGACATCGTATTGATGATTTGAGCGGTGATAATTATACAATCCGAAACGCTATAATTTCATTCATCACCGCTATTCTTTACGGTGTTTCGATAACATCAGCATCATTATGATTATGAATACCATCGACGCTCGATTATGATCGATTAGAAGAGAGATGAATATTTTTTTTCTCCTCCATCCAGCATTTTCTATCTCTTTCTATTTCTTTCTTTAGCCTTTTCATTTTGCACAATGAACATTGAGTATGGATTTTATGATAGAAGAGAATGGATTGCGAAACGTTTGATTGTTTATTCGAGCAATGACATTTTTCTCACTTAAAGATGTTGATGATGGTGGACATCAAAGAGAGAAATGAAGAATTTTTCGTCAACCAAATTCTCCCTTCTCTCGATGACAATACAATCTCGTACAATGATGATGTGAACGATGATGTTTTCCTTCGGAGAAATTAATCATCAATCTTTTTCTAACATCTCTGATTAAGTTTGATGGACAGTCCGAGGATAAAGGAAAATTAATAAATTTTTGTGATAGTCTCTTATTTTTCCGTTTCAAAAACTTCAACTATTTCCTATGATTCCGACCATACCTGATTACATAAATCTCTCTCTCTCTCTCTCTCTCTCTCTCTCTCTCTCTCTCTCTCTCTCTCTCTCTCTCTCTCTCTCTCTCTTTCTTTCTTTCTAATTGATCTCTTTGTTTGTTTCATAAGCAAAGCATCATCATCATCATCATCATCATCATCATCATTCAACACCTTCGGAATTATCTTCTTCTCACTTAAATTAGAAATTAGTGAATGATTTTAATTCACTTTTTATTTGTCTCTGACTCTCTCTCTCTCTCTTAGCGAAGCAATCAAATCGAACTAGCTGACGATGATGATGATGATTGTTGAAATCAACCAAGCTGGACCATTGCACCATTTTCATTTTAATCATCATCACCAATCTCCTCTCTCTCTCTCTCTCTCTCTCTCTCTCTCTCTCGGAAAGAGAATTTCAAAAAGAAAAAATGTTAGATAGGAATAGAATTTCTTTTCGTAAATTTCATTGCTTCTCTGGTGAATCGAATAGAAAAATAATGGCAACCAAACAAACGAATGGCATACGGTAGTGTTTCAAGGTGCATTCAAGTGAAAATTTTAAGATTTGAGAAACCAAAAAAAAAAAAAGTAATCATTAGTATCAGTATTATTATTATTATTATTATTATTCGCTACGAAACAACAAATTAAGACTGACAAAATGATTTTTTTTCCAATCTCTCCATTCTTTAAATTTTGATCTTTTCTCTCTCTCTCTCTCTCTCTCTCTCTCTTCTCTTTCGCTAGATTTTGAATGTGGAGAGAGAAGAGAAGAGAACTCTTCCATAGAGATGATATTTTCTCTCCGCAAAAAGAATACAATCACAATTGAAGAAAAAAAAATAAGAGAAACAGAATGAAGACGATGAAGAGAGGAAGGAGATCGAAATAAAAAAAAAAATTAGAAAAAAAACGAGAATTACAAAATGCTTCAACATTATTGAGAGGATACAAAGCGGTTCGATGTTGTTTGTTCGCTCTCTCAACCATCATCTAAATTTTTTTTTGCCTTCTTTTCACATTCTTCAATATCAAGTTCAAGTTCAATCCGAAAAAATAAAACAAAACAAGACAAAAGTTTAGAAATTGTGTCACAAGTCGAAAAATACCGTTCATTCCAACATCACAGTCAATCATTCATTCGGTTGGTTGCTGATTCGCTACCTGTTGAATGGTCAATGGATTCTTCTCTCTCTCTTCCTCTCTCTCTCTTTCTATTCATTTTCTCTAGTACTTCATCATCGTTGTTTTGTTTTGAAAAGAGATAGATCGAAATAAAAACGAAAATCTAAGACAAAACATTTGTTGATCGACTGACTGACTGACTAAATAAAATCAAAACTCATTTTTAACTGACTTGATGGTTGTGCTGGACTGACAAACAGTTTTTAATATACTTGAAATTTTAAGAACTTTCAGAGAAAAAGATTAGATTCTTGCTCTGATGATGGAAGATGATCACCAGAGAAGCTAAAGAGGATAAAGGACAAAGGTCTCATAGGCCAGGTTCTAATAGATGGCGCTACAGTCAAAAAATTTCATCCTTTTTTCTGACTCAATTGCCAGTATTTGTGGCCAAATATTAGTAAAGGGAAAAAATCACTAGATGGCAGGGTTTTTGATGACGTAAAAATCCTTGAAATCAGCTGCTGAAATTTTTTGATTGTAGCGCCATCTATTAGAACCTGGCCTATGGGACTCAGGCCGGATAAAGGAGGCGAAAATTTGACCGACAAAACGAAAAAAAAAAACAAACAAAACTTTTCAAAACTGACCACAAACTCGGTCAATCAGAGAATTCTAACGGGAACAAATCGATCACTGTTTCAGTGTTTTCGAATCTATCAAACTAATAGTTTACGGAAATCATCGATGAAAATCTGTTAGATTCTAATCAATTAAATCAAACCACTTATTGCCTCTCTACTAAATGATGTCTTTTATTCATTGAGAACGCTTTCTTCATTTTAACAAATCTTGACAAAAAGCAATTGCATTCAATTTGTTGTGGAAGAATGAATCCACAAAATGAGCGACAAAGAGAGAGAGAGAAAGGGGAGAGAGAGAGGTGATCAAAATATTTTCGATAAGAAAGGATGGAATCCATCAATAGACCATCATCATCATCATTGAATAGATCGAATTTGATCAAAAAAAAAAAAAAAACTAAGAGAGGGAAGCAGAGAGAAGAAAAGAAAGGAAAAAATCCATTGCTTAATCAAGCGAATCGTTTCGGTTGAATTTGTGATCGAATCGTATCGAACCGATCGGTTTTGTTGATTAGGTTTCTCTCTCTCTCTCTCTCTCTCTCTCTCTCTCTCTCTCTCTCTCTTTGTGTGCGGAAAAGGGGCAGCCGAAAATCGAATATAGAACCGATTCGGTTTGATTAGATTGGAATGGGATTTTTTTTCTGTTGAAAACTTTTCTTTCTCTCGATGATAAGAATCGATAATATAAAAAAAACCATTGCCAAACACATCGAAAGTACCATCATCATCATCACTTCAACAATTGATTTGTTTGGTCTAGCATATGTAGATCAGATGAAAAGTTTTGATGAAACGATCTAGCTAGAAGAAGATAATCGCAATGAAAGAATTTTTTTTTTCTCTTTCACAAGATTGCCAAAAATATAATCGACAATACAATTGTGCAAAGTTCAAATCTCTTCTTGGCAATCATCCGGCATCAGAATCGGTACGAAGTATGAGATGTTTCAAAAGAGAAAGGGTTATTCGAAATTATCACAATACAACCACAATGAAGATGATGATTGAGAAAAAAAAACTATCGAACGGATTGTGAGAAAAAAAAACTAGAAAAAAAATTGCAAAATATATTACCTTGCTAATTGGATTCAACAAAAAAATTGAATCGAAAAAAAAACAGAGGTTGATGTCGAGATGTGTTAATAAATTTTTCCAAACGAAATGATTAAGAACATCAAATCGAAAACGATCTATGGGATGATGATGATGAAGATGATGATGACCAGATGATAGCTGTTTGATGGATTTCAATCCGGAACGTTATACATGGTCCGAGGAGACAAAAACACAATCACAATGGAAATAGAAACATTAAAATATTTAGATTAGATCGAGATCGATCCGACCATCATCAATCCAATGGACGGTATTGGAATGATGTAGATGAGGTTTCTCTCAAGAAAAAAACAACAAAAAAAAGATCAGAACTCAAAACTGCACATACTTCCACTAAGGTAAGGAATACGATTTTTTTCGAAACTAAATCAAGAGATCCACTTGTTTGATTGGTGAAAAAAAAAATTCCACACTAAAAACTCAAACACAAAAGAATTAATTCTTTTTTTTTCTTCTTATTTTAAAAAAAAAACACACAACAAAACCGTTTTTGATTGTGATGAAGTCAATCATCGAATAGACCATCCTAGAAACTTTCGCTCTGGTTTTTATTCTCTCCTTCAAGGTCAACGAAGATTTTTTCCCTTCTTCCCTTCTTTCGATATTTTGATATACCGTATCACAAACACATACACACAATATGATGAATAACCGTATTAGATTCTCTTTTCTTCTCTCGACTCTTCTTCTTCTTCAATTCGAATCGATTGATAGAATCTGTTCACAAGTTCAAAAAAAAAGGAAGAAGAATGCAGGTACCTTATCGCGAATCAACAGGTGGGCAGTCTTAACGGTACCCTAGATAATCGTACTTGTTGCATACCCCTCTCTCTCTCTCTCTCTCTGCTTTGTCTCTTTCAGATCTCTTCTTTTTTTCTCGTCGTCCGGTAATGTTATTTTCTCTCGGGACAAAGAGAAAAGGTAAAGGGGTAAGGTGGTTGAAAAAAAAAATTGATAATAAACAGAATAGTAGCCAAATTTTTTTCTCTATTTTTTTTTTTGGATAAAAGTGTGTGAGTATGTGCTAGTATGTGGAGATATAAAATTAGTTACAAATAACATCACTTCACAGCAACAACAATGACGGCTACGACAAATCTTTTTACGTTTCTGATTCATTTCTAATATTTAAATATTCTTACGTTTGCATAGCAAAAAAAAAAAAAAATAAGCGTAAGGATATAATAAAAATAGCGATAAAATAAAAAGATGAAAAAACTCCTCTCTCTCTCTCTCTCTCTCTCTCTCTCTCTCTCTCTCTCTCTCTCTCTCTCTCTCTTCAACAATCTCATCTATTCTTTCGGTCAAGTTTGGCAGGTCAAATTCATCAGGTTTGGCCAAATAAATCAAGAAAAATAATCGTAGCAACGACGAAAGAATGACTAGAAGTGTTCGAGAGAGTTAGAGAGAGAGAGAGAGAGAGAAGAATAGAATCGAAGGCAATTGTGAATGTGAATGTGAATGTGTGTGTGTGTGTGTTTGGTCTGGTTTGAACGATTTTCGATTGTTATTCAATGCATCATTATTACTAGTATTATTATTATTTTTGTTTTTTTTTTTTTTGAAATAAACAAAAAAAATATTCAATGTGTGTGTGTGTATGTGAAGAGGGTATCTATTCGTTTCTTTCTCGGATTTTTTCATGGTTTCATCTAAAAAAAAAAGTTTTTAAAAAATTCTTCCTCTCCCCGATAGATAAAGGGTTAAATTTGCGATTCATCAAAGCTTGAAGAAAAAAATTTGTTACAAATTTTGATTTGTTTTCTCTAAGATAAGAGAAGAAAAGAGATATAATCCTCAACGATGAAGTGAGGAAAAAATTAGAGCAATAAAAATCGCTCAAACGCTTCCTCCTTCTCTTCCTTCTGCACGACCATCTTCACCAGGAAAAAAAAGGAAATCGCGCGCCAACAATAAAAATCGGATGTGTGAATGATGCTCTTATGGATGAATTTTATCGGTGCGATGTTAAGCATCGAATGTTTGAATCAAAATTCCCCTCTAACACCTTCACGCAACTGTTTCGCTTCATTTAGCCATACTTCGATGTTGGCCAGTTTTTTCATAGTTTTTTGTTGTGGTTCGAAGTGATGAAGAGAAAATGACGATGGAGAGAATGATCCAGAAAGATATTCGATTATTTTAATCTATGATCTAATCCAGAAGGTTCTTAACTCAGGGCTTCCAGGCTTTTTATCATCTAGTGATGATTTCTACTGAGATAAAATCGAAGGTAGATTAATTAGTTGGGAAAAAAATCGATTGATTTCGTAGCAAACATCGAGGCTCTGATTCGATTGATAATGAGGGTGGCAATTTCGAATGATCAAAATCAATTTGATCAAAAAAAAGAAAGAAATGGAAAATAAATTAGTTATTTTTTCTTTCCCATATTTTCCCCACATTTTGATGAATAAGAACTTTCGTTCGATGAAATTGATTGGCTTCTGAACAAACTATTAATCTTAGCTCGAACATTCTAAACCTTCGAATCTCTTTTCATCAATCTAGACAATGCAACCACACCACAATAACATTAAATATTAAGATCTTTATCTCTCTTCTCGAATTGAGATCATCGAAGATAATCAAGGATCCAAAACAACGCAAAAAGCAACAGCAACCTGAAAAAGAGATTGGATTAAAATCGAAGAAACGAAGCAAAAACAAGAATGAATTCGAAAAGATTGGATGTGAAGAACTAAGCCAAAGATTCTCTGCTGGTGTCCATCATATTGCTTTTGTAGCTATTTCTCTTCGATCAATCTTAACCATCTCAATTAATTAATACATCATCTTACCTACATACAACACAACACACACTGAAACCTAGTGACTAGAAACCCACCAACACCACCAACCATTGAAAGCCACCACAATCTTATTAGCTGAAAAGGTTGGTCAGCAAGAACAATGCTGTTGATGGTGATGGTGATGATGATGATGATGATGGCTATTTGATTGTTTGAAATCAAATGAGATTAGACAATGTTTAACCAAGAAATAAAAAAAATACATCCGTTGAAGAGAAAGAAACGAAATTAAATTCTTTCCAGGTAACAGTGATGGAGAGAGTTTAAATGGTAAATTCTCGCTTGTCAATCCTCAAACATTCTTTTTCGTTGTTTTTTTTTTTTTGATAATTTTTTATATTTTATAAAACAACAATTAGATAACAAAGAAAATTTTTTGTTTTGGCCTTTTTTCTTTTCTGATTTTTCATTAAACCCTTTTAATCCAAGCCTCTATTGTTGTGGATAATGATTTCGAAGCTCGTATGATGATGATGGACAACAAAATGATGTTTAACAATGATAATGATGAACATTTGGTTTGGTGGGGGTCGTTATGTTAGTTTCGATGATTTCCGCTATTGATAAATGTATTCTATGATGATCATCGACGCCAAAGGTATCAACAATAATGATCAAGATGTTGATGGAGATGGGTGATTGAAATGAATCTTTCTCTTGTGATCTTGATTTCGATTTGAAACCAAGAAGCATCAACAACGAGAAAATAATATAAATTTATATCATATTTGGGTGGCAAACTTTTTCCTCAAAAGAAACTAATTTTAGAGAAAAAAAAAACGAAAACAAGGATTATCTGCCTCAGATTCTGATGATGATCTCATCTCTAATCTCTCATATCGAAATCTATTCAAGCGAAATACATTTGATCTATGAGAATTCAATCTGTGGCGAACGAAAGAATTAAAAAAAAAAATTGGACCAAAATTTTTCCACTATCTAGAGCGAATAAAATCACAAAACAGAGCTAATCAATTGTTTTCTGTCTTCTGGTGTCTGTTTGATGATCAGTCGATGGGTTTGTTTTTTTTTGGAATAAGGCGAAAAAATAAAGAAAAAAAAATCAGCAGCCACCTAAAGTGGATATTGAAATGGAGATGGAAATTTGAAAATCTCTTCCCTTTTCAAAATTGATGATGAAAATGATAATGACCTAGATCATCTTCTCTCCATTCTAATCTTCTCGAATCTTTCGAATTCTAGATCATCTTGTTGCACAACCATAGAACGTAGAGAAAGAAAAAACAAAGATTGAGATTGTTTATCATCACTAAACTCTAAACTCTAGTCTTCCATCATAACTGGTTGATAATTAGAAATGCTTCAAAAAAGGTGTAGATACGATAGATTGTTGTTGGTTAGTTGGACGATCGGTGATGATGGTCGATTTTGCAAAAGCCACAAAATAGAACAAAGAAATTTTCAAAATTGTTTTCTTTTTGCTCTCTTATCGATGTCATCCATTTTTTTTCGGTTTGGTTTGGTTTGGTTTGTTATTTAACACAAAAGCATAACAAACAATCATCATTCTTTTTTTTTTCTTTCTTTCTTTCTTTCCATTCCATTCCATCAATAGATATCATTGAGAATGGAGGGGTTGTGAATTATACTTCACACTTTGTAATGTTTTAGCCATCTATTATGATTCATTTCGGCTATTTGATCTCGTCCTCCTTTTCCTCCTCATCATCATCATTATCATCGTGGTTTTTTTTCGGAGAGAACGTTGAAGGCTTCCGATCGAAACGATGCTATTACAAGCTTGTGTTAATTAATGATTTTTATCGACACAACAAAAACGATCACTAATCGATTCGAAAATGAAGTTGAATCCACATAATTAATGAGAGAACGTTGTCCGATGTTACCAATGATCCGAGAATGAGAAAAATATCCCAGATAATGATGATTCGATGATTAGCTAGAAAAAAATATACAAACCAACCGAATCTATAATCTACCGAGAGTTGGAGAACAAAGAAGTATCGAAGGGGAAACCAGAGAACGATGTGAAAACATAACCTCAAGATGATGTTTAGCTCGATGATAATTGAGAAAAAAATGGAACAAAGAGAGAGAGAGAGAGAGAGAGAGAGAGAGAGAGAGAAGTCCTAAACAAAGCCGATGATTGTTTTTTTTTTTTTTTGATTTGGTATTCAACCTGTGTTACCTCCGAAGGGTAGGAGAGAATGGACAATCATCCACTCAAGAGTGCTTCGATTATTTTTTTTTCAAATTCTGACCTTTCTTTCTCTCTATCTCAAAAAAAAAAAAAAGAAAAACAAACACAAAGATATCTTTGTTCGAAGAAAAGATTTTATTTTGTTACGAAAATGTTTTTGCTTTTTGATCAAAAAAAAAAAAAACAAAAACAAAAACAACAATGTTATCATTATCGGTAACCTCATCGAGAACATCTCATCTGGGCTTCACTTAGAATGCTTTCGATATTCCGTGCCAGGAAAATCAATGAAGGAATATTTCTCTCCATCTCTCAAAATCTTCATTTAATTAATCGTTTCGAAATTAATTGATGACAATTAAGAGCAGTTAATGAGGTTGATGATGACCCTTAAAAAGCTGAGAGGAGAGGTGAATCTTTTCTCTTCCACCCGAGAGAGATTTGATTGTTTCGAGGATAAATTTGCATTATTCTATTCAATCTTTGATCAAAGAATAACAGTACTTTGTACTGTTTGAATGCTAAGTGCTCCAAATGCGTTCGCTTCGACATTGATCGTGAAGTGCTGGGAAGACAATTTTTATGAGAATCGTTCGGTAAATTATTGAAACTCTCTTTGCGATATACCTGTTGTAATTTTTCTTAGCCCTTGTCCGAATGAAATTTTGCTACAGAATTTATTTATTTTTGTTTGAATTTGATTTCGAATTCAATTTGTCGGTTATTCTTCTTTTTGGATTTCAGCGCTTTCGAGTTGAAAATTTTATGAGTATTTTATGCTTCCATTACTTTGAAAATTTACCTCTCCATCTTGTCTTTGGATTAGAATTCAATTTGTTTGCTCTGCACATCGATTCCAATAATTTCCTTCCTTCCTTCTCCTAGATGGAATTTTATTTCGAACAAAAAACGATTTCACATCTTCATTTTTACGATTCTAGGCAAAAGGTTGAAGGAATTTGAACTTTGAACTTTTGACATCTAGTATTTGCCATCTCTGCCATACAATGCAAATGAATACTAATATTAGTATTCATTTAATGTTTAATGTTCAATCAATATTCAATCCAGAAGGACGAGGCTTGTTCAAATATCTGTTGTTTCAGAAAAATCCTCTTCTAAATTGAAAATATTTTAGGTATCAAAAGGAAAATCTGAAATGATTTGTCGATCATCTAGGTCATTGTGATCCTCTTAGTGGAGAGATTATTAGGATTATGATGACACAATCGTCTCATTATTATTCAAGCAATGAAAGCTAGCAGTTCATATCAATGCTCCAAAGGAAGAAATCAAAATTTGTTCCATATTAATGTTTTCTCGAACCCTACGATGACCATTGGTCAGTGGTCCGTAAAACTAACATTGAATGCATGAATGAGTGAAGATTTTCATCATCAAAAATGAGAATAGAAAATGTAAAGGTAACAAAATAAATAGACATTTAGATTAATTAAAAGTAGGATTAAAATTCTCATTTTTTTTCTTTTTTGATTACAAAAGCGTTAGAAAACTTGTTGAATTTGAGCCAATTCCAGTGTTTGAAAATTTCTTAATTATAACCCAGATTTTTCTCCTAGATTATTACCCCTAGAAGATAACATCAGCTTCAATTTCGTTCCGATTGTTTTAGGATTTACTCTCGAATCCATCGAGCTTCCAGTCTCTGATTGTGTGTTTCTCATCGAAAGAGAGATCGTTTTCTTTAATCTCATTAAAATCGAATGGATATCATCATTTCTCTCGGTAATTATTAAAAAAAAGAAATAAAATCTACTATGGATTATTAGCGAGCTAGCTTCCTTCCTTCTATAGGCAACGATACGATCAGAACCAACCCCAAAGGATACAAAAAATAATCAAGTGATCAACACTGAAAAAAAGTGCTAAATATTATGAAACCATTGGAGCTGTGATTTGATAGAATAAAGACGAAGAGAAAAGTTTGGCCAAAAAAAATCAAGATCGAAAACAAACATATGGACAAGAGTGATTCTTCATCGTCATCTTCATCAACAAAGGTGTGATTTATGGAGACCGAAACGAATCAGCTATGCAAGAAAAAAAGGTGTAGGAGATATTAATTTTGTTTTAAATTAATTCAATTCGAATGCAACAAGTCCAATAGATAACCACAATGAGGAGGAGGAAGAAGAAGCAGAAAAGAAAGAGATTTAGAGAGAGATTCATTTGAAATCTCTCATCTGCAATCTAAACTCTCCTTCCTTTAGAAGAAAATCGAATCGATCTTGGTGAATCGATAATGTCCATTATAATCTCACCTAGATTCGTATGATCTCTGACCATTTTTTTTTTTTTTTTGGAAGAAATCTGAAAATCTCAAGCCTAGACTTGATGATTGTTCTCCTAAAAACATTAAACAGAAACGCTTAGGAACTTATACCAGATCATTGTTTTATAGCGAAACCTAAAACCAAACGATAACAATACAAATTTGATGAGATCTTTTAAGATACAATACAATTGTATTGAAACGCTCGCCAAACAATGTTATTCTTAATCAAAAACAATTAGATAATGATCGGAATCAAACAATAGCCAATAGCTAATTAATTGATATGAAATAGAGGAACGAAAACTACAATCTAAGTTAAACGATTTCGTGTATAGACAAGAAACAAATCGAAAGCGAAGAGCATGACTGAATTCATTGATTTTCCGATATCTTCGATTGAATTGAGGATCAAGAGAAAGAGGAGATCATTCAGCAAATTTTTGAATGAAGCTTGAGCCAAAACGATCGCATTCGGATCGCAATGTTGTTGTTTTCGCCAACTGTAATCCTCGATACAAGAGAAACAATTAACAAACACAGAAAAACAACCAATCTTCATTACGGTCTTTGCCACTGAATTCTCGTCTTAAGCTATCATTACATCCATCAAAACCGGATAGATAGAATGATACATCTAAAGACTGATGTGAAGACTAAAGATTTCAAATGTTTTTCTCTCGATAATTACGATGATCAATCACTTAAGATACGAAATTGATTGATGACAATTGTTTAAAGTTGGATATTTTTTTTTCTTAACGAATGATCCAACACGTTTCTGATGTCCATTATCTTCTATGCCAGGAGAATCGTGCTAAATACCGAGCATTCACTTAGGTGTGTGTGTGTGTGTGGTATTAGTGATTGACATTGACACTAGAATAATCATAATTATCATCATTATCATTTCGGTAGAAGGATTGGTACCTCTTCTCTCATCCTCTCTTCTTTTTTCAATTTTTTTTTTCTAGAAACAGAAGCCGGTAAGCGATTCGGTTCGAAGAGGAGAGAGAGAGAGAGAGAGAAACGGTAAACCAATCGAATCGAAACGGTTATCGACCAACCAAAACAATCATCAATTCAGACCATTGATGTGTGTGTGTGATAAGGAAGGAAATGTGAAATGCGATAGCTATGAATGAAATCAGAATGCTTTTTGGAGAAAAAAAACAGAACGGAATCAAGCCAAACCGAAATGAAACCGCTAAAGTTATATCGATCATCATCATCGGTACATTTACGATTGACGAGAACGGAGAAAAAAAATATGTTAATGGTTTGTTAAGAGAATAAATAATATCTTCCTGATGATAATGATGATGATCATTGATGAGCATTGAGACAAAACGATTTTCATTGAACGCTATGGAATGAGAACAAATGAATGAATAAGTTCAAGATTATTGTTATTATCATATCGGTGTTGTCATCTAGCCAGGTTAATCTATTGTTCTTATTGAATTCTATCTATCTGTCTTCAAATAGAAACAAAGTTAGCACAACTACTCTAAAGCATTGATTGCTTTGATGTGTTCTGAGGTGATAGTGAACATATCGTAGAGATTTTTCTCTTTAAATATTGCTGACAAAACTAATTGCGATGGTGATCAATTTTTTTTTTTTTTTTTTTGGAATTTTCTTCTCACTATTTAAGAACACTAATCTGATCATCCCCGAGAAGATGACAGATCAATGGAAATCAAAAGAGAGAGAGAGAGCAATACATTGAATTGAAGCCACTAATTTGTTATCAAAGAATTAATCTTTCAATGATTTGCACAGATAATCTCGAACCGATACCGAATCGAAACACCGGAACAAGTGAAAAACAAAACAAAACAAAACTACAAGGATTTATATTGTTTTGAATACATCAATCAAGGATCAAGGTGGTTTAAGGATTGAAATCAAGAAATGAATCACGTCGACGAAACGAAATGATTGAGAGAATGATCCTTATGCAATGCTGATGATATGGTTTTGATGATTGAATAAGATTTTAATCGATCGATTTAAACATCACCGAAATAATTTCTATGTCATCGATCCACATCGATCAGTTTTGGATGAAAATTAGGACAAACAAATCTCTGATAGTAAATCTTTCCATTTGGCTCAATTTGCACATTCTCTTCGATAACCCTCGTTTTTTTATGATTGTTGAAAAGTTTTCATTGTGGAGACAATGTTTAACTATTTTCTTTGAATTCAACCAATCAAACCATTAGAGATTATCAGCATCATTACGAGATTTAGGTCAGCATCGAAGAGAGAGAGAGAGAGAGAGAGAGAGAGAGAGAGAGAAAAAAAGAATAAAACAGAAGATTATGTTCATCTTCATCAAAGTGTTGTTGAGCCAGGGGAATTTTGATGAGATTAGAAAATCTAAAAAAAAAAAAAAATTCTCTTCAAACTAGAACCAATAGATTTTCGGATAGAATTTCATCTTTCTTTCGATTAGAGAGATCAAATGAATAGTTGTTTTGGAATTTCTCGCAAAACAAAGAAAAAAAAAAGATTGAAAAGAATTAAACGCCGAATGATGAGAACATTATTGATTGCACAAGAAAAACGAATGGTCAAAATAAAAATAAAAAGGTCAATAAAGATGAAAAAGATGGATGACCGAAACTAATACGAAAATCGAAATCGAAGTACCGAGACCAAAAAAAAAAAAAACATTCACACTTTGTTGCTCTTAAATTTGTTCCACCATCATCATCATCATCATCATTTCGAATTCGGAACAAAAATCTAGGGAAGAAAAAATCAAAAAAAAAAAAAACAATAGCCCATATCGTTTGTTGTTATGGTGTAGGATAGAATTTTCCTAATTCATTTTTAAAATTCGAACAAAAAAGGCGAGAAAAAGATAGAGAGGGAGAGAGAGATAGATAATTTAGCATATCACACCAATATCAAATCGATCGATTGATCGCCACATTTTCTCTCTCTCTCTCTCTCTGTCGATGTGCCAACACCTAGCTAACATAGGTAGCTCAGGTGTCTGTGTAGCTTCTAGAGTTTCCAGATTGGAAAATTTCAAACTTCTATTTGGTGTGTGATGGCAATATTTTTTTTTTTTCGTTTTTTTACTATTCGATTAGATCTTTGAATTTTTTTTTTTCTCGATATTTTTTTCATTGTATGGGCATCATGGTGTATTGGTATGTGTCATTTTGAACAATGATTCTTTTCGGGTAACAATCAAAAAAAAAAAAAAAAAAAAGATTGATTAGCTAGGATAGCATCGATGCAAACCATACCAATTTACCTTCAACGCGATCTTCGAGAGATATGTTCTTTTACCCTATTTTCCTCAAGAGATTTGATATCATCGTTCGAATCAAAACGAGAGCATTCCAACTCCATCTCTTTGACCTATTTCGGTGATTTACATAGAATCGTTAAGCTTTTTTATTGTTTCTTTCGGATGTTTCGAATCTAAAAGTACAAATCCAAATCTCATAAAATTTCTCTCGATTATTAAATTGGTTTGAATTTCTTTCTAATTTATTCTTTTCAGATTTTCTTTCATTTCGATTCTAATTAGATGTTTCTGCCACAATTAACTCGAAATTTATCAATTCAAGTTTCAATTTTATCTGTGTGAAGAAGAGAATCGATTCGATGCTAAATAAATTATAGCATTCGATCAAAAGTAATCGATGAGAGCAATGATATTTTGGATTTCGAACAGGAAAATTTTCTTTGCGGAAATTCACAATCTCCATTCGGTAGCTAATTGAAATTTCAATCTTGCATTTCAATTTTCTCAAATCTCTAATCTTCTCAAATAAAAGCTTCTAAAGGATTGTTTCCTCCGATCCTTTCTGAGATTAATTTTTTCGCCCAATTCTTCTAAATCATTTGTTGATGATGACGAGAAGATAAGTTGCCAAGAAATCAAAACCTATATTTTCTAATGAATATCAATGAATCCGACCGGTAATTCGATCAAAAAAAAAAATAATTTAATAATAGTAATAGTAATAATAGTAGGCAAAGAGATCAATGCAATGATAATCCTAGCATCGATGAAAATAAAGCTCTCCGAATGATAAATGCAAAACTCCATTATTATCATCATTATCATTGTCCATATTCAACAAATCTTTCTATTCTTCGAATGAATTACTCTCTCTCTCTCTCTCTTCATTCCATTTTTTTTCATTTCGGATTATTATTGTCGATGATGATGATGATGGTGATGGTGATGAGGATTTGGTTTTCTTTCCGAAAAAAATTTTTATTTTAAAATTTTCTCCCCCTTTGAATAATCTAGAGATAATGATGGCAATGGTGATGGTTGTACTGATCTCGATGATTGACTGTGATCATCACCGTATCGCAACGCCAACTAAACAGGAACAGGGCAACGAAATAAGAAGCAGAACAATCATATCCTTGACCTTGAAGAACAGAGTTGATGATGATGATCATCATCATCATCATTAATACGATGGATTTAGTTTAAAAATTTCGATCAAAAATCTAGAGATTTGTTTAACAAATCTTCATTAAAATTTTATTATGATATTTTCTTGATCCTTTTTTTCATTTTATTTCGATCACTTCCAGCCTTCTTCTATTCTGTTAGGTTTTACAACAATAATCGGTATAATATCGAAAATTTCATTTGGCTAAGGCCATTTTTTAGCTGTGAAAGATAATGGTGAGTTGATGATATCCCATTCGAATCTTTTTCCGAATATTATTCAATTAGTAAATGCTCAGAGATGGAAGATATTCTTAGTGTCCTATTCTTCTGATTCTGTTGGAATCAAAATCAATCACTGCCTCACAATCTACAATCGATGTTTGCTTAATCATCAAGCCTTTATGTTTGTCATTATAATCTTCAGTTCAGTTTCTTTAGGAAGCGAAGTAATCAAATTTAGTTTTCTTTAAATTGATAATAACCACAATTTTATTTGAAATAGGAAGGGGTGTCCATCAATTGATTAATCGTTTCTATTTGTTTCCATAAAAACAAGATCGATTACGATGATGGTGATCTATTAGATCGAATCAATCTCTTCGTTGACTTCGTTTCGATTTTGATATGAAACATTGACTTTAGAAACAGAAAATCAGAATATAATCGATTCAAAAGAGAAATCAAATCAAACAAATTTTAAACAGAGAAAAAAATATTTATTTCGAAATCAGTGACAGCTTTCGAATTATTTCGATAAAATCAGGACATTGGAAGTTTCGAGATAAATTAGTGAGAGATGTTCTTCCTGCTAGGAAACAAGACCAGAAAAAAAATCTGAATGAAAAAATTTTGAAGGTCAAATTTTCAATTTTTTTTCTATGTTTAGATCGTTTCTCTCGACGAAGTCTTAGCTTGTTATCTCTCATTCTTCCAATTTGATCGATTATTTCGTAAACAATTTTTGACATTCTTTGATTGATTTGATATGATCTGATTCTGATCAAATCTCTTAGACCTAGTAGCGATATTGTTTTTCTTCTCAAACTTTTCAAAAATGTCAATTCAAATTTTTCCCTAACGTATTATTCTGTCTGTAAATTTATTGTATCTTTTAATTATACTCATCATAACCACATGTGACTGTGCAAATTGATTTGTCATCTCCAATCGGAAAGAATCGAGAAGAAGAAAACGAAGACGAAGAAGAGAATGGAATGCCAATTCTTTAGGTAGAAAGGCATTGTATCACAAAAAGAATTGAATGGAGAAAAAAAAATTGATTTCGATTCCATCTAGCAAAGATAATCATCACTCTGTTCTATGATGTCTGATGCTGATGCTGATGATGATGATGATGGATACTTGTAGCTAAAATATAATCCTTTCATACGGAAACGAATTAGATGATTAGATGGTATTCTTAACTGATCAATCAAAGAATTATGGTGGCCTCAAATGGACCACAACAATCTTGAATATAATCGGTTTCGTTTGCGAAAAAAATAGAATGCGATTTATTAAGAAAAAATGTAAAGTTTCTTCTGCTATTTTTTTTTTCTCGGTGATCAGAATCATTTTTGTTTCGATGATTATACCATCGACAATCATACAGCGGAGAAACGAATGCAAAATGTCAATCGAATGTTGCGATCGGAATCGCGATCTAAGTGAAAGACCATCACATCGAAAGAGTCGCGCTAATGGAATCTGTCAAAACTTATCGCCTGGTTAAGATGAAATAATCGATAATCGATGGATCTTCTTCAGTAATGTGAGCGGTTTGATCACCACTAAGTTTAATAAGAAGTGATTAAAATTAACCAAGGTGAAGTTTGAAAACAAGTCACTAGATAATCGAACGAAACGAATTGGCCGTATGATCCAAAATCGATTGAACAATCTCTTCAACTATCATCTTGTCTCAAATGAATGAATGATTGATTCAACCAGAAAGGAAAAAAGAATTGACAAAAGTAAAAAAGTTGAGATCAATCAATCAATCTGCTAAAGAATTACAAAAACTTAGTGCAGAGTCTCGGTCTGGAATGATTCTGATCAAAAAAAAAAAAAATGTTCTGGAATCGCTTGATATGAATCGATTCGGATTCATTCATTATAATCAAAATCGAGAAGAATATCACCAAAATTATCCTCATCATTATTATTATTCTTACGATTACCTGATTGACCTAGAAAATTTTTTTCTTCAGTCTGTTTCTAAACCAAACAGATCGATTCGCGAACGATCGGACAAAAGGATTGATTGTTGTGAAGAAAAGAAAAAATGGCGATCAATCGGAAACTGTGTCATAGAACTATTCTACTATCAAAATATTATCCTTCGAAATAATTCAAAAATTAATGTTTCGATCACACACAATCAACCGATTGAGAGCAAAAGACATCGAATGAAACAAATCAATTGATTCCGAAACGATTTCTTTGTTCTTCTTCTTTTCGATCAAAAACGCAATCGATTCGATTTCGATTGTTGTGGAAATTTCCATTCAATCTTCTTCCATTTCGAAGTGTATTAAAAACAAAACAAATTCAAACAAATAGATTCAAAGATCAGAACAAATTAAACCAAAAAAAAAATCGCTTCTCAGCCCTTGTGGCTAAACTCAAAAGTTTAGTATTTGTTCTTATAAGATTAATAAAACCAAACATCTATTTAATTCGATGATTCGATGTAATTAATGTGGAAAAATCCCGAAAAAATTTGATCGACGCGGATTGTTTTGGTTCATCAAGGTAAATCTTAGAACCATCAGGAAAAAAGATACGCTACTAGAATAGCTAATATATTCAACGACTGGCCATTCGACAAAAAAAAAATGGGATAAAGAAAAAGTTCTTGTGTTGTCTGTGAAGAAAATCTAAAATTTTTAAATCGAAATTAATCCTTTGGTCATCAGAAACGTAGAGAAAAAAATGTATTCGTCGTGGGTGAGGTGAGGGATGAAGCTAGAATAATCAGGCAAAAAAAAATGTTTTCTCCATCACAATCGTCTCTTTGGGCTCAAATTCTTGAAAATCCAATCCAATCGAAACAATGTTTCTATTCAAAACTAAAGGGTTGCGATCTGATCATATCTTTCCTCACTCGAAGATGATTAAATCATCATAAGTGTTTCGCTATTCTTCAAAAAAAAAAAAAAAAAATAGCTGCTGCATTTCAATAGACTAGTGTTGAGATCTCTCGATAGAAAACCATCGAGAAAAAAAATGAAATTTTTTTTTCTTGAAATAAAAAAAATGCTTTGGACAAACAAATGAATCAAATCGTTGATCAAATGATGATCACTTCGATGATGATCACAATTAACCTCAGCATGGATAACTGGATTTAAGTTTGATCTTTTTATTTCTTCGTCCAAAATTAAATAAATTATCCAAAATAAACTTTTTTTTTTTTTTTGAATAAATAAATGAATGATGGAAGATAATGATGTGAAAATGGTTTGAGTGTGTGTGTGTGTGTGTGTGTGTCTGAATCAAATGAATGAAATAAAGATGAATTGAGAATAACCACTCAATTCGTATGAATCAAAAAAAAAAAAAAAAAAAAAACTAAACAAAATATGAATTCATTAGAGAGAAGAAGGAAGAAAATTTTTTCTTATTTTGTCAAAGAATATCATTCACCGGTGTTCGAAGCAGAACCAAACCGAAGAGGAAGAGAAACGTAAGGTAAAAATGATCGTTGACTATCTTTGATAATCATCATCTTCATCTTATCGTAGGACATCTCTTTTCTTTTGCACTTTAAATTTTGACCACAAACAAAATAAATAATAATAATAATAATAATAATAATAGCCATAATAGTCGTAAAAGCGATAATCGCATAGATTTAAATTTTTTTTCTCTGATTTTTTTTCTTATTTCCGATTCTTTTTCCTCTCTCTCTCTCTCTCTCTCTCTCTCTCTCTCTCTCTCTCTTTGAATTGAGGAGAAAAAAATTGAATCAAACGAAAATCGTTGTTGTGTTTTGTTTCTCGAGAAAACCAACAACGGTTCGCGCATACCGTAATCACCGAAATTCTAGGGATGAGAATCAACAAAAAGGATTGTGAGTTAGGCAAAACAATAATCGGTTGAAGTATTTTTTCCGAGCATTTTTCTCGTCGTACGAAGATTCGTCAACAACGAATCATTGAGGTTGATTCTCTCTCTCTCTCTCTCTCGAAGAACTCGATAATGATGATGGTGCTCTGTTGTCGTTTTGAAAGAATCTTAGCAATTTTTTTTGTCCATGGCCAACAATAATGATAATGATCATAAAAATGGGTATGTTTGTTCGATACTTGGATTTCGATGAAAAAAAAAAGATCAACGCTGAGGTTGTGAATCCCAAATCGGTGCTAGAATATTTCGGTGTTGTGGCTTCGACATACCACTATAAATTGGTCCCTTAAACTTAAATGTCAGGACGGATCAACTCTCTTGTCTACCATCAATGTCATCGGATGTGTGTGGACCATTGTCCATCAAAGCTGAAGAGACCGAAAATGATTCATGCAACTCTTCTTCACGAATCTTTCTCTCTCTCTCTCTCCCTCTCTTTCCAGCTCGCTGTTTGGGTACATTGTTTTGTTTTTCATTATATACACTTAATTTTTTTTCTCTGTTATTGTTTTTCAATTTAAAAAATTTTTCATTCGCTAGGCATTAGACGATGATAATAATTACGATTATGAATAAAAATGATGGTCGAAAACAAAAAGCAATAATTTTTCTTTTCTCATTTTCTCATTTTTTTCGAATTAAAAAGAGCTAAAAACAGAATGAAATGAATAATAAATCAAAAAAAAAAATCTTTACCACCGATAGTGATAATGTCGCCATTATTATTAATAATAATTTCTTAGAAATTCAATTTTTTTTCACTCTTTTTATCCTCTTTCTTTCTACATTAAACGCTAACTCGATTGTGTGTTTCGAATGGAGACCTAGAGAAGTGTTCTCAAAGTTTACCTAGAAACAATGATAATTATCTCTCAAGACATGATGGAATTTTTTGATAGATAACCTTCTGCGAATCTTTCTTTTTTTTTTTGTTCCATATCATCTTCAAAACGGATGATGTCAATGTTTTGTCGATGGTGTTGCTGTTGCTGCTGTTGCTGCTGCTGCTAATGACGATGATGATGATGATCGACATTGATAATCGCTTTTCAGCGAATCATTTCGTTAGCGATCGGTAGTCTGTGAAATCCGTTAACGGTTAACCAAGACACCGTGATTGTTCATCGAAAATCGTTGATTTCAATGTTAGTGATAATATTGTTGCTGTTCATCGTCGTCTTCGCCTTTTGAAGCTGATGAACGTTGAACAATGCCTACGAAAGAGGAAAACAAAAAAAAAAAAAAAAAAGAAAGAAATCTAACCTAATTTTTTTCATCTTCCTCTTGTCAACCCTAAACCTCAACCCTTGATTTGATTGAACCAAATCGAATCGTTGTGGTTTAGAAACACCTGTCGTGTTTTTTACCCCACACACTCAGAAAGAGAGAGAGAGAGAGAGAGAGAGAGAGAATTCAAATGTTGATGTCTATCATTAATTTCTCTCCTGGATAATTACATAATATCATTCATTTTCGTTTCGCATTTCATTGTCAATTGTTTCAAAAACGATGATGATGGTTGGTTTTTGTTTCTACTCCTTTCTAGTTCGAAAATACCCAAATTATCAAAAAATAAATAATAATTTCGAATCGAATTCGATGATTACCAATAGATCATTATCTTGCGGAAATTATCGTTTCGATATTTCGATTGTTATGGGCCTCGATTCAGGTGTTATCTAAGATCTTCACTGTCTCGCAGTGATCATATCATCCGATGTCTGTGTGATTGTGATGAATGAATAGAATCTATCGAGGTCTAATTTCTAGAATCAGAAATACTCATAGGTCCAAGGTGTGTTCGAGTTTAGTTTTCTCTAAAGACACTATCTACCATTATTGTCTTTCAGGATACTGCATATTGAATTGCTCTACATTCCATTAGTGATGCATTATGTTCTCGAAAATATCTTAGATTCCCAACAATCTGATCGTTGAAACGCCTCAGCAAAGAGTTTGGATTGATTGGAATGTACTTATTCTCATCGACTAAATCGCTTCCAATTGATTTGAAAACGATAATTAATAGTGATGATTATTGTGATTAGCTTCGATGCTATCATTCGTTATTTAAACAATCAATTAATAAGGGTTCGAAGAGAATTCTTTTCTTATTTTTTCCCACTCAAAATTAGTACAAAATTACCCACACAAACCTTTTCATTCGATCTAATTACATAACGATTCTCTTGTTTTTTTCTCCTATTTAGGAGAGCATTTTTTCCCAAAGAACATTTGTTATTCGGCATCATTGACCGAATTAGAGATCGAACATCATCATCGAAGTGAGTAACCTTTACCTTGTGATCTTTTTTAAAAATTTAGGTCTAGGTTTGGTTTGTTTGATGATTAATTCGAATTTGATTGTTTTTCAAACTCTTCTTCGATTGTTTGTTCTTGGAGCTAGAAAAAAAAGCCGACAATAACAAATGAACAGCTAGATGATGAAAGGCAGTGTATTAGCTATTAATAACCGAATATGAAATTGATTAAACCGAATTGATTAAAAGATGATCCAGATAGAAATCGGATCGATTGATTTCGTTCGGTTGTTAGTTCGAGAGAGAGAGAAAGAGAAAGAAATTGGTCTAGACTACAATTGTCGTCGTTGATGCTTATCTAGGTATGAGAAAATGTGGAATAGAATTGCAATCAATCAAAATCATCGCCATATTTCTCATGCGATTGATGATTGAAAGTATTATTGATTTAGTTTCGAGATTCTCTCAATCTGCTCTCGAAAACAGAACAGAATCAATAAACTTTGATCCTACACTTTTGTGATCGCATCCTCTTCATTTCTTAACTTAAATTTTTTGCTTACTTTTTTCAATTTTCTGCTCTCGAAACTTTTCAATCAATTCTCTCTCTCTCTATCTGCAGGCATTCTATTCGAAGAAAAATTAAAAATTTTGGCTTTGGATTACTTTTACAGATAAGAGCACTCAGAGAAGATTGTTGGAATTTTTTTTTTTACTTTTTTTTCTGTTGAAAATCATCAAGCTAATTAAACAAAATATAGTTTTAGGTTATTAAAAAAAAACGGCAAGAAAGATCCATCTTTTTCTTCGTCTTTTTTTTTGACCGAAAAAAAACTTAGGTCTTTCTTCTTCGAGCAACGCAGAGAGAGAGAGAGAGAGAGAGAGAGAGAGAGAGAGAGATGAAAATGAAGATAATCAGTCTAGATTTGATCAACGATAACAATCAATGATCATCAATCAACACTGCATTTAAGAAGAGATTTGACAACGACAACAACAGTGATGATGGGCTTAAAATTTTCCACTAACTCTTCTCTTCCGTTATGAAACAAAAATGTTATTTTGGTAGATTCAAAAAAAAAAAGAAAAAAAATAAAATAAAAATAAACCAGAATATAAAATAACTTGACCAATTGTTATCATTGCTTCCGCTCCCTCTCTCTCTCTCTCTCTCTTTCGGTCGCTTAACCCTATCATTGATTGAAAAAAGTATCTAGAATGGAATAACTAGAAAACGTAGCAAATTTTTTCATCATATAACAAGGAAATGTCCTAATTATTGGAGTGAAAAAAAAATGGAAGTAAAACAAAAACGAAATAATTATTATAGAACACTAAAACTTTTTTTCGCTGTGTTCTCGTTCGCCTTTGTTTTTGCGTCGTATCTCTCGGTCTCGGTCTCTGTCTCTTCAAGTGATTTACATTGATCAACCAGCGAGTAGGTATGTAAATCGAGAGCAAAATCAACAAACAAATTTTAATTCTTTCTCAATAGTATTCGCATTTTTCGAGATCTTTCAGATCTTCACCTTGCTATCTCTCTTTTTCTCTCTCTTTTATCGCGCGAGTTAAAGGGTACCTGTTGCCGAGAGAAATGCTCAATCGATATCGAAGGATAGAGAAAAAAAAAACTCAACACAAACAATTTACGTAAATAAAAACCTTATGACACACCTCTTCCTCCGATCAATCTTTCCGATCTTTTTGGTCTATTAAATCTCGATATCTCGAACTGAATAAACAAAGATTTTCTAGATCATTTTCTATCGTTTGATGGATGATTTTTGATAAGCCTTCTCCCGCAAGTGATAGCCATAATTATCCTCATCTATTCGAACATGGTTATTTTCTTTTCATTTCTATTCTCAATACGCCATACATTCGATCTAAATGATTTTCGATTGGAAGCAACGATGATGATGATGATGATGGCGATGATCTCAATCCATCAAAGCACTTTCAAAAGGAAATCAAAAAAAAAAAAAAAGTTGGTTCTTGTTTGTTTCATTGTTTGTTCTCGATCTAGATTGAATAGATTTGGATATTATTGGGAGGGGATGAAATACATCGATTGTGATTATCATCATCACCTTCACTTGATTTTGGAAAGAAATTTTTTATTTTTATTTTTATTTTTTTTTTTTTTTGATAATCTTCATTGTCCTGGTCTAGAGAATTTTCAAGATCTTGACCAGAATAGAGCAAAAGATGAGTAGAGAGAGAGAGAGAGAGAGAAGAAGAAGGACAAAGTCGAACGAACAATTCGACCGTTTTTCATTTAAGCTATAATAGACAAACTAGCCACTCTTTTATGAGATTTCATTCAAATTTTATGCATCGATAAACACAAACGGTTCGATTCCACCAATACCTACAACACACACCCACCATTTTCTTAAACTTTTTTTTTCTCCATTTTTGCCTAGAATGAGAAAAAACCTTCTAAGCCAACTTTTTTTTTTTTTTTTTTTAGCCAATAGATTGAGATTTTATTTTCGCCACAACAAAAAAGAGAACAAAATTCAGCCAAAGCTAGATAGGAGATGATTTGGTGAGAGGGCAGACGAGGAAAAAAAAAGCAGGTAAAAAATTAAAAAAAAAAATGGCAAAAAAATTTTGTTCGATTTTTTTTCCTTTCTCGAATGTGTATGTGAGAGAGCGAGAGAGAGAGAATTTGTCTATGTCTGTGAGAAAAAAAATCCAGGTGAATATCCAGGTTTGAGATTAATACATCAAAGATTAAAATGAATTATTCTTGTGAATTCTTTTGAATTTGGAAATTTTCTTCCTTCTTCATTCTTCTTTTCAATTATGACGTTTTTTTTTTGTTCGAATTCTCGATGAGAAAGAAATTAGCAATGTAAATTTGTTTTAATTGTGTTGGTAATTTTTTTGTTCTCAACTCTGGCATCCATTAGGGTAGTTGTTTTGTTGTAGATGATGGCGCGATAAAATGAAGAGATTTAACCCAATGGGTACCGCATAATTTTCGGAAAATTTTCCGATCGCACACACACAGACACACA
This sequence comes from Sarcoptes scabiei, assembly GCA_020844145.1. Taxonomy (NCBI): domain Eukaryota; kingdom Metazoa; phylum Arthropoda; class Arachnida; order Sarcoptiformes; family Sarcoptidae; genus Sarcoptes; species Sarcoptes scabiei. Next base: position 1,951,184 of record CP080488.1, read on the forward strand.
CAAAGGTGAATGATGAAGATCATCAATCGCCATCATCATCATCAATTGTAAGATAGGTAAGGTGGATGAGAGGAAACAAAAAAATTCCGACAAAGATAATAATGGGCACGTACTGAAACTTCGCATCATTACCCATTACCCACATTTGATAATTATTATTTTCATCGATTCCCTCAAAACTCTAAGACATCTTCTTATTCTCTTGTGAGAATAACAAGGTCGCAAAAAAAATCGTTCTCTCTCTCTCTCTCTCTGTTGGTTGCTCTTGATCGATGATTGGTACCGACTAACTAAATTTCAAAGGATTCCATACTGTTACAATCATAATCAAGAGTTGATTATAGTGAGCAACAACGATGATGATGATGATAATAACTGTGAAGCCATCATCAAAATCATCATCAAGATCATCATCATCATTAGCTTTAATGATCTCTATTAACCAATTGACATTGTGGTCATTGTATTCCATGGTTGAATGTGAGAGTTGGTGATGCTCTCTCGATTATGGTGGCACTAGTCACTACTTCGATGATCACATCATTTCACATCATAATCTACCTAGTGATCATCAATGATGTCGATGATGATCAATGATGATGATTGATGGTAACATTCACAGTGAATAGAAGCACCGATTTCCTCTTCAATCTGCTTGTCTTCATCGATATCTTTCCGATGTCCGATCACCGATCGAAACATTGAAATCTTCTTCTCGTTCTCTATCGCAAAAAAAAAAAAAAAAGAAATCATAAATCTATGTAGCTTGAAAATCTCTCAAACTCTTTTAGATTTTGAGGTCATCAGCTTAATGACTAGATCTAGCAGGGAAAAACAACCCTAGATCGGTCAAATTTTCTTTTCTTCGATCTGCGACCGATCGAATGTAGACTGCCTAAAAAATTAAGCTCCAAGCAAAGATTTCTGATTGAGAACAATATGGAATCGAGACGAGATGGATCGAACAAAATTCAATCTCGAATGATCAGAATGGAAGTTTTTTCAAAAAAAAAAAAAAAAAAAATATTTCTCATTGAGTGAGTCATCTTAGTCTCTCCTCTCTCCGAGGTTTCAATATCGAAGGGTCTCGAATTTTTTTTTCCATTTCTCTCGATCAATATTTCTATTTGCTTTCTGTTCTGTTTCATTTGTTCGCTGTTTCGTTGTCCTAAAAAAACAATAGCTCTTCATAGAGCCGTAGAGAGATTTGAGAATTTAGAGCAATGGGAATCTCATTCAATCTTCTAGAAGATTTTCTTGTCTAGAGAAGAGAGAACGAATTTTTTTTTCTTTTAAATCAATCGAAATAAAAATCCATAGATTTTTATCTGTTTGAAATCTATCTTCTTCTTCCTCTCTCTCTCTCTCTCTCTCTCTCTCTCTCTCTCTCTCTCTCTCTCTCTCTCTCTCTCTCTCTCTCTCTCTCTAGATCCGTTTCGGCTTTGATAGCTCGTCGAAAAAAAAATTAGGACAAAATTTGTCAAAAAAAAAAAAAGATTCTTTTGATCTGATTTCAATCAATCAGTTTTGATTGTTTTGATTTTTCATTCCAAACCTAGTGCGAAAGATATCCTTCCACCATCAATATGATCAATCAAAGCTGTGGTTCCGCTCCAATAGATTCACAATCAATTAGGGAAAGAATAATTTTTTCATTCATCCAAGCAATGGTCAATGATTCGATCGATTGATTGGACAATCAAAATTTCAGTTAGAGATAGACAGAGATGATATTTTTGACCGAAATTAATCTTCAATTAATTCAGAGTTTAAATTTCAGACTTTTTTATTTGATTGATATCAAAAGATTAATTATATCATAATTTACTTCTTTTTCCTCCTTTCTAGATCCTAGATTTTATCTAGAGTAGTTTACGATTTAAAAGATTAATTATTATCGTAGGGAAAATTTGTAAAACTAATTGGTTCGTAGATGGATACCAGATCTAATCGACCGAATACGTTCTCGATGGATAACTTCATTCCATTAGTTTGTCATGTGATTTTAAACCTCAAGCAAGAATTTCCTCGAATTCTTCAAGGATTTTAGATCCCTAGCGAATCAGTTTAATTATGGTTGAAAATGAAGGTGTTGGTGGCAGTGGTGATGGCAGATCAAGGTTTTTCTCAACTCTTCAGCAAATTTTCAATTCGAATCAATCGATAATATCTGCACCAATACCAGAGAATCCCGATGAGACTGGTCTGGATCGTCTCAAAGATGTTTGGAAAGCATTCAATAGCGGAGAAAAATGTTTTGAATCTAGAATTATATCGAATGCTTTTGCTATGGGCGGAATTGCTGGAATATGTATCGGTGCACTGATCAAGAATCGAGAAATGTTCGCTCGATATATTCAAGAACACAATACGATGGTTTTTGAAGGAAAATATCGCGCCAAACGACAGATGGTGGATCGAATGTATATTGAACTAACCAAACGAAGCATCAGATATGGAATACATTTTAGTCTCTTCTCTGGAATGTTTGTGACTTCGTTGACGTTATCCACAGCCTATCGTAATGATATCTATCTAAGAGATTGTGCTATGAGCGGTTTGATTTTCGGTATGATATGGCGAGCACATCTTGGTTCTCGTGCAGCACTAGTCACTGGTTTTCTTGGTGCCATATTTGGATTCACTTTCGGTGGAATCACAAAAATGATGCTCTCTCTTGCTGGAACATCAATCAAAGACTTACGGAATCTTAGCAAAATAGAATCGGAAATGATGAATAAAGGTGACGATGACGATTATGATCATAAATTGTAAATAAGGCAGAAATAATGAACTCTTTTACAATTGTAAAGTTGAGGATCAAAATCATTTTAATTTTCTGCATTATAATTAGAGATATTTAAAAATTATTTAAAAAAATGATCTCATGGTGAAACTTCCATTGATTCTTCTGTATCTACACGACGAGGTATTATCTGTGTAGATTCGACAACAATCGGAATCGTTTTGGTCCGTAAAACTGCTGTGGTATTCGGTGCGAATCGATATGTGCCTTGTCTGATGCCTTTGGTGTTAGCTTCATCATAAGTTCGCAAATAATTCACTTCATTTTTGGTAATTACACAAAGATCGACATTGCTGCCTGAGCCTAGATCATTGAAAATACCTGCGGCCACTGCATCGCGGACAAGTTTTTTGCCTTCCTCAATCTATGATAATTAAAAATTTAATATGCTTTGATATGATTCATTTTTCTTCAATCGATACCGAGAGATTAGGTTTCCATCGAGATTCAAGTACAGCAATTGCAGCCAAAGAGCCAGAACCCATTGTGGTGTACGGAAGTTTATCAGTGGAACCGTGTGGATGTATGGAATAAATTACAGGACCGAATTTGTCCACACCACCAAGAACAAGTGCTGCTCCAACGTAACCTTGATATCTGAAGAAAAATTCGTATTCAGATCATTGATGAATATCGATCAAATCAAATTTATGAACCTGTAAAGATATTGTTTGAGTAAACGATTAGCAACTCGAACGGGCACTTGTTTTCCTGTATTCAATCGTAACAATTCTAATTGTGAAGAGATCATTCGCGTTACATGCTCGGTGTCAGCGGCGGTACCAGCACCACAACAATACATATTTCTAGCAAGATAATGAATCTTCTTGCAATTCTTCTCTGCTACCATGGTATCACTTGTGGCACGAGTATCAGCTCCCAACACCACACCATCTTTAATAACGACACCAACAATCGTAGTACCAGTTTTAGTTACTCCAGGCATTTTATATCCATTTCGGATTAAATATTCATTTCTTTTCACATCAAAAAGAATAAAATTAAAGCGATTTGAAAACAGAATAGGCAACGATACCTTTGATAATTTTCAAAATTAAAACCACCGATCTGTTTCTCCGGTAATATGCCTTCAGACATTTTTACAAGAATTTGGGGGAAAAATATGAGCTAGAAGCTTAAATAGAGGACGATAATGTTGAAAAAAATAGATTCTATTCCAACAAATCTGAGAAAATAAAAATTCAAAGTTTTTTTAATTTTTAAATTAATTTCATAGAGATTAAATAGAGAAAATTAATCGACGAATGACAAAGCGAAAACCAAAGAATTAACAACAAATCTCATCAATTATTGTTGAAATAGTTATTTTTTCGACAATTGCATCAAGCGAAAGAGAAACAGAAAAAGAGCTTAAATGAAAGCATTCTCATTTTCTAGTTTATGTGGGTAGGTAGAGTAGAAGAGAACCGATCAGTAGATCAGGAAACGAGAAATTACCACCCAGAATATTTATGTTGAAAATTTTTAATCCAAGTAAATTAGAATTTTGAAATAGAAAATTTTCGAAGAAAAAAAATCACGAACTCTTTACAAAGACTCTTACATCTTAAAAATTCAAAGTAAAAATGATTCATTACGCTTAGAAATTGTTCCATTTAGATTCGAAAACGATTTTTGATTCTTCATCTTTTTTGATGATGTTCACAATTTTCTTTGATCAGATCTAAGCTTAAAAAGCGAAAATTAATCAACATGGTTGACATAGACGAGTGTTGTAAGTCGAATTGATCGATTTATAATGAAATTATAAATTATTTCGATGTTTTTATTTAAATAGATATATTGAATGAATTCAGTGATGGCAATATGATGCTAAATCAATCATTTACATCACCATTCTTGATGCATCAGAATCACAACCAAATCACTGATTATCTTGAAAGTATTGAATCGAATGATTTGTTCAGATCAGATTTCGAGCAATGTCTTGAAAAATCATCTTTTCATTTAAATACCCCTCCGGAGACTCCAGTTAATCAATTGTCAAACCATAATAATCATAGTCCAGACTCTCAAACTAGTATTTCCACAATCAATCTTCAAAAAGATAGCACTGATAATTTTACATTCGAGGCTGACCTGGCTGATTTGAAGGCACATAAATTCTTAGATTTCAATAGCAATTATGATCAATCAAATTCATTTCATAATAATTTCGGTATCAATGGAAGTGATCCTATTATAATCGATTATTCAAATGATTTAGAGCTAAAAAATATTGATCCATTTACTTCGGAGTTGGCATCGCCAGCATCGATTGCATCATCATCGTCATCAAATAATAGTCAAACTTTAACTGGATTGAGTAGCTTCACATTGAATGAACAAGTTCTTCCAGCAATTCTTCAGTCCAAAAAACCTATTATTCAACCTAAAATAATTTTGCCGAATATAAATGGTTCCAATCAGAATGCCAACACTAGCAATAAACAAAAAGAAATATCTAGACAGCAAAAATTGGAAGCAAGAAAACTTCGAAATCGTGAAGCTGCACTGAATTCTCGAATGAAAAAGAAAGAGTACATAGATAATCTCGAGATTGATCTCAAACGATTACGCAAAGAAAATATTGATCTCATGCTTGAAAATTCTCTTTTGAAGCAAAAAATTTCCGATCTTGAAAATGAACTATTCAAATTTAAAAATTTTCCGCTTAATAACAGTGATAATGGCAAGAAAAAAGCCACAATAAGTCTTTTCGCTATCACCTTTTTAATGATATTTCAGTTTTCTCCATATTTGCCATTGATTTCCCATGAGAAAAGGGATCCGATTAAAAGTCGAACTCTTCTACGAAGATCGATCAATGAAACTCATCATTCTCGAAATTTACTTTGGAGTAATGAAGCATTCGAATCTCCATCCTCGTCGGCAGATTTGATTTTTGAGAAACGCAATAAATTGCTCAATGTCTACAATTCATCCAGATCTGTTCTGCAACCGAAATCAGCTAACAGTAATGAGATCTATTATAATCAAACTGAATTGAAACGAATGGACACGGAGTTAAGAGACTGGTTGACACATTTCAAATTGAATGAATTGGAAATGAAGCGTCGCTATTATTCTTTGAAATCGAAAAAAACGACTAAAAAATTACTCTTTGATTTGAAACATGTACCTATTCCAAGATTGAAACTTTGGCTTCAGAAACAAAAATTCATAGACTATATTAATGAAGAGTTAGATCAAAATCATTTCGATTTTGATGCAAATTTTGATTATGAAAATCTGATGTCATCTATCCATCGACGTGATGATACTTTCTATTACTTTTCATACCCATCCAATGGCCACTTAATTTTGCCACCTCAATCGAATCGAACGAACGTTCGACCACGGTTCTCAATCTTAATTCCTACAGCCTACAATTTCAAATCGAACTCTTTGAACAAAACGAAAATTCGTAACGAGACAGCAGCAATAACAGCATTGCCACGGCAGACAGAATTATCTTACGAAACTTCGCCTCAATTATATTTGCTTCAAATCGATTGTCAAGTGATCAACACAAAAGTTATCACTATGAACCATGAACATTTTGTTAGAAAAGCCAATAATTCTATGCGTTCAATCGTAGCAAAGGATCGCAATAAACATATGAGTAAATGACTACATAAATCACATGTAATCTCTCTTTTTTTGGTCCTGCAAAAGCAAAAAGTTTTTGTATCAATTTCGTTACCTTTTCAAATTTTTTCTATTTTTTTTTAGAATTTTATTTGCATTGTAATGTTCGTATGATTATTTATAATTCAATCTTTTGATTAATCTCATCACCTTCGATAATTCGAAATAAAACTTCTGAGAGACAGAGATGTCGCTCTAGCTTTTTTTGCAATCTCAGCTGTTAAAAAGATTCAGACCGAGGAACCCGATTTTACTATCCTTGTTTGTTTATTTCTTTTTTTTTGTTTTTTGAATACTTTGGCTCTTAAATAAAAGTTAAAAAATGAGACGAAGAGGCCTTGGGGTTGGTGCCATACACCGGCAACAGCAAATCGATGCGAAATATCAAGAAATGAGTGCTACGTTAGCCAAAGAACAGTTGGAAAAACTTTCACAACAATTCGAAGTGTTTCGTGATAAGCTACAAAATTTCGCTATCGATCATAAGAAAGATATCAAAAAGAATCCAGAATTTCGTCGTGCTTTCCAAAAAATGTGCGCTAATATCGGAGTAGATCCCCTTTATTCTAGCACTAATTTTTGGACAAAGATGTTGGGCATCGGCAGTATCTACTATGAGCTTGCGGTACAAATCGCTGAGATTTGTATGGCTTTGAATCCTAGAACTGGAGGTATCATGCAGATTGATGAGCTCTATGATCGACTGATTAGATCTCGTAATGCTACAAGCAAATCAGATGCTGATATCTCTATCGATGATGTGGTTAAAGCGATTGAAAAGATGTCGATCCTCGGTAATGGGATACAGTTAGTGAAATGTCAAAATACATTCGTCGTTCAATCGTTGTCGAGTGAGCTGAATCTCGATCAGAATGAGATTGTCAAACAAGCTCAAGAGAATCAAGGTTTTGTGAATGTCCCATTATTGATTGAGAGATTAAATTGGAGTAAACATCGAACCGAAAAAGCCTTAAATGATTTGCTAAGAGATGGAATTGTTTGGTTAGATGAACCTAGTTCTGATCAAGAAAAAAACTATTGGTTTCCTGGATTGTGTCGCATATAATCGCATCGATTATAAAATATTTTATTTGATAAATGAATTAATTAATCAATAAATTTGTACATATTAAAATTCATTTATTGATTATGTCACATTTAATTATCGCATATTGTCTCGAAATAAAAAATAATTTAAACATTTCTTGACTAATGGGATCTTGTCGTTGCAAATTGATCACAGTTAGAAAATGAGTGGCTAGTGTCGAACTCATCTTTCGTCTTAGTGGAAGATATATTAAATTCGAATTTTACCTTCGATAAGATTTTGATGAAGCTGATTGGTCATCGGTATATATTCGAACTCTTTTGAATCAAAAAAATATAGTGGATCTTTGATGATTTTTGGATCGAATCCTTGCTTTTTATAAGTCATTTTCAACATTTTATGTGTTGATGTGACTTCCAAATGATCAACCAAACGGATGAAGGTCGGTATCATATAATGAGGCAATCTTTGTGAAAGATATTGCAGCATTTCGTTGAGATCTATCGATCTATTCTGGTCTAAAATAACTGCCATGCCGGCTTTTCCTTCATGGAAAGGGATTTCAACACCGAAAACAACACAATCACTCAATTTGATGGTATTACTTATGATGGCTTCCACTTCCATCGTGGAGACGTTCTCACCTTTCCATCGATAAGTGTCACCGCATCGATCTTTGAAAAAAAGATATCCGAATCGATCCATAAAAAGAAGATCACCTGAAGCAAAGGCGCAATCTCCTTTTGAGAAAACATCATGGATGATTTTCTTCAACGTCGCCTCTTTATTAGCATAGCCATCGAAAGCTCTTGTAGGATTACCATTGGTTATTTTGCCAACAAACTGACCGATTTCTCCAGGCTTGACTTTAACACAAAGACCATTATTATCTCGTATTGGCTCTCCTGTGTTTTCATCAACTTTTATCAACGTGGCAGGATAGACGCACGGAGCGATTTGTGAGATGAAACCACATGCACCTTCTTTGTTATCTACATTAACTGTAAAGAAAAAAACTCGATCAAAATCTAAATTACCTGATCATTTATATAAGTTATTACTGATATTAGCGTTGCCCTCGGTAGAACCATAAAGTTCTCCGATTTGTTTGATATTGAATCTGTCCACGAAATTTCTCCATATGTTAGGCCTTAAGCCATTACCGAACATCAATCGAATATTATGGGCTCGATCATAGGGTGTGCACGGTTGAAGAAGAAGATAACGACATATTTCACCAATATATTGAGCAATGGTGCAATTATATCTGATACAATCTTTCCAAAAATTTGAGGCTGAAAATTTATTCCGAATGACCATTGTGTTGCCGAAGACAACGCTTTGACACACTCCTAATGTTCCAGCGGCGAGGTGATACAGCGGCAGACTAGTGTAAAGTATATCGTTTGAACGGATATTAATCATGAAACGAACGGCAGCACCGATATAAATGAAGCGACTATTCTTGATAATTGCTGCTTTTGGCAGGCCTTCAGTGCCAGAAGTATAAATATACAGTAGGCAATCTAGGCAGGAAAAAAATTATTTGCTGAAGAAGTAATTGTCGAATAGTTACCACTAAAAGATGTGGCATCAATAATATCTTGAGGTGGTTCGGCAGTGATTTCCTTTATTTCATCATTCAATCTAAGGCATTTTGTTGCAACAAAATTATCTTCGATATTGATGTTGGATGTTTCATAAATATAAAATTTGATCGATGGATTTTGCATCAGTAAGGTTTCTTTGATTTCGTCTATAACTATTTAAGTAAAGTTTGCTAATTTTGCCTCCGATTTTATATAAAATGTACAACAAACCTTGAGATAATTCAGAGCCATAAATTATTGCTTTACAATCAATTACTGTCATCGAATGTAGAAGAGATTTTCCGCACTGGTTATTATTGACCAAGGCAGTGATGAGGCCAGCTTTGGCGAGACCAAGCCATAGTGCAACATATTCTGGACGATTCTCCATAAATAAGGCGATTTCATTACCTTTCTCGTAGCCTTCCTTGAGAAAGTAATTGGCGATTCGATTTGAGAAAATATCGACCTGTTCGAATGTCCATTTTTGATTCTCGTAAAGAAAAAGAACCTTTTTAGGGTGTGATTGGCAATTTTTTTGGAATATTTTCGGCACTGATTGATTGTTGAATTTCATCCAGTAGAGAAAAACATTTGTCTGTATGAAACGAATCAAGCTCCTATATTTTTAAATTAATTTCAATCATGATTATGATCAAATGATTATTTGGTTCTATAAATACTCACAAAGCATCTCGATAAACCGTTTTGCTAGCAACAAAGAGATATTCATAGCCAGCGTTGGCATATTCAACAAAAAATCTCGAAATCTTTTTGAAATATGATGAAAATGCTGAATGCAAAGCTGTGACCATACTGACCGAAATAAAAAGACAGTTTCCAATAAAATCTTTAGTCAATTTGGAAACATTCCAAAGGTAGTTGAAAATTTGAATTTTCATCATGCTTCCGAAAGATATGATGCTGATGGTTTCGATTCAGATTGATGATTGATACAGATATTTGATCATTGAAATTTAAAGAAGGAAGATCGATCGAAATGAATGGCGACAAAAGAAATAAAGATAATATTTAAATTGAATGAATCGCTTCAATTTTATTCATTTTTCTTCGAAACAATTGCCTTGTCTATTTTTCTTTTTCTAGTCAAGTTGCTTTACTTCGCCAACAAAAAGAAAAGAGTTGAATTTTTTTTTTAATAAAAATGATTGATTGATTAATGATTATGTCAAGTTCATTGATTTTCTATCGATGGAGGAAAAATTGAATTTGAGACAATTCAAAGTTCACTGTCGTCCCATCGCATCCTCGCAAAATTTCTCGCATTTTCACTCTTTAATCGGCCTAGAAGAGAGAATATCAGTTTGAAGAATGAGATTCTGAAAAATTTCAGCTTTATTTGAACAATTTCGATGACTCTACTAGCATTGAGGAAAAAGAGAGAGCTAGAATGAGACAGAACATCGAGGAAAAATTTTCAAACTCAATGAGGAAATCATTTAAATGTTTGATTTGATTCGAAAATCAATCAATCACCGAAAACAATCGAAATATTCTCTTTTTGTGCGATGGTCTGCGGAAAAAAACATGGAAGACAATGATTGAATTTAAAACTGTAAATGCTAGAGGTCAATTTCAGACACACCCATTAAACGCCTATAGATACAGTTTTAATATTTCTCAATGAAATTTTTCTTACGTTCCCATTGATCGATCATAAAATATTGATAATGAAAAAAATGGGTGAAAAAATCGAAATTATTTCCGACCATTTCTAATACTGGGTAGATTTCATTGAGCAACAATTCTATCGTAACCAAGATCGCTTCACTGATGAAATTCTTTCTCGAGGAATTAGAATCAGCAATTGTAAAGAATTATTCCAGGACATCTATCTTTAGATTAGTCTCATTAAGGAGGAAAAAAAAAAAGATTAATTCTATCACAATGATTGTGATGAGGATCTCTGAGAAAACCATATGATCGAATCCAGTGCTCTCGATTCCAAACTCTCATATTCTTTATTACACCAATAAGGAATGGAAATAGCAGAGGGAAAGGAGAATTTCGAATCTCTACAATTCGAACATTTTGAAATTCTTCGGTTTGGCACACTCATTCTGTTCATAAGAGTGTCGGTGTACGCGTGTGTATTTCTATGCTATCAGAGAGAATCATTAACCGTAAGAATTGCATAACCATAATTGGATTTCTAGTGAGCAATTGCTAGAGGAAAAAAGGGGAAAAGAATTTCCTAAGAAAAGGCAAAGATGAAGCTATTCTAGGTCTCTCTAGCTTATCACACTCCTCATTAAAAAGAGAGAGAGAGAGAGAGAAAGAGAAAGAGACCAATTGAGTCTGGAAGGACAGACATTGAGCATTTCCTCGCTCTGATTGTTGGTATGTTTATGTGAAGAGATATTCGCTTTCGACGGATCGCAAACGAAGGAATAAATGATAATCTTTTAAAGATCTCGAAAACTATCACCACAATTGAAACCAATCCATAGAGAATTGTTTTTCGAATCCAAAATCAATTTTTTTCCAATCATTTGAAAAATAATTGATCAATTTAGATCAATTCAAAAGATCATTGACGATCAATCAATATGGACACAGATAATCGTGCATTCCAAGAGGCTGTTTTAAGAGCGAGACAGGTTTGGTCATAATTTCTTTTAGAATATTATTAATTATGTGAGTTTTAGCTTGCTGCAAAGATATCACAACCTGGATCAACAGGACTCGGTGGAGGTGGTGGGAACTTAGGCGGTACTATGAAACGATCCAATGATGATGGTATGTTTTGGTAGTTTAGTAGCGATTCGAATGGTGGCATTTTATTTAACTTCTTTATGGATGATTCTTATGTAAATAATTGAGAATCATTGTCAAGTTTAATGAATGCTAAATTAAACTAAATTGAGGATTCGCTAACACCATCCTTGTTAATTAAATAGGTGGAGTTTGATAGTAGACCTTAAAATAATTCTATTTTATTTTCTACAATTTAGACAGTGAATTCTCGCCTAATATAAAAAAAATGAATTGTAAGTATTAGAGATTTTCAATAATTTCAAATTATTAAACTGAAATTCGTTTCCATCAAACAGTAGGATCTTCCATTAGCATTCCAGGTAAATCGGCTCCAACGCAACAGCAATCTCAACGTCCTCAAAAAGACCAACTTTATTTAAATGGTACCATGTTCAACGGTGAAAAAGTTCTGGACGTGATGATTCCAGGAAACAAAGTTGGTTTTGTAATTGGTAAAGGAGGGGAAATGATTCGGAATTTGCAGGTCAGTGTCAAAAGTTAAACTCTTTGTAGAATGATTGCTCTATAATCATCTCAAAAACACAGGAAAGAGCTGGCGTAAAAATGGTGGTCTATCAAGAAACAAATGAAGCTGGTGAACGAGACAAACAATTACGAATCAGTGGTGCACCAGATAAAGTTGATCATGCGAAACAATTAGTCAGTGATTTGTTAGTGGAAAAAGAACTAGAATTGGCGACGAGATCGAAAAATAATTTCCAATCGAATAATCTATCGAATCCAATGAACAATGCTAACAAATTCATATCTCCATTGAATGAATATGGCTCATCAAGAATCACTTATTTCGAATATCCAGTATCACCTCAGCTCATAGGTTTGGTCATCGGAAAAGGTGGTGAAACTATTAGAAAAATTCAAGCGGATGCTGGTTGTAAAGTACAATTTGATACGACAAAAGTTGATGCACAAGGAAATAAAATTTGCCAATTCACTGGCACTCAAGAAACCGTAAACAGAGCTTTAGATATGGTCAAAGAGATCATAGAAACCGTCACAGGCGGTCAGGTAAAATTTTGAATTGATTTTAGTTGCTCAATATTTGGAATAATTTGCCCTATTATTTTCCTATTTAAAGGGTTCTGTTGAAGAAATTCGATTGGTTGTGCCCACCTCTCGCACTGGTACTGTGATTGGAAGAGGTGGTGAAACGATTCGAGCATTAAAACAACAATCAGGTTGTAATATTGAATTAGACAAAAACTTTCATTCAGAAAATGATGAGAAATGCTTCATAATTCGTGGTGTACCTGATAAAATTGGTTATGCACAACAGCTCGTTACAGATAAAGTTGGAGGGCATGCAACTGTTATCTTGAATACAATGCAAAATAATCCCTTATACGCTGATAATCAATATAATTATCTAACAAGTCAAATTTACGCTAATCAAATTGGTCAATCTCAATATTATTGGCCTCAAAGCTCTGATGGTATGATTATTCAATGATGATTCAATCAAACCGAATTAGGTCTAGATTAGAAAGCACAGCATTAGAGCTGAATGATTGTTAACTTGATTGTGTTCAGATTGTTCGGTGTCAAGCTTGTGCAAAAGAATAATTTTCTCTTTGAGAGAAAAAATTGAAATTAGCGATGAATTTTCAAATTTATTGATTGATTGATCAAATATCAATTGATGTGATTGTTGATTAACACATTTTTCTCTTTTTTCAAAAATATAGCGTCAAAGACCGTACAAGATCAGTATGCTGCTTGGGCAGCATATTACGCTCAATACTATTCGCAGCAACAGAATGGCGCAGCGGCAGCGGATCCTACTTCAGCAGCTGCAACTGCTGCTGCAGCCGGACAAACGACCCAAGCTACCGCAGCTGCCTATGCTGCCTCCGGTCAAGATCCGGAAACAGTTTACCAGCAATGGATTGAATATTACAAAGCCTATGGAATGACGAGAGAAGCGGAAGCTATGGAACAAAAATTGAAAGAATATCAACAATCGAAGCAATCTCAACAACAAGACGATCGTGATGCGGGTTCCGCTGGAAATAATCAACGTCAAAATGGAAATTCAAGCTGATTTAAACGAGGTAAATTTAAAACTAAATTAGATTTTTCAAGGATTAGTTTCGATTATTTTTCCCAATCAATTTCGAAAAAAAACTGAGCCGAAATCTCCATAGAATCATTTATGGTTAGATTTCAATCTATTTGAAAAGTTTATCGAATAGTATTTTTCCTTTATCTTCGCCTATCTTTATCTCTAACTCTAGATAGATTAGGTTTCTTAATGATTAAGACATTGGCGATCCAAAAATTATTTTCGGATCCATTTGAATATCTTTTAAAAGATTTATTTTATTTTAGTTCAATAACGCGTGAGTATTTCGAAATTATTATGCTTTTTAATTGAAATATGAATTTTTTGAATGATTGATTCATTGATCTACATGTGATCAAAGATCCTTAAGATTCTAGGTAGGATTGTTGAAACTCTATTTATTTAATGTGATTTTGAATGAAAAATTCATTAATTTAGATTGAATTGAATTCCAAATATTGAATGCTTGAATTTAAATTGATTTTTTAAAGCGAAATTAGATCTTTATGATCTATGATAATCTGGAGTTTAATCTTCGATCGATGGATAATCTTTGTTTTTGAAACGAGAAATCTATTCGGAGATTATTCCAACAAACTTTTACGAGCAATCTTAAGTGTGAGTCCCTTGAATAAAATGATCTCAAAATTCAATTACATTTTCAATTATGTATTATTCGATGAAATATTTCTCTTCTCTCTATATCTAATCCCTTCTTCGCAACAGAATCCATTTTTGGGATTAATTTTGAATATTTTGAAAATCAATTTTTTCGATCATCAAAATTTATTTTAATAATTTCAATTTTATTGCCTATTTAATGATGACATTATTATTCTTATTATCGATTTGATATAATTAATTTTTACAATCCAATCTAGATTTGAACGTTGATTAGTAACTTGAATTTATTTTTCATTGATTTCTGAAAATTGACGAGTCTCAAATTTTCCTCTTTCCTATTTTCCAATTCTCAAATTTTTTTTCTCTCAAATTTTACAATTGCTTTGAATTATTTTATTTATTCCTTTTTTCAGCAAAATAATTTGATGATGATGATGAATGATGCGATTATTTTTTGAAACAAAAAAATAATTCTATATTATATTAATGAGAAATATAATACAATGAGAATTCGAAACCAAAACCAGTAATATTATGGGATGAAAAAGGCCATTGAAGACGAATGGAATACCTATCAACAAAAATGTTCATGATATTATTTCTCTTTATACTCTCAATCTTCATTCTTCAATTCAATCATTTGTGTCCATTCACGTTTTCGGAAAGATGATGAATCCGATCTGCTCTTATCATATTGCACATAGAATACGACAACAAGAAAATATTAATCATAATCTTTCAATCTAAATTAACTATTTGAAAATCCTGAATTGCGTTAGCATCATCTCTATTCGATAGTTTTGAGTATTTCATCAATTATCTTTTGATTATTTAATAATGTTCAATCCAAGCTTCATAATTCTCTTGAGATATCTTATGTAAATCAAAATTCATCTCTCACCGCCATTACCATGGTGCTTCAGAGCTCCCGTTGTAAGTGTCCGCTAATTGTTTGAAGTTACTGGACATGATATTCATCCAATCCTCTTCTGGTAAGCTGTCATAATATGTTATTTGAAACCATCAAAAATTCTGATTCAAAATGAAGAGAAAACAAATGTTCTGATCAATCCGATATAATTCTTTAAAAAAATTCTCATCATTTAATAATAAATATTTGAATAAACAATTTGTTTACAACAAATCGAGAATCTTTTGTTCCGATTTTTTCAAATTCATTTGATGAATTTTGAGTGAAAAAAGGCGTTTCGATCTCTGATCGATAAGCCTATCTGATTGCTTGAAGTAATCGTAGAATCGATTCAGAAGTTAGGCGGATGTTTTGTTCCAATTATTGATTGTCAAACAATCCATTCTTAGTTCCTTTGATTTCCGATTCCGCTTAAGAACGTTGCAGTAGAATTTTGCCGATAGCTGAGATTGGATACTCGATAAACAAAGCCAATATAATTGACGCTAGATATGTTATACAAATGTTACTGATGGTGAAATAAAGCTTCAAGAATAGAGAGAAGATTAATCAATTTGATTGAAATCGATAACGAAACGATCAGGCACCTACAATTAGATAGAAAGAATAATCGAACGTTTGCTGTCGTGATCCATAGAACAAAGCGATGATGATTGGATGAACTAGATAGGCGCAATAAGTGAGACGACTGAATGGAATCCAACATTTGAGTGAGAAAAATCTTTGCACAAAACCGCCTTGATTTTTGCTCGAAACGAACGTGATCCATGCGAGACCTAATGACCAGATTATTCTAGAAGTTGAACTATAGATCGCTGCTAATTGTACACTTGGTATGTCGCCATTGTTTGCCGGTAACATTGCCGTTATGACGCCTAAAGTCGAAACGATTGTAAATGACCAGCCGAGGATCAATTGTGACTGTAACCATAGGGTATCGAAAAAAACAAAACAAAACAATTAGAATAGGATTGATGAGGGATTTTTCGAAGAAAACCTTTGTTAGTTTACGGCTATTTTGATTGATAATAATTGCATAGGCCAACAATAAACCGATTAAATATGGTCCAATACGGCAATATGGCTTGATGTAAATATTTTGATAGTAAGAATTTATCACATCCAATGGTCTATTTGGTGGAGGAAGAAATTTAAAAAAAAATAGTTTGTTTAAAATCTATCTCCTACAATCGATTCTTGTATACAAACATAATATCATTAAAATATGGGACTGCTGGATAATTATTCACTATGGTCATTATCCAAGTGATACAGATTGATCCAAGAATTAGAAACAACGACAATCCAATGCCGATCGCTGCTCTCCTTCGCAGGAGAATGATCAGTATGGATGCGATCAAATAGAATTGAAAATCTACCGCAGAGTACCACGAATGACTTAGACACTTGAATTTTAAATAGTTTGAATAATCGATTAAACTATTAGAAATAAAAATCTTTTCATCTAACCATATTATCGGTATCGAGAAAATTATGAAGATAAAGAAGATTGATCCACCAATTTTTTCGACACCAAAGATCAAACATCACTGTTGAATTGGTCCATTCTGGTCCGCTACCAAAATATCTTAGAGTGATGGCACCGAATCCAATAATGAAAATCATCGTTGGAGTCATGCGAAGATAACGATTTAGGTATAGAACAAATAGACTTAGATTAGTTTTTGATGATTGGATTTTATCAAATTTTGTCGTTGTTCCAAGCTCCGATAACGATGATGAATTGTCTCTATCGATTCGCTTCGATTCTTCAATATATCTTCGAAGATTATGCATAAAAAGATAACCACCGATGAAAAAGAAACAATCGACCGAGAAGGTACCATTCACAAGCAGATGGCTGAAAACATTATAGGTGATCTGTTTGATATCCATTGGATTATCTGTGTTTGTATTTGGGCAATAAAAACAATCAATGAATTTCAATTACAATTTTAATAATTTGATTATTTCTTTGAGAAACTAAACTGAAATTGATCCATTGAGAAGAGAACGAAATGGAATGATTCATGATGATCCAGATCATCGAGATGAATTTCAGGCCATGGAAAATTTCGATTGAATCTTTCGATGATGAAGATGATGAGAAGGAAGTGGATGAAGAAGAACAGCATGAAGGATTTGATATGGAGGAAGAAAATTTTTCGTTCATGATAATCTTATTATCATCGTTGATTTTGAAAATATTCCTTAAATTCTTTTGCAAAGAAAACGCTAAAATTAGACGATCTTTGATCGTTTCGGATGATCGTTTACAATCCAACATCATCACATCATTGTTGTTAATCGTTTTAGTGTTTGGGATCAAAGTATTTTTCGGAGGATAGGTAGTGCTAACAAATGAACACCATCGAAAATGTTCATAAACAGTTCCGATGAGTACCAGAATAATTAGAAGAGCACAAATTGTACCGAAAATCGACAAAGAGATCAAATCCATCTCTTTTGGATCTATTTCATTCTCTACACATTCAATCAGCTTGATCGATAACGATGGTTGAAACATTTGTGCAACTATGTTTGGAAAAATGATGATTAAAAAACAATCAAATATCCGATAAATTATAAAAATTTAAATCTCAATTACATTTTAGTGTTAGAAAACTAACATCCTCGGTGAGACAGGTAGACGGAAGGCAGACACCAAGTTTAACCGAAAGATTTTTTTGATACGATCGAAGAAAAGGATTCTAAAGATCCGAAAAATTGAAAATTGGAATTAAATCGATTGAAACAAGAAAGCTAATGATAAAAATGATGAAACGTTTTCCAATCGGAATAGAAAAACTTACGCCGATAAGTTCGAAGAAATCGTTCGGTAATTGGATGTGTGCGATACAGTATTGCCCCGAAAACGTCGTTGTCCTTGCAGCGATACATTCATCAAATTGACCTAGGTAAGTTAGATGACCTTTTAGGATGCCGCTTGTCGGTCGACCGATTGAATCGATCACTTTCGAAATAGATAAAATAGGAATAGAAGAATAGAAAAATATGAATCGATTATTCAAAATTATCCACAAAAGAAAATTGGAATTTTTTTTTCTCGCTATTCTAATCTTTTGACCACCTTTAATTATCTATAATTATAACAATCATCTAGAAGATTTCGATCCAATTTTTGCAGATCTCATGTCTCACTCATTATTCGTCTGAGATGAACGCGTTATGATTGTGTCAATTTGAACCCTTTTTTTTGAGAAAAATAATAAGATATTTTGTTCGATTTCTCTGACAGTTAAATTATTGCGAGTGTGATTGTGTGATCATTTTGCGAATGTAATTCGTTTTTTTTTCTATGGTTTCCGTAATGAGATTTTTCCAGTGTTTTGTTCGCTAATTGTTGTTCGATACCTGAGGGCAACGAAACACGAGCTAGATTGAAGCTCTTGATTATAATTAAAAATTCTCAACCTCATCTCAACTCAACTGATTGTTTGGCTCCCCATCGAAACTCGAGGAGATAAGATTCGATTGTGTGAGAGACAACCAAAGCGAAAGTGATTTGTGAACGAATAACATTGAATACAAGAGGTACATTTGATGTTTTTTTCCGGTGGTCAGTGTGATCATCAGCGTCACCGAAAACCTCACAAAATGGTCATCGACCTTTTATTTTTGTTTTTCTGATTCTCCATCCCCGACGAACGAAAAACACAACGTTTTTTTTCTCTGTCTCATCTGAACATGCTCTTATCATTTCATTCTGAATTCTTTCAATTCTCTTAAATTCGAATCTAATCGCTCGATTCTGCATCATTGATTTGTTGGCAACAAAAATTTTCTACACCTTATCATCATCGAAACCATCCACATTCGATGCCGGTAGCGATGTCCATTTGTGATCGGACTAACGAATCGAATACAATGAATGAGATGAATGAATGATTTGATTGAACTCTACGCGCGGTAGAGAAATGCCGGCATTGAAATTCTCTTGGTGCCGGCATCCTCTCCTTCACAACCAATCTCTTTTTGAACGAAGAGCGCGCGCAAAGAACCAAAAGAAGAAGAAGAAGAAGGAGAAGGAGAAGGAATGAATAAGGTGTGAATGCACTTTCACTTTCGGAAAGGTGTTTGTTATGTATTCTTTCGATGATATTCCTCTAATCGGCCAAAAAAAACAACATTCACATCAACATCATTATCATCATCCTAATTATTATTATTATTTTGGAAAAACACGTATTATAATGATGATGTGCTTAAGCCGAGAGAGAGAGAGAGAGAGAGAGAGACAGAGAGGTTCTTGTTCTCTCACTGCATAGGTATCAAAATACCTTGTGTTTAAATTTTTCTTCTTTCGATCGAAGCTATTCGCTATCTTTTTGTTTTTTTTTTTCTCTCCTTCATCCATATTCTTCTCCATCGTAGTGTTCGATTCTGATCTTGTGTTGTTGCTGTTGCAATAAAGCAATCGATAAAGTTTGTTGCACTGAGCAATCGAATCGGATGATGAGAAATGGTGAAAAAAAATCCAATTCTGCTGACAATGAACTTCAAAATGAATTTTCGAGAATCGCCATCGACCTTTGATGAAGGTCATCATTCAGTGAATCGAAGTTGTTCACCGACCGAACGGATCCAATCTGAACGAATTAGTTCGATGTTCTTTAACCTTAGTCTCTCTGTCTCTTTCTCTCTCCCTCTCAATCTAGTCCTTGGTGTATAGCAGATAGCCACTCTATCTCTTTTCATTCTCAATCTCAATGATTTCGCTCCTCGAATGTGTGTCAAAATCGAAAATTGAATGAAATAGATCTAGAGTGTGGCTCTCTGCGTTCACGGAAATGATCATTCTCGAAAACTCTGTCCGAGAGAAGTAATTCACTGCGCTACGATGGTGCAGCCAAGAAGAGGATAAGAGGGAATGAGGGAAACGCAGATTCTAAAATGCCGAACGGCTCTCAGCAATCAAATGATGAGGAACAAATCATGACATAATAACCAAGCTAAGAAAAGAGAAAATCTAGCAACCAATCTTTCTCTTTATGCTCGAAACAACGACGACGACGACGACGACGACGACTATGATGATGATGATGATGATGATGAGAATTCACCTGTGAAACACATACGAACACCAGACAAACATAGATAGGAATTCTATCGATCGATTTGAATTAAATCAAAGAAAAAAAAGCAACGAAAATCATAGGAGGGTTAGCGATCTCTTCCAATCTCGAAAACAATCTTTAAGAAGATTGAAACAAACAACTTTCAGAACGATTGCATCAGATCATTCTGCATCATTCATTGGAATTTCTAGAAGAGATAATTGCAACGAAAAAAAAAATAAATAAATATTTCAAATTTTTCTCAAATGAATCGCGATCAAAATCCAAACTTATTATTATCTCTCAATAGAATTTGATTGATTATCGAATAGGGAACCCCTTTGAGATTGCGATCCGTTTTTTTTTTCGATCCGATCGAACGAATCTATAATTGAAATTATCGGTGAACTTAGGAGAAGACGATCGAAGCATTGAATTTCACAAGAGCAAACTAATTAAAAAAGAATTTTTTTTTTCTCGAAAACAAACAATTCGGATTCGATCGTAAACATTATTTGCAGTGGAATTGCAAAACTTTTTATTTTTATTTTTTTTTTCATTAGCGGCTTCAAAGGGATGTAGAAGAAGTTAACAGAAGAATATTTATGACTTTTGTCTTCTCTTTTTCTTTTTGTAAAGCTTTTAAAAACGAAATATGAAAAGAATAAAACTAATCCTTTGCTTTTGTTTCTTTCTCTTTGGCTTCCGTTCCGACAAAAAAATTTTAGGAATTTTTTGTTTTTTTTTCGCTTTTCTCTATGGTCAGATTCGGTTGACCAGAAGACAATGAGAGTATCGAATATGAGTAATCAATAAAATATCGTCTTTGTCTCGAATCCTTTCGTAGTCCCTCTTTTTTTCGCTCTTTCTCTCTCTCTCTCTCTCTCTCTCTCTTCATCTGGATTCATTCATAATTTTTGACATGAGAAAGACAATGCAGACAAGTGATGAACAAAAAAAATATTGCTAAATCCAATTTAAATGTGCAGCAAAAACAATCAAAAACCGCTCTAGCCTGAGGCTTTTTCAACAACCTACTAAAATATTGATTTCTCGAATTCTTTCTATCGATTCGAAGGAAAGAATCCAATTTTTTCCAAATAGACACAAAGAAAAATGGAGACTTACTTTTGTTTGCATAAAGTCTATTATTTTTAGCATCCTTCACCAATTCTTCAATGGACAAACGGCAAACATTAGATTCATTCCATAAGGATTCATTAAAGATTTTCGATGCGGATTCATAATAAAATGTAGATGAGGAAGAGGATGATTGAGCAAGCTTCTCGTAAATATAAAGAATTTGATTGGTGTGTTGTGACCAAACATTCTTGAAATCGATCAAATTTATCGCGAACGTTGATGAAATTATTTGAATGAATAGAATCGAATTGAGTATGAAACTATTGGAGATTTTGATCGCTCTCTTCTTCGTATGCTTCATTTTCATCACATATCAATTACAAACATGGGATTGACGAAATCAAACCAGATATGAAACAAGAATGGAATGCAAAACGATCGGATGGAATATTTTATTCAGTTCAATGATGAATTGATGAAGGGATAGGTTCTCTATTTGATATCACTCCTGTTCATATCGGATCACTCTTGTTCTGATCTCATCTAGATAATTTAAAACAAATTTCGTACTCGGAAACGGATGTTATCGAACGGATGTGTTTTTTTCACAAGAATAACGGCAATGATGATGATAATGATGATGAGAGTTTCAACTTATCGATCAACAGATAAGCATTCTGGTCTCTCTCGAGAACACCCAATAGAATACTCCCACTTTCTTATTAAATCAATCTTTGATTTATTTTATTCTATTCTATTTTTCTTCTTCAGTACGTTTCGTTTAAATGACTTCAAGCGAATGAATCCGAAAAGAATAGAAACGAATGAATTTAATTGAAATCAAAATCATCAACAAGTGAAATACAATTATAATAAAGGTAATAATAATACTAAAACTAATAATAGTTGTAATAATGAGGTATCCCAAGATAAACAAGACAGTGGTGGTGAATACGGTGGCTGACTTTAAAGAATCTATTATCATCTTTCTATCTACCTGTTCCCTTACCTTACCTTATTTTACCTTTTCTCTCTCTCTCTCTCTCTCTCTCTCTCTCTCTCTCTCTCTCTCTCTCTCTCTCTCTCTCTCTCTCTCTCTCTCTCTCTCTTTTCACTCTCACTTGTTTTTTTCGTCTCTGTGGAAAGCAATCTTAGTTTCATTCATTCAAAAATCTCATTGATTATTCGTTTTTATTTTATTTTATTTATTCGCATTTAAGAAACCGACAGGTATTCTTCTCTCATTCGCGCTTTTACTTTGATTCGTATAATTTTTTTTTCTTTTTTCTCTTTTTACCTTACCGAAAATAAGGTGAATTCATGATTCGTTACTTTTCTTCTTGTTCTTCTGCTTCTTCTGTATCGTTTTAATATATCACTCTCTCTCTCTCTCTCTCTCTTTCGTCTCACTTTCGCTGCTGATGATTTCGTATTGGTGATGATCATTTTTGTTTCTTAAGATTCATCATTGTAATCATAGGTCATCGAGTGATTGAACATTCAATCTTCAATGTCCAGAGATATAGCGAAAGAAAGGTGGTAAGATCGATCGAAGCTTAGAGCTAAAAGTTCGTGTCATCAACTTGATTCGAAGTTTACGCGAATCAAATTCAAAGTCTCGATGATATAAAAATTTTTTTTTTTTTTTTTTTTTTTGATTGATTCAATCGATCTCCTTTCTCTCTACCGTTCAAAATACATGAGGATGCGAAGAGTTTGTGAAGAGAGTGTGAAAAAGATTCGCATACAATCAATGAGGAACATGGCAGCAATGCTTATGATTAGATGCTGCGCTAGAATTGGCGCGAATCGAGCCGAATAGCCGAGCTAAGAATGTTAGAATTTGTAGATTAGTTTTTGCTCAAACTATTACCCTAGAATATTTGAATGGTTTCACCATCATTCTGAATTATTATGTCTCTAAGCTAGAAAATCAATAATCGAACCGAGAATAGTTGAGAGTTTTTCTTTTTCGAAGAATTTCAAATCCAAAACATCTCTATATGTTTCTCTATCACTTTCGATCGAAATATGAAATCTCTGATGCTAATTAATTGATTTATCTTTTTTATTTTTTCTTCATCCGAAAGAGATAGAGAAAAAGAGTTGCTTCATTCGCTAGCAAGAGAGAATGGAGAGTGGAGAATCCAATTGAAAACATAGAAAAAAAAGAGAATTTTATCTTTTCTTTCTCCTTTCTAACTGTAATTCCAATCTCAATCGTGTTCTCTCGTTCTAAACTGTTCAATCATTGAAGATTGAACAGTTTCTTTTTTTTGTGTATTATTGGAAAAAAAATGTAGCGGTACTTTGATTCACCAAGGTTCAATAACAGGTAGATCATTAGCTATTTCTCCATCAATTCTTTTCTTCGCTCTAGCATCGATTACCTTCGATCGAAAGATTATCTTCCATTTCGATGCAATCAAGTTTGATTGATTGAATAACTGTTTTTTGCTTTTTCTTTTTTTTGATGAATTTTAAACCAAAGAAACATTTTTGTTTGTTTTCTTTTTTTTTCTAGAAATTCTAGAAATTCAAGAGTGGTCAACTCTATGAACAGATTTATTGAAATCACAATGATTACTCAATGGCGTTGAGATTAAGGCGTTAGGTTTGGGATCGTTTGCTCATTTTTAGTTAGCTCCAAATGGATGCTCTTTAATCGTCTCAAACTATGCAAATTTCTTGATTGATTGATTGGTGTTGGTTGATTATTTTTCTTCTTTTCCTCTTAAAAAAATTTCTAATTCTCAATTTTCTTCCCCTATATTCTCGATTATCCTTTTTTCCCTCTCACATCTCAATCCACTCTCTTCTTCTACCCTTTCTTCTCAACCTTGAACCTTTGAATTTTTTTTTCAATTTCTATCTCTCTTTCTATAGAGCTTTCGTTTTGTATTGATCGAGATTTTTTTTTTCTATTTGTTTGCTTTCATTTTTATTTTATTCGCAAATAATTAATCGGTTGTTGTTTTTTTTTCGGACACTATTCGGTATTGAAGAGTGATGTTTATGAGGAGAATAAATAAGATTGTTTTGCTTCAAAAAAAAAAAAAACAAATTGCATCCTTAAAATTACCGAAATCAAACCGAAAAAAAAGGTGGAAATCTAGATGAAAAATTTTGATTCTCTACAAATCCGAAGAACCTCTCACAGCACACAGATCTCATCGAACATCGAATGTGTAATTGATTAATCTAGAATCAAAAAATTATCCAATTTTTTTTTTGCAATCGTAAACAACTTGGATCATTTAGATAATTATTACAAAGATCTTAAGACTAAATTTCGATACTATCTGAACATTCAACGAAGGGAGAAAAAAAAATACAAAATATTTATGTAAATTCATTCCGATCCTTATCTCTCTCTCTCTCTCTCTCTCTCTCTCTCTCTCTCTCTCTCTCTCTCTCTATCGCTTCGGAAATTTCATCCGAATCGGATGTTTTGTCTGAATGGTCTCGAAGGAGTACTTTCCAAAACGAGAAAGGAATTGTTCTTCGAATTGATGTGTTGTGTTCTGGATCGTATCGATCAGAATTTATGTCTGCATTCAAACAATTATCCATACCGATCACCATCATCATCTATGATTAGATCATTAAGAATTGAAAACAAAAACAAACAAATTCAAATCAATCGAGAATGTCCTTGTAAAATTTTTAATGATAATGGACATGTTTGTTGATGCATCTAGAGTACATCGATCGATTGATCGACGCCGATAATGATGACGAACATCATCAACGATCGATTACAGATAAGATTCAAATTCGATCATTGATCGAGATCTGGAAATACGACTTCGATGATCGAATAAGATCAGTAATCTAAAATTTTTCAGATTAGTTTGTTGTTTTGAACAATTGGTTCGCAAAAAAAATCACAAATCCGAATTAGAAAAAATCTTATCCTTATTTTTGTGAAAGAATTGGATTGAAACTTTTGAATCGAAAATATCTTTTCTGTTCTCTCAAATGAGAAAGTAGTGTTGATGATGATGGCGATGATGGTGGTGGTGTCCTTGATCATTGCAAACCTCGAAATTAACAAAGCTAGTTTTGAAGTTGATCATGTTCAGCTAAAAGTTTAGTAATCTCTGCATCGCTAAGATCATGCTCTCGTACCACCTCCATAATCTCGGTCGGATCAGCAAACACACCCATAAGACAAACAACACCGGTGATCTTATCGAGAATCAAAAACAAAAATGGATGATTAGCTTTGAATGGAATGATTTTTGTAATCGTTTCATTTGTCTTTCTTTCATCATCGACGATCTCATCCATCGATTTTTCATTTGAATTATTGCTATCATTGCTAGTATTAGAATTTTTGTCAGTTTTCTGCAAAGGGGCTCTTGCTGTAGTTGTTGGAGCAACAATGTTTCGATCTGATCGTTTTAAATACTCTGTTTTTTCCAACGGCTTTGAATGATAGAATCGAAACAAGAAAAAGAAAACATTTCGATAATCGATGAATAATTCCATGATCATTATCATCATCATATAAATTAGAGTAGGAAAGAAAAATTGATTGAAGTCGACCAGATCGATTGAACAATCCATAGAAGAGAAATTTCAACAGTATTAAGCCAAGATGACGACAATTATTTGATTAAAAATTCGTGGAAATCCAAGAATGATAGAATTCATCGAGGATGGAGTTGTGAGTTGTGAATGAGAGAAGTTGGTGGTGGCAATCGGATAGTTTGATTTAGTTTTGAAAATTTAAGATTAAATCAAAAAAAAACTGAATTAATTAATCGGTTAATTAATGCTAAATCTCAAGATCATTGTCAGATTTTTTTTTCTATTTTAAATACGTAGTACGTATGAAAATGATCTGTTTTCTTTCTCTCGACATCACAATAATTGTAATCGATTATCAATTCTGATACCATACCTTGATTGATGGCGTTTGTGAGCCTCTTTCATCGACCAGAATGAATGCTTTGTGTACTAATTTGGTGAGATGTAGCCGGTCATTGGCACAGATACCACCAAGCTCGGCTTGATCACGATCATAGATCGATGTTGAACCCAT
This sequence comes from Sarcoptes scabiei, assembly GCA_020844145.1. Lineage (NCBI taxonomy): Eukaryota > Metazoa > Arthropoda > Arachnida > Sarcoptiformes > Sarcoptidae > Sarcoptes > Sarcoptes scabiei. Next base: position 1,977,905 of record CP080488.1, read on the forward strand.
TTGTTGCACTGATTTTTGCAGCGAAACTTTATGAGCATCGAGAGCGAAACGTGGAATGGTTAATTCTGTCAATGATTTTGGACTATGTTGTAGTTGCCAGAATAGTTTCGATAATCGTTCCGCATCCAGTAGATCAACAAGATATATAGCTTCATCGTTGATTGATTTCGGCAAGATGATCACCATTCTGATATCGCTCGATGCATAAGCTACCGAGACAGTATCCGCTCGCAGATAATCATCATAATAATACCGATGATAACCTAGATGAGACATCATATCGATAGGGGCAGATTTTTTCCCGCTCGCATAGTGAAAAGGTTCTTTATGGATATCACCGAATTTGAAAAGCCAATAGCCACGAAAAAATACAGCATTCGAAATGATCAATTTGATCTCTTTCTCTTCTTGGAGATCTTTTTGGTGTATGACACCTTCGATGAGACCATCGGTCATCGCTTTCGCTTCTTTATTAATCAAATTAACACACTCATCTATCTTGGTGAAATCCACTGGTTTAGGTTTGATCTCGAACATATTCTTAACCTTTTCTAAATAATCTGGCTGCATTTGTAGCTTTCTATCGACATAAATCACAGTACCGTAGACCATAATCTCATGATTACCTAATGTGAAGAACAAAAGCGGAAAACAGATCACTGATAAAGGAGGTCCTAATGATCGATAGACAAATACTTTTGATAATCCATTTACGTAGCTCCATTAGCTCTTTGTAACGTTTTGGATTGTTAAAATTTTTCAAACAAAGCATATCTTCTAGCTGAGTCTCAGTGATCCCTTTCGAGCCGATTAGAAGCATTACATAAGAATTGAACACTTCCAGGGGCGAGAAGCACATATTACGGGAATCGCTTTGATGACGACTGCAGAAAACTTTCAACAATTTGAATGCGAACTGATTCATCGATTGCGTAATTGTGATACGTTTACCGATGAAAGTATTCGCCAAGATCTTCTCTGGTACCTTTGCAGACATCTTTTTTTTAGCGATTTGCTTTGAAATTTTTTCTTTTTTGAGAAAAATTTGTTGATACCAGAATTTTGGATAACAAATTGATGAGATTAATGTTATTCTTTCCGATTTGAATAAAATGATTCTAATCTGATGAATTTACATTCTTTTTTTTCCGAATGAAACTTGTGAATAATTAAATTTTGAAATTAATTAATTCTAATCCAATTCCGATTAAATTATCGAGATAGATATCCTTTCTATTGATTTTATTTCTAATTTGGGTTTTTTTGTATGAAGACTTGCTTGGTTCCTGTTGCTGCCTTCAACTATTCTTGGATCTGAAAAACGTACTGAAGAGAGTAAAGAATGCATAATAATATGACTAATGTATAAGCTTCATTCTAGAGAAACTCCTCTGAATGGATCGTTCGTTTGAATGCCAGCAAATAAAATGGAACTATTCACTAGCTCAACGATATAGCGACAATATTACCACTCTTTTCCTACATCTACAGTTAGCTCTACGTTCGGAAATTTATCTAGGAATCCAGGAATTTAGGCTATTTTAAAATATTCAGAATTCGGAAACCGGAGAGCAGAATAGGAGAAGGTGGCAGAGGCGATTCAAAACGAAAGTGAAACAAGAGCTCTAATGCTGTTGTGGCGTTAGTCTGTTTCGGTGCACCTCTCTCTCTCTCTCTCTCTCTCTCTCTCTCTCTCTCTCTCTCTCTCTCTCTCTCTCTTTCTTTCTTTTCCTTCTCTTCTCTTCTCTTCTCTTCTCTTTCTTTGACTCAATTGAATACTCTCATTTCAAGTGAGTCGAACCATTCTAGAACCAAAACAATCCAAAAACTTCTGCATTATGAAAGTGAAAATGTCAAAATGGGAATTTTTCTTTTGAATCAGAAAAAAATTTGATCCAAATTTCATTCATGAAATTAAAAAACATTTTTAAACATCATTCTGATTTCCAGTGAAGAGTATCTTTGTCAATCGAAAGCTTCAAATCTAAATATTTCAATCATAATCATCGAATTTTGGATTGCAAAACGAAAATTATTTGTATTTGTTATCAAATTTTTTAAATTGATTTTACAATCGCATCATACTTAAAACAACAATGGCTTTGAAATTATTAGTCGGACAAAGTAAGAGATCGAATTTTTTAACAATAAATTTTATTCATTCCAATGTTATCTTGAAGAAATTATGAACGATGTTGTTCGAGCATCACATAAGAAAGGTGAATGGAAGGTACTGATCGTCGATCAGCTTGGAATGCGAATGATTTCATCTTGTTGCAAAATGCATGAGATCGCTACTGAAGGTATCACAATTGTTGAAGACATTGGAAAGAAACGTGAACCATTACCGAACATGGAAGCTATTTATCTGATTTCTCCAATGGATAAGGTATAATTTTCGGTCAATAATACTATTCTAATTATCCTATCTCTTTCTTTGACTCATTCCATCGTTTGCTATAATAGGAGGTAAGAATCATTGATGTTTTAATCAATTCAAGAAATTAATTTTTATTCAAATAGTCAATTCGATTATTGGAGCAAGATTTCTTGAGCACACGTTGCGCTCTTTACAAAGCCGCACATGTATTCTTCACGGAAACATGTCCAGATGACCTCTTCAATGAGTTATCCAAAAGTCCTTGTGCGAAACATATTAAATCTTTGAAAGAGATTAACATAGCTTTCCTTCCATACGAGTCACAATGCTATTCTCTTGATTCCGCTGAAGCATTCTCGATCTTTTTTAGCCCAAACAAAGCCATGGTCCGTAGTCAAGCGATCGAACGTTTAGCTGAACAATTAGCAACATTGTGTGCAACCTTAGGTGAATATCCATCTATCCGGTATAGGACCGATTTCGAGCGGAATGCGGAGTTTGCTAATGTCGTGCAACAAAAATTAGATGCCTACAAAGCTGATGAGCCTACAATGGGAGAGGTAAGATTGAATTATATTGATTTTTGATGATTCAACTATTTCTTATTCATTATAAATTCATAGGGCCCCGAAAAAAGTCGTTCTCAATTATTGATCATCGACCGTGGTTTCGATTGTGTTTCACCATTATTGCATGAATTGACATTCCAAGCGATGGCCTACGATCTATTGAACATTGAGAATGATGTTTATAAATTTGAAATCCAACAAGCGAATGAGATTCGAGACAAAGAAGTTCTTCTTGATGAGAATGATGATATCTGGGCCGAACTTCGTCATCAACACATCGCTTTGGTCTCGCAAAATGTCACAAAACAGTTGAAGAAATTTGTCGAAAGCAAACGAATGAATACCAGTGACAAATCTAGTCTGAAAGATCTTTCACAAATGATTAAAAAGATGCCTCAATATCAAAAAGAGTTGAGCAAATATTCGACTCATTTACATTTGGCTGAAGACTGTATGAAACGTTATCAGGGCTATGTGGATAAACTTTGTCGTGTTGAGCAAGATTTAGCCATGGGAACTGATGCTGAAGGAGAAAAAATCAAAGACCCAATGCGAAACATCGTACCGATTTTGCTGGACCAGAATTTTGAGATTTTTGATAAGATTCGAATAATTTTATTGTATATTTTATCGAAAAACGGTATCAGTGAAGAGAATCTGACCAAATTGATTCAACATGCTCAGATTCCGGTCTCTGATAAGACAATCATCACAAATATGAGTTATTTAGGAGTCAATATCGTTACAGATGGCTCACGTCGCAAGGTTTATCAGTTTCCAAGAAAAGAAAGAATTACCGAACAGACCTATCAAATGTCTCGATGGACCCCAGTCATCAAAGACATTATGGAGGTAGCTATGAATGATTTAAAAAGGATTCAAATTGACAATTTTTTCAGGATGCGATCGAAGATAAACTTGATCCGAAACATTTTCAATTTTTGCCTGGTAGAGCAGCACCAACTAATTACGGTCGCCCGGCGCCAACTAGTATGCGTTATGGACATTGGCATAAAGAGAAAAATTCCCTTAATATCAAAAATGTTCCTCGTTTGATTGTGTTCGTACTTGGGGGAGTCACTTATTCTGAAATGCGTTGCGCCTACGAAGTGACCAATGGATCGAAAAATTGGGAAGTTATCATCGGTAAGTTTATTCAAAATTTCTTGATTTTTGTTTCAATTTATTTCATTCAAAATGGTTGAATTTTCTTCATTTAGGCGGCGATCACATCGTAACACCATCTAATTTTCTCGAAGATCTCCGATCCGTACACAATTGAAGCGTATTGAATTTGTTAGCTTCGGCGATCCGTCTTCTATAAGATTATTTCAAGTCAGTATTCTTTTAGGCCGAATTTTGATTTAGCGAGAGAACGATTTTGGATTCAAAACGTTCATTAAATCACCGCATCAAGTTTTGATTGGTTTTTCTAGAATTTTTGTTTTGTTCATAAATTGTTTGTTCTAGTTTTCGTTGTATCATAATTTTTGGCTTTAATTTCACTACTTCGTTCCAAAATATTTGAATCAATTTGATCTGATGATCTAAATTTTATTTTAAATTCAAATCAGTTACATGATATTGATCGTGTTCTAAGATTAACAATCGATTTTTATTTTGTTGTTTTTGTTCTTTTCTCATCCAAGACAAATCATTGATTATATTCTATTAACTGTGTGATAAAAAATTCGTTGCAAAGGAATTTGTATTGTTCTTTAAACCCATCCAAATAGCGTAACTATTTGAAAATTCTGTTCCGAAATAAATTTCTAGTAATGAGAATTTTAGAATAAAAAAATGGAGAGTTTTATTAATTGAAGTGATAGCGATTATTTTTCTTCCATTTTCAAATTAAATCAATCAACAGAAATTGAAATTGGATAGATTTTATTCTTTTTTAGATGATTTCGATTTCTTATTCTTCATTCGTTGTGCTCTTAATAACGCACTGGCTCTCCTTAAAGTGACCTATCAGGATAAAAATTATAATCGATTTCCTCATAAAAATCTTTCGAAAAAATGATTCGACTTACATTCTTCAGATCTTGTCGATAATTTTGTTTGTTAACAAATTGTTTGATATTTCTCAATGTTCTACGAGCATTGCGCTTCATAACGACCCTATTCAATGCTTTCACTGGTTTATTTTGGTTTCCTTTTTTCTTGTAAACCATCAAAACGCCTTTACCGTTCGGATTCTCTTGAACAGTCAATGCTCTGCGTTGAATGGTTCCTTGTAATCGAGGTTTATAGATTCCTTTAGGATTCATTGGATCCGTACTAAAATGATGATTGACTCCACGTCGTTTCATCAAGAAACATGATGAATTTCTGGTTATCAACCAATTCAAGTCAGTCGATGTAGAAACACCTTGGACCATTTTCGGTAGCTAAATTTTTTCAAAGATGTTCACAAGTCAATTTGAAATGAAAGAAATAATTAATCCGAGAGACAGCAATTATCGAATGGAAAAGGAAAGAGTATTAGCATGGATTGAACAAGAACTCTTTGTTCATAGATGATAGTACGGGACTCCGAATCATTGAAATATAATCATTGTATAAAGATATTCAAAGCCAACGATAAAATTGCTTGACCTTTAAGATAAATCAAATTATGTTTAAAAGATATGAAATGAATTGAGAAATTCTGGATAAATCTCTCGAATTTTATTGGATTACAAATCAAATTCAAATTTGATGATTTGACATCTGTTTCCACATCACTCGTGATGGTGCAAGCGTATTGATATTTAAGTAGATTTAGACCAATTCAGCACAATTGCAGCACATTTTTTCAATCATTCAATTTCTAGCTTTACATTGTTTTTTAGATAGTTTTATTGAAATAAATTTGTTTTCGCAGTTGTTTCTTTAATTCTCAATCATAATATTAATTCTCAACCGAAAATGATGCAAATACAGAGCCGTTCGTTGAATCCGGTCAGCATTTTGAAAAATGAAGCTGATGAAGAGAAGGCTGAAACGGCAAGACTTTCATCGTTCGTTGGTGCTATCGCAATCGGCGAACTTGTAAAGACTACTCTCGGGCCAAAAGGAATGGACAAAATTCTTCTACATGAAGGTCGAAGTGAGGGTAAAGTTGAAATAACAAATGATGGTGCCACGATTCTTAAATCGATCGGTGTCGATAATCCTGCTAGCAAGGTTCTAGTTGAAATCTCTAAGGTGAGAATCTTTAAATTCATTTATCGAAATAATTCAAAATAATTACTCATACGAAAAGACTCAAGATGATGAAGTTGGAGATGGAACAACGTCCGTGACAGTGCTCGCGGCTGAATTACTTCGAGAAGCTGAAAAATTGATTGAAATGAAAATTCATCCACAAACAATCATTTCGGGATGGCGAAAAGCATTAGACGAGGCTAAAAAAGCTTTAGAATCTGTGGCTCAAAATCATAGCAACAATAAAGAGTTGTTTCATAAAAACCTATTGAATATAGCTCGGACCACTTTGAGCTCGAAAATTCTTTCGCAACACAAAGAAATGTTTTCACAACTCGCCGTTGATGCTGTTCTCCGCCTTAAAGGCTCAGGAGATTTAAACGCAATCCAAATAATGAAAAAACTTGGTGGTAGCCTCAGTGACTCGTATCTTGAAGAAGGATTTCTTCTTAATAAGAAACCCGGTGTTAATCAGCCAAAACGAATCGAGAACGCTCGTATTTTGATCGCTAATACACCTATGGATACTGACAAGGTCAAAGTTTTTGGATCAAGAGTCAAAGTAGATTCTGTGGCAAAGGTTGCTGAATTAGAGCTAGCAGAAAAAGAGAAAATGCGAGAAAAAGTCAAAATGATTCTTAATCATGACATAAATGTGTTTATCAATCGTCAATTGATCTATAATTATCCCGAACAACTGTTCGCTGATGCCGGTGTCATGGCCATCGAGCATGCTGATTTCGATGGCATTGAGAGATTAGCTTTAGTCACTGGTGGGGAAATCGTTTCAACTTTCGGCAATCCTAAAGATGTAACACTCTTTTTACCAATTCTATCTTGAATCACTAATCTTTTTCTTATTCGCCTAGGTCAAACTTGGTCGATGTGATTATATTGAAGAGGTGATGATTGGTGATGATAAAGTGCTTAAATTTGCAGGCGTTCCTCTTGGTGAAGCTTGTACAATCGTGATTCGAGGTTCAACACAACAGATTCTTGATGAAGCAGACCGATCGTTACATGACGCATTGTGCGTTCTAACTCAAACTGTGAAAGATTCTCGAGTCATTTATGGTGGTGGTTCGACCGAAATTTTGATGGCGAAAGTCGTTAGCGATTTGGCTAAGAGGACGCCAGGCAAAGAATCGTTTGCGATTGAAGCGTTCGCTACAGCTCTTCGGCAGTTACCCACGATTATTGCCGACAACGGTGGTTACGATAGCGCCCAGCTAATTTCGGAACTTTGTGCGTATCATACGCAAGGCAAAGACTCTTATGGTCTCGATATGGAAGCCGGCCAAGCAGCTGACATGGCTGTGCTAGGTGTTGTTGAGCCGTATGTAGTTAAGCGTCAGGTTTTGATTTCAGCTGCAGAAGCCGCAGAAATGATTCTACGAGTTGATAACATTATCAAAGCTGCTCCGAGAAAGCGTGAAATCGATCGTCGGGGCCATTGAAGAAAATTTCAAGCTTAATACCAATGAAATAAAACACGTATGTGAAGAAAACTAATCATTTTATTTTTATTTGCAACAAAAAAAATTCACAAATTCATTTTTTCAAATAAAAAAAATTATTCCCATATTTTATATACAGACGTTTGAAATGTATTTACGCAATTCAAAATCAATTAATTAAAGCAACGGATACCCTTACAAAACTTTCTACAAGTTGACTCTAATCGATCGATATAAAAACAACTTTTTGACATCAAATCGAATTTCACATCAGAGTTACCTCTTTTCAGCCAATCGATTTGATCGGAATCGGTTGCGATAACAATTTCATTAAGATCATCTTCAATGTCATAGAAAAAATTATTTTTAAATATAGATCTTATTTTCTCATGAATTTTCTTTTTTATATCGCCATCACGACAGACTAGATTCAAAATAAATAGACCATTTTCAGTTAGATTAGATTGAACACGTTTCAAGCAATCGAATTTGACGAACGGTTCCGGAGGACAACTTAATCCGAGCTCATTATTCTTACTATCGACATCGAAAATAATAAAATCAAATTTTTGCGTTCCGATTGATCGAGAAAGATAATCAAGACCATCTTGTAGGATAATTTTGATTTCGATGTTTTCTGGAGGGTTTTTTCCAAAATCAAAATATTTTCTAGCTACTTCCTCAATCATCGGATCAATTTCTACGACCACAAGCTCTAGAGATCCATTGATTTTGAGAGAGGAAGTTAGGAAATTTATGAAATTTCCACCACCTAAACCAATCATCAATAGGCGATAACGATTGCTAATTGGTTTCTGTGTGATCGATAAAGAAATCGCAATTAACTGATGATAATTACAAGATAAAAATTGATGATCAATTCTAGTTTTGCTTCGCGCTGATTTTTTGTCTTCAATTAATTTAGCTTCCGATTGGATCAAATTACGATTTTGAGCAAAAACTAAGCGTCGATATTTTTCTTTTTCAATGACGATATCTTCGACAAACATCATTCCATTGATTTCACTTCGACCCTCCCAAATTAAGGTTCGTTGTCCAATATCATCGCCGATCGAAATGAATGTAATCCGATTCGATGTGCCGTTTCGATATTTATTTGGGAAAAAATCTAAAACTTTATCCGCAAGTTCATTTTTAATGGCCTCCATATTTTCATAATGATGTTTGCGATTGAGAGAGACCACAATCATTTTATCACCTTGACATTGTTGTAAAAGCTGTTGGCGGCCTTTCACCGAAGAGAAAAGCCATTCATGCTCTCGACCTTGTGGCACAATGAAAACGAAAAATTTTCTTGATTGTTTAGATTGATTCGAGTAGTTTTTGCAAACAAAATGAAACAAATAACGCCAATCATTAGGATTGCTTTGATTGTATAGCTCCAAGAAAAGATTTTCATTAGGTTCAATCTTATTGCTGCGGATGAAATATTTTAAAAATTCTAAATCTTGTATTGCTTTGATTTTTATCGCAAAATCCTCAATTGATGAGAATTTTTCGAACTTTAATTGAATAGGATCCCAATCCAAATTAAATTCAATCGAGTTTGATGATAATTGCATACGCATTTTAATGAAAACGATCACAAACACTGGAAATTCAACATGATCTTCTAGATGATCTGTTTCAGAACTATTTTTTCGAATCAAACAACGATGAACACGACAAATCCAATTGGATCGAAGATGGAACCACTTGAAAAGAATTCGAAGAACATTTTCTTGCAACAAACTGATACAAATGTACCGACCAGAATATTTCAAAACTCTTGAAAGCTCATCGAAAAGCTTCTCCGAATCTAATTGATCGGAGGCAACAGCATCGAATGTACCCTTATCAATGATACAATGGAATGATTCGTCCTCGATGGTTTTCATCTCAAACATATCCATACATTCGAAATGAAGTCGCTCGCGAATATTCGATTGCTTTTGTTGATTATCAAATGAGGTTTTATATTTTTTATTCATCTTTTCAATAACAAATTCACTGATATCGATGCTCGTATTATCACAATAACCATCATCGTAAAGATCGACGCTCAAGGTAGAATTACCGCAACCAATCACCAAAAATGAATCGGTTTTTTTCAAATATTTCGAGAGAATCGGTTTCAAATCTTCATAATCTCCGTACCATTCGAAGGGGTCGCGATGTTTGCGAAAAAATTGGTCCCAATATTTTTTGGTGGCGAATTCTTTCGATGATTTCGGTAGAATACTCATTTTTTAGTGAATTTTATTCGAATTATAAATGAAATCGATAAGTTTGAGAAAAAAAAATTCCAATTTGAAATTCCACATGTGATTGAAAGAAATGATTCAAAGAAGACGATACAAGATAGTATGGCCTCGGTTTTTCTACAGATAAAGAATCGATTCTCTTCCGAAAAATTCTCTAAACAAAATTATCGAACAAATTTATCATCATTTTGATCATAGGGTTTTTAAGTAGTTGAATTTGACTTGTTGTTGCCGTTTTCAGCGGCGATATTTTGGAATGCGGTGAACCGATCGAAGATGAAAAAGAGTTTTGATGTAAACGATGGGTTTTCGAAATCAAATTCGATTTGAATGTGTTCTTTTCGCAAAAAAATATAGAAAAATATTTAGAATCTCTGCAAATCGAATTTCAAAATAAAACAACCAATAACTTACCACTTCATTAGTGATTTCATGGAGAAAAATTTGCTTCTCCATCGGATTGATTTTGTCGGAATTTTTCGCCAACAATGTTTGAATGAAGAATAAGACCAAAGATAGTTCCAGGAGAATTATTGAGATAGCTTTATTATCAATGAGATTATGATGAATCGATTCGATTTTTTTCACAGGTCCAGTAGTCAAATCTTTTTCACGCTATTATTAAAAACAACAGAAATTTCGTAAAATCTAAAAGTGAGAGTAAGAAAGAGAGACAAACCTTGTAGATGTTCTTGATGAGATAATTGATTAAGTTAACAATCGAACCAAAACTGATTATATCAATAGAGTCTACGTTTGGCACCGAGAAACTTGTTGAGAATAGTAAGGCGAATTTTCCATTTGGTACTAAATTTTCATTGTTCTCAAATATATCGATAATTGAGGGAGATAAATCCAGCAGAAATTTCATTGAATTCAAAAGCATTTGCATCAAATATGTTTGAAATCGATCACAAAATTCTTGCTCGCCATCTTTCGCAATGGTTGATTCCATGAATAGCCGATGATCATCTTCGATCATCTTGTTGATCAATGCTGGTCTCAAAACATAGGCAATCATTGTGTTGCTAGTGAAAAGAATCTGTTTCCGCATCCTTTCCAAGGAGATCGAATGCAAATTTCTCCATTCGCGAACATATTTCGAGAGAGCGGAACAGAGTTCCAGAATCAGATGTATGAGACGAACCATTCTAAATGATGGCCTACGCCGGAATGAATTGAAAAGCTCTTCAAAAATATCCATATAGACCGCAACAAAAGAGATAGAGGTCTCGATGAAATGATGTCTCATATTGATAATCGAACTAATAACAATTCTAATTGTCTGTGAAAGGATCAGCAGCATATAATTCGAGGCTAAATTTTTGCCCGAAGAATCAATATCGTTGTTAGATATTACAAAATAAATCGAAATTTGATTGATAAGATTGAGATTATTGATCATTTCGGAACCTTCGTGATGATGCGAGATTTGAACGAAATAGTTGGCAAGGTGAGTCACTAAATCCAGATGGATCCGATTTCTAAGACAAAAAATGAATAGGTTCGATATTTGTTCATTAATTCCAAAGGATCTTAAAATCTTTATCATTTTGGAGACTCGATTAACTTCACTACTTCGTTCCGGTAGGATCGATAGCAATTGATTAATGATAGAAAGATTGGCGATAATTAAACGTTTCTCAAGATTCAAGCTGTCCATCGTTCCTTCAACGAATGATTTGGCTAGAATTTTGAATGAATTATTTAGAAGATCACAAACGGATGAGAAGAGTTCAACCTGATCATCATCGTTATCGTCTTGATGTGATCGGATTACATTTAGAAGAAATACACTCAACGAAATTTGTGAATTAAACGAAATGGTTTCTTTGTTTTTTGAGATAATTTTGAAGATTTTCGTGATTTTCTCTGCAAATTTTTGAACCAATAAGATACGATCATTTTCAACAGAATCGTTCGATACTAGAATCAGAAGAAGATTCGAAAATTTGTTCAAAATTCGATTGAAATTATTCGAGATATTTTTTTCAGGGGAGATGATTATCAGAACATCTTCAAGCAAATCTAAAATTATTTGACGGACCAAAGTTTGCTTTTGGTTTGATATAAGCTAAGATTTAAAATTTACAACAGTAGTTAGAGACTGAATAAGTAAGAATAAACGTCTGACAGACCTTGTACCAAGCTGCAATGAAATCACGCCAACCTTCGATCAAATTAATAAGTTCATCATCGATTTCGGAATCGATAGCTACAATCAAAGATTGTTGAATATGTGTGGAAATCCGAAGGAAAACTTTCTTCTCGATCATTTCGTCGAAGATTTCTTGAAGATTAAGACTAAGTTCTCCTCTGAAAAGAAAGTAAAAAACAAAATTCGATTTAATTAATGTATCAAAACATTCAGTTCTCTCGTCTATTACTTCTCAAAAATTTTCACATGATGTATTTCTCTAGAGAAAATTTTCAAAGTTAAACTAGTCAATGCATTGTCAATCCGAAGATCATCATCTCCGGCATTTTTCTCACTGAACAAATGGAAACTGATGAGTTTCCAAAAATTTTTCATTGTTTTTAGCTTATTCATTGCTATCACATTTAATTGTAACCAAAATTTTGTGATAAATTGTAACGATGCTTGATGAAGTTCTTTAGGGCAATGAAAATGGCCAGAACGTTTCTCTTCGAGAATCTCGATGATTGTATCTAATACACTGCTGTCTTCGTTACCGTTTTGTACGTTCAAAAACATTTCCACCAGTCCTGGTTGATAGCGAACACAAGTGGAAAGAAAGTTTAATAGTGCGATTTTAAAATTTATATCTTCAGTGACGGTTTCGAGACGAAACAAAAAATGATCTCGAATGTGCTCTGTATTGGAACCAAAACAAGCCAACATAGACATTGGGAATCTTGATGCCAATTGATCTAGAAGTTGAATCGCATTGATTGCCAGATAGATGTTATATTTTTGACAAACAAAGTAGGTGAAGATCAACAATAGATTAGGATTACTGTTGTTTGTCGACGATAAAATTATCTTCTCGATGACAGATTTTTCTTGTGACGAAGACAATTTATTGATCTCTGGATACATCTCCAACAAACAAGATAGTATTGAGATAGTTGTCCGAATACTGAGAATTTGATCATCATCCGTTAGAAGACGTTCGTTCCCGGAATGAACAATTTTCATCCGAACAAACTCTTCACCATTTTTCAATGTGGTTAATAATTGTTGCGATGCATTGCCTTCCATCAAATGTACGATACAAATCTTCTCGATTGTTGTAAGCTCATTGGTTCTCTTCCTACACGCTTTTTTGATAATGTTGAAAATAATTTCGAAACACATTTTTTCGATTCTATTGAGATCAATTGGTCGTCGATAATTCCATAATTTATACGAACTAAATATCTCATTGATCATGAAAACGAACGATGCAATCGTAATGTTATCATCAAGAAATTTATCTTCCTTTGTTAAGTGAATCATTAAGCTTAGGAAAGAATCGGTTAGATCATAATTTCCTTCAATAAATTCTTCCGATGCTAGTATATAGCCAAGAGTAGAAACGGAAGTATCTTGGCCGAAAACAATCTGATCGAATCGATTTGAGAATCCGATCAGATAAGGGAAGAAACGTTTCTCATGTAAATGGAACCAAGCCTGTTTATGGTCCATATAGTTATGCTGCATCATCGAACAACACAGCTTGATGATGCTTGCCATAAACAAACGAACAGTAGTCTGATTATTCGAGACAGCCAGATGGAATAGTTCGAGCAATTGTTTGATGATTTCATCAAAACATTGAATATTTTGATGAGCATTGTGCGAAATTAATTCAGCGCAAATGAAAGAAATCTTACTTATCTCATTGAGAACGACTTCGTCGTTGATTGTCGAATAGATTGTTCCCTGTTTGATTTGATCTTTGATATATTTGAGACGACAATAAATCACAAACCACCCGTTCAGTGCAATGTTCCATTTGATTAAACGAATGCCTTCGTGATAGAAAATTGTTCCAGTTGTTCCTTCTGCAATGATCAGATTATTTTCCAGAAAAGGTCTTCGATTTTTTCGTAACACCAGAGTATCATTTTCTATCAAAACCACTTCGTCATTGAAATCACATAAAGACTCAGTGTATGATGTAATGGTGTTGAGCATCGGAAACTTTTCGAACAAATTTTTACACGCTTTCGTTTCCGCCAATGAGTTTAAAAGGCTAAGAAGAAAATGAATTTTGTGCGGAAACAATCCAAGTAGGTGAGTGAAAACCAATCCTAGACCTGATTGTGGATCGGACTCGAGAAGATTTTGAGCGATCGTATCGTTGGAGAATAATAGAATCAAAAGATTGTCTAGATGAGGCTCGTTGAGAAGTAATTTTTCGAAATCAAAAACAGAGAATGTTACAGAAAAAAGGTTCCCGATGATTTCGAAGATCACATTATGAACGAAACTTTTTCGCAACAAAATCATCGGTTCCAGAGTGAGAGAATATTCAATGTAATGAAAAAGTCGCAATTGCAAAGCACTTTGACCGAATCGTTGGACATTATTTTGAGAATCAATATTAGTCAAAAGATTTATGATCATCCAAGAGAAAAAAATTAGCGAATGTTCTTGAGTCGATGTTTTTAAATTAGAAATGATCGAATCGATTCTTTTAATAGATTCAAGATTATCTTCGCGAAAAAGATAATGATCTACACCATTGATTCGAGAACGATATAGTTGATTCGGATCGAAAAATTCTACGATCAATAGGATTTTGAGAAAGCGACAAAAATCATTCAGACACTTTTTCTGACAGCCATCGTTTTTATAATCGTTTTGATTGAACAATGTTATGACATCCATTATTATTTGAGAGTTTGGTTCAAAATTCCTAAAATAAATTAGCAAAAGTTCGAGAACTTCGATCTGCTCCCTGACAATATTCTCTTGAAGATTCTTTATGGTTGACTCCGACAAAAATTGACCATTTTTCTTCAACGATTCGGTCTGAAATCGATTAAGTGATTTCAATTGTTCGACTAATTTATTTGCGATTTGGCCATCATTATTGATATGGATAAGAAAATCTTTGAAAATTTTGCTATAAATATGATCATTTTCTTTCCAATGCGATAGAATTTGTTTCAAACAAAACAAAGAGAAAATTCTCTCGGAATAGTAATAATCCCAAAGATTTTCAAATAGATTTTTCAACTTTTTTTCATTGCTGAACATTGATTTGATTAGATCTGGAGTTCCGCGTAATTCGTAAAGAATGAATGATTGAAAAAGATCCAAACATTGTTGAGCATTTAGATCGAGAAATCGACTTAATTTATACAACGAATTGGGCTTCATTATGTCTATGTTAAGCTTTTGTATCTTTTCAACCGAATCGATTGTCGGATCATGATTTTTATAGTATAGAATTCCATTGATCAGAATTTTTTGATTTTGCTCCAATTCATCTGCAACAAATTGAAACGACTTTAGACTAAGCGAGCCAGAAAGAAGGGTCCATAGATTTTTCATCGATCTATTCAAATTAGAAAAGTAATTTTAATGATAATTGAATTTCAATAGCATTTTATTGAATACCTGGGTAGTTCATCAGATGATTTAGATGAATTCATTTTCGTTTTTTAGGTTATTGAATAAACTTTAAGACAATTGAAAAAAAAAAAAACGATTAAGCGGGAATCGAAAACAAATTTTTCTTGTTAAAAGTGCAAGTGATCCGATTGCAACATGTGATTGTCAATTAAATCGATAGTCGCCGCTTCAGTATCGATCCATCGATCTCTATTCAAAATTCTCAAATTTTATTGGGTAATAACAAAGAATAGATTGAATTCGGATTAGATTTTATCGTTCCAATTTTATGATGATTGCTTTTTGATAGAGTTAAAATAGAAATCTACAGAAATTTACTTTTTGCATTACAGTCGTAGCAAAAGATCATCAGAACACCGTAGTCTTCCTCCTGAAGGAGGATTTTTTTCTCAATCCACAACTTGTTTAATTTTATAATTTGTTTTCGTTTCCTTTCAGCTTTGTCTTCACACTCGTCGTTCGTGCGAGCAAATTAAGATAAAATAAACAGAGAATTTAGAAGGAATTTCATTGATCTAATTCCGGGTCTAAACACATAACGTTCCGATTAATGATCGCAAAGAATAAAATCAAAAAAAAATCGAAGTTTCAAATTGTAGTGAAAAGTTTTTCACCTTCTATTAATTATGAATCCTCATCTTTGTGATCTAATCCCAAAACTATAACCGAAAACTTTAATTCTTTTTTTTTTTTTTGACAAACTTCTCTCTCATCGATTTCGTATCTATTATTAATGCTCAAAACAAAGTTTGCAAAGTTCCATAGGTAATAGGGGAATCAATATGGAGAATTCTCTATTCTATTCTATTCTATTGGTTATTTCAAGGATCTCTCGTAGCTATGAGGTGACGAAAAGAGAGAGAGAGAGAGAGAATAATACAATATTACTCAAATTTTTAAAGAATTACGAGAATAAAATTGATGATGGTGACGATCAAGATCGGAGAATATTCTCAAGAAAAGGCAAATATTTCTTCCCAACCTATTATCTTTTTATTCCGGATGACAAAATCGATAATTGTTAAGGTAATATGACAGGGTCACCTTCTCGTTGAAATCTCTCTCTCTCTCTCTCTCTCTCTCTCTCTCTCTCTGAGAGAGGAGATCATAAATCATCAAATCATCATTAATATGGCTTATGAATTAATATTACTCTCATATTTTTTCATCAAATCTATTATTATTTTTCAAGCGATTGATTTCAATTAACCATCGATATTGTTTAGACTAGAAGATTATAATTACTATGCTGGAGAATTGTCAAGAAGAAAATGTGTGGATAAATATTAAATGCTTGATGTCAATCGATTGTTTTATCTATTGTTTTTTTTTTTTTTTTTTTTTGATCTTATCTCTATTATCTGACAAGATGATTAGTAGTTTTGTGATGATGCAATTGAAACTAATACGTTTAATTATTTCCTATTGTTTCGGATCGGAAACCGTTTCAAACTGAACTTTGAAACGAAGGTAAATCTATTCTAATAATAGATTATGGAAGTGAAATTAATCGCCAATCCTAGAATAGAATCCATTAATATCGAAGTCAATTAATGGATTATTTTTAGTGCTCTACTTCAATTTATAAAACAATATATCTACCTTTGCTACCATAATAGATATTTTTTCCAGTGGATAAAATGTTAGTTTATCTCGATTGATGAAAGCCATCCATATTGAATGGTTCAATTTTTTCCTTGAACAAGAGGTAATCTCACGGATTCTTCTCTAAATTTAGGTATCTATTGAGCTATGCTTCGAATAATTCAATTAGTTTAAACTAATCAGAATAGCTTAAGCTCTTTCTCCCTTTCCTCATTATACGCCTATGAATTCCGGTGAAGATGGTTTGGAAGAAATGATGATCGGAAACAAAAAAAAAAAAAGAAATGAAACAAAGATAACGAAGGAAATCATCGTCTCTTTTTTTTTGCAAATTGTTCGATTACAAAATCAAGCAAGGAATTCGATTCTTTTAATAATGAAATTCTTGTGCAATTCTCTAAAGTCCAGTTGGGCACGAACAAGCACGAAAAGTTATCATTCCAACATAAATCTTACCACTTTTCTTGTCGTCATTGCTTGTGTTATAAATTACTTCTAATGAAAAGCTGTACAAAATCTATTTGAATTCAGAAGAGAATCTCTGAGTTCTATGAGATCCTTAGGGCCAATTTCTTCAAGTCTTTCTTCTATCAATGTTTGATTCTAGTGATTAAAAAATTATGGATTGAAATGAATTTGGATGAACAAGCTAAAAAAAATTATTTAAATGAATTTGATTCAGGCGAAACACTTAGAATAATTTATATTTTTCTCTCTAAAGTTTAATATCACTTTACCACGATACGACACACGATTTGAGAAACTCTAATCTAGATCATTAATCATCTAATATGAATGTGTTTGTGTGGTGTTTCCTCATTCATATTGAAGGTCGATCAGGGAACAAAGCCAATTTTCAGTGGATCACCTAAACATACACCAATATTCTCAACACATTTATTGCATGGAGAGAAGAGAAAAAAAAATTAATCATTCATTTCTGTCGAAGAAACGTGGATTACGGTCTCAGGATCCGGTCCATTTCTATTGCTCTAATATTTGCATTAACATAATTTTGTCTTGTCGATTACGTTCAGGTCTTGATTCGATTTATTTGCTCTCGTATTGTATTTGTGTGTATATGTGGGTGTTCTTATCTCCTCTTGGAAAAAATGTTTTCGAATTCAGTTAGATGAAGAAGATAGGTTGGCTTAGGATAAGGAAACGAACATTCGGAACGAAATTGTAAAAATTCGATCATCAAACAATGAATGAGAATAAATCACAGATTCTATAGACAAATGAAGATTTTCTTTCAATATTCTATATTCGGTTTGAGAATCGCATATATCGCATTATTACAATAGCAGTTTTGTTGTTTGTCGAGACGAATCTAAGTGAAGCAAATTCAATGGAACAAAATCTCTGATTGCCGTATCGCTTGACAATGAAAAGCGGAATGATTGAATCAATAGGAAAGCAAAAGAGGTGAATGATTGTTTAATAAATAAATCGCCTAGAATAGTTATAATTAAAAATATAATCTGATAAAAGAAAGAAAACGAAATCAATCAATCGAATTTATAATCAACAATATTAGATGAAGAAAAAATTAAAATCTCGAGTGAGTCTTTGCTCACCGAATAAGCACCAAAACCCATTTTTTTTAGCTTTCTTTGATGACAGAATTTTTAAAAAAACTAATTTAAAAATCTATGATAGAAGATATTGAGTTTAGGTAGATAAGAAAACAGCTTAATTTGATAGCTCCGATTGGATTTTATTTAATGAATAGAATAGAAATGATAATAATCTAGGCTTAAGATGGATTTGAATGAAATTCTCTAGACCAGATTCTGTTGTTTCAAAAATAGAATTTTCTCTGGTCAGAATATTTGTTCTGGAACCATTTTTTTTCCTCACACAAAAATCTGATTGAATTCTTTTTTGTTTTCATTGCATCACGTCTACATTCTAGACCCAATACTGTTCGAATAATATCATTTCGAATACTGAGAAATTATAGCATAGATAAAACTGAAAATTTTTTAGATTTATTAAAAGAGAAACAGGAGAGAAACAAGATAGAAAGAAAAAACTATCCATTACAATTTGTATTGGTTTATTTTCGACATTAAGAAGAGGATTAATTCATTCAATCTAATTCATTCTATTGAGTTTATGCGACAGAGCAATAGAGCGAAACAAACAAAGAGAAGAAAAAAAAATTATACAATTAAAACTTAATCCAAATTGATTCAAGAAGAAGGAAGATTAGATTTATTCAAACAGATTGAGAACATTAGATCCTAGAACCAAGAGAGAGATAGGGAACAAATTGATTTTCTTGATTCTTGGATTACTTCATTTGGATTATTGTCACTGTAAATGATGCATTCAATCATTTCTGTTTAGTTTCAAGACTAAATCTAAAGGGGGGAAAAATAACAAAGAATTAATTGAGCCGTATTTTTTTTCTTACAAATCTAGATCTAGATTTTAAATTGAATCAGTAACGAGTAATCCATATGAGAATCCAAAATCTGATGCCAATAAACAAAGATATTTTCGATCTTTCTTCAATCTTATTATTACTTCTTTGTCTTCTTTGGGTTTAGACGGATGAGATGAACGAATAAAAGAGATGCCAAACAGAAAAAAAAATAAAACGAGGCTCAATTATTCGATATGAGTAATCTAATCATAAGATTCTAATGGACTAGAAAAAAAAAGAGTGAAAAATTCTCCAACAAAACAAGTCAGTTTTGTGTTGCAATCCACATTTAGAATTCCATTGCTCTAATAGATTTAAAATTTTTTCTCTCTCGTTGCGCAATAACACATCACAATTTTTTCCATCGAAGTGAAGAATTCGTTTTGTTCTCTTCTCGGTCTCACCAATACCATTGTGCTTGATTGTGCAACGATAAGCGGATAGCAAAAATTTACCAGATCTGTTTTTTAACTGTATTTATAGATAACTTAAATTGATTGAACCATTATTTCTATCAATGACGGATCAATGATGATGATCTTCACGGTTTTCTTTTCTCTTATTTCAAAAATTTTTTCCTGGATTGAGATGAGAACAATGATGGTGATGATGATTAAATTCAAAAGTTCGGCAATTCTAGAATGGAAATTTTGAATTTAGGCAGGGAAGTTATCTAGCCTCAGATTGATTGAAAAATTTTTTTTCAGACCAAATCGAAGAATTTTGATTTTTTAAAATTCAAATTGAATTTGAATCAAATTTATACTCTAGATCATCATTTTACTGATTGTTTTGATTATTTTCTTTCGAATTCGGTATTCACTTATTTTTTTTCCACTAGGTACTTTTGTTTCTGTTACTTTTAGTCTTTAATTTATAGCTTTGTGTTTCTCTGAAGCTATTCAAATCGGACCAGTAAGTTTGGTACGATACAGTCTAAACTGTTTACAATCTATTGTTTTCATTGGTATAATAACTGTTACTGTTATTGCTCAATCTTCGAACGGATATCAATTATCAATATTGGAAACCTTTTTTTTTTTTTGGCGAACATTCAAAGCTAGCTATTGCTTCAGTGGAAAATTGTGAGATTTCATTCCCTCTGTCTGTCTCGTTTTCTCGAATCAGACCGAGATTAATGTTTGCTAACGCAAGAGAAAAATTGTCTAGGACAATGAGAGATGAGAGCAAAATCGGGCGAAATGCAATTGAATCGATCGCTAAAATATTGTCGAGAATTGCAATATTGAAACTAATTCCATTTTTCAGTTTCAATTCTAGCGCTACTATCCATATAAAATTTTATTTTATTTTCTCTCATTGCGAGAGCAAAATAAAAATGAATTCAATGATATTTTTTCTTTTTTATAACCTCTCTCTCTCTCTCTTTTTCTGATTATCTATTTCACAAATTTCTTTTGCTCTTGTTTGATTTGTTTGATTGGAAGCAATTTATATATTAAAAAAATCGAGAGAGAGAGAGAGAGAGAGAGAGAGAGAGAGAGAGAGAGCAGAGAGAGAGAGAGAGAGAGAGAGAGCAGACAGTATTATTCCTTTTAATTTTCATTTTCGTTCCACTAGAATCTTTTGAAATGGATACTAATGAACTGCGTCAAAAAAAGAGAGAGAGAGAGAGAGATTTCGATGCAATCTCATCACTCTACTTCACTTACCTATTATTAGCTTGTCGAAAATCAAAGTTCCATGGAACGGCCAACATTCCAAAGGGGAGAGTGATGGAAATTATGATTTTCACCGAACACACCCAGGTGATAATTTGGTTTCTCATTTAATATACAATTATTGTCTTTATTCTCTCTCTCTCTCTCTCTCTATCTCTCTCTATTTCTCTCTCATACCCTATTGAATCGCTCTTATACCGATGAAGCAAAATAGTTTCAACAGAGCTGAAAGAATACCGTTTGAACTGGGCGATGATTGGGTGTTCAGTGGAACGTTTTTTTTTTCATTAAATATTTCGATTCAAAAATGAATGAAAAGGAAAAGTTTCAGAATATCAAGATGAATGCAAACTTTTCAGTTCTTTCTGAGCTTTTTTTTCTCGCTCATTAAATTATCACTGTGAAAATCAAATAGTATAGAGGGAGAGCAAAAAAAAATGGACAGAAATCTCCAAAAAAAAAAACACTAATTCGACCGAATTTTTTTCATAGTCCTAATTTTGGGTCATCTGGAAGCGTTCTGGTGTATCTACACACCTTCTGGATAATTATTTCTTGTTTCAACATTTTTCTCATTTACACATCATTATTTCTTCGTTCTCTTTCTCTCTTCACAAACGAAAATTTGAAGTAATTTACTCGTTTGATTCGATATTCAATCTCAACTGTCCGAAAGTCCATTTATTCTCCATCGCACAGTACTTCTTTTTTGTTTTTTTTTTTTTTTTTTTTGATGATCTTCGAATTATTATTCCAGAATAGAGAAAGTTTTTTTCTTCACCACTTTCAATAATCTTTTGATTTGATTGCTCAGGTTTTGATTAGACTTCTTCGCAAAGATTGCCTTCGGGGAAAAAAAAAGCTAGAACGAGAGAATCGAATCTTAAATAAACTAATTACCGAGAAAGGATTGAGACGAGAAAATAAGAATCGTAGAATTCAAGTAACCTCTCTAAGTTATCGCTGTTTCATTTCTTCTCTATTTTCCTTTTTTGGTTATCATTTATGTTCATCATTATCATAATTATCTTCATGATGTTAGTGTGAGTGTGGGTGTGTTCGAACTAGAATTCAATTCTCTTCCCAATGCTATTCGGTTGTTATAGTGAATTTATTTTTTGATTAGATCCCATAGTGATATTCTGTTTCTCTGCTCGAAAATCTCTCGCTCTTTCGCTTTCGTTCAGTCTGTATAATGATTCATCTGAATTCGATTCTGGGTCAGTTGTAGAAAACGAAAAGGATCATTTCCTTGATTCTAATACTCTTGGACCAAAAATGAATGTTCTTTTAGGATGGCAAAAAAAATGAAAATCAAAACTTAGTATTTCAAAAAAAAAAAAAAAAAAAAAAAAAATAAGCTGTCACACAAGATTAACCAAATCTATACCATTTTTGGTCCGTTAGTTTCCCATAGAATCCAAATTTTTAATGTTAAATGGATTTCGAAAATTTCATCTCTACTCTCTTGAATTTATTTAGATTTTTGAATCGGAACGAAATGGATTTAAGAAAAACTCGATGATTATTCGATTTGAATTTCAGATTGAAATGATAACTTTCCTGCTGATATTCAAATTGAAAACGAAAGAGACCGTTCCAGAGAACGATGCCGAGAGTTGAATCGTTCTCGCTTTATGGAAAAAATGGATTTAACCCCACACATCAATCTGACATTGCAATGGAAATTCAACTTTGGTTCCACAAGGGACTCTCTTCGCTTCTCTAGTTAATCTCTTATGGATTAGGCTTTCATTTTGCTCAAGCCTGGCAACGAGGTAATTAAAATAATTGATAATTATTTGAAAACTTTTATAAAAAAAACGTCATCGAAAAAAATAAAAATAAATTTTTTGATTGGTTTTATTCTCTAACTAATTTCGATTTTCAGGCTAACTTTTTGTTTCGTTTACATTTGAATCGAGATCTCAATAAAATAAGGACAGCGAACAGAGAACTTAGGGCTGAACGATTGTAGAGATTCCAAATCAAACAAACGAATTTTTTTTTCTCCTTTAACAAAAATAAAAAATAGAACCAATTAGTTTTGCTAGGAACTAATTATGGATGACAATCATCTCTGAACAATCAAAACACTTCGATAGATGGAATTCAATTTTTTTTCTCTTTCTCACAGCGATCTTTTTTGGAACTATTTTTCCGTAAAAATTATCTCTTGGGTATTTCTTAGGCCTCGTAAACTTTTTCCTGGTTTACGTTCTAAGAAAATATTCAGATCAATCTGGTTTTTTGTCTCCAGTGAGACTTCTTAAAGAATATCATTGCATTTTTTTTTTATTCTATCTTAGGCTCAGATCAAGAGAAAAAGCTTGAAGCCAAACTATTCCATTTGATTGAGATTGTTATCCTTATGAAGATAAATCAATCGATTCGAATGGATAGAAAAAAGTTCAGCTAATCAGTTAACTAAACATCGAACAGACGAATGAAGAAAACAGTGACAGAAAACAAAATCAACTCGTCTCAAAGTTTCTTAAAGGAAAAATCCCAGGTTCAAAGAAAAAGATTTGATGCTTAAACATTACTGTCTTCGTTGTTAGGGCTGCACTCTCTGCAATTTTATCGATTTTTTTTTTTGCTAAGAACAAATACTAACAAGAGAATAGAGTGCAAAACAAACAACCAAAATTGACTAGGTGTAGAGTGTAGAATATAAGTTTCCAAAAAAAAAAAGCTCAAAAAGTTTCAAATTATTCTAAGTGTAACGTAGCTCAGAACGGTCTAGCTCATAGAAAGAATCCATTTATCTATCTATCGATCATTCCAATTCTATTCGATTCGAAATGAATCTCTGTGTTACCTAGGTCCTAAGAGGAAACAATTTTTTTCATTGTAGAAATGGGATAAAAATAAAAATGGAATCGAGATTTCGTTACGCTTGATGATGATTGCTTCAACACAAAGAATAATCGATAACCAAAGAGAGATAAATAAACAGATGGAAAGATATTGAAAAGGTGAAAATGTAATGAAAAGGAAAATTTCGTTTTTCCTAGTGTGGAACAAAAATGATTGAAATTTTTTTTTTTTTTTTTGTTGACGTTCATGTAGAAAAAGCTGTGAGCAGTGCACTGAAAATCTATCTATTCGATAAGATCTCAATGCGTATTGCACTTATTAGTATTTCGTACGTTCTAAAAACTATAAACCTATCAAAGTTACACCGTATAAAAAGTAAACCATAAAATAATAATGAAACCTACTATTCGTTTCAGTTTTTTTTTCTCTCTCTCGTCTCCTTTCTTCTTTCGAGAGCTCTTTGATTACCTTTCTCTTTTTTGGTGCAGATTTCTCTTCTCCCGCAACGATTGATGGTGCCATTCTCTCTCTCTCTCTCTCTCTCTCTCTCTCTGTCTCACCGCAAATTTCATTATAGTTATCAAGATCACTCTGATTGTCATAATAATGATAATCATAGTAATAATAATAATAATAATAATAGTGCTATTTCTTGACAATATCTTCTCTCTGCTATCTCACTCTTTCTTCTACGTCTTTTTTTTTTTAATTTAGGCCTTTGGTTCGATATTCTTGACTGTCTTTTCGATATGGTATATTCGTTTTTCTTATTTTCGTTTTTGTTTTTGTCGTTGGTTTTTTTCCTTTTACATTTGCTTCAACCCTAAGCCTGAATGTGGTTCGTCTTCTCTCTCTCTCTCTCTCTCTCTCTCTCTCTCTCGTTTTCTATCAATCTTTCATATGCTAACTCATTTTGATTGAAGAGTTCACAATCATACAGAATAATCGAAAAACAGAGGTTTCTGAATAAAGGTATTTTTGCGAAACTTATAAAACCAAACAGTGTTAGTGAGAGAGGAAGTCAGCAACCAGTTAAAAACCTTTCTGAAATACTACGATCTCAAGAGAGAGAGAGAGAGAGAGAGAGAGATTCTGATGAAAGAATAGATTTTCGAGGTGAAGAGAAAGGGAGGGAAAATCCGAATATGAATGCGAAAAAGAAAGAATATTCTCGTTCTCTCTCTCTCTCTCTCTCTTCCAAAGTTGGATTGTTAGCAATGTTCCAAGAGTTTGTAATGTGCATGTATTTCCGTGTTTCAGAAATATGCAAACTGATTGAACGTTACTAGGAGAGGGGAAAAATAAAAAAAAACTAAGCGATAAAGTGAGAAAGAATGAGATCTCATCGGAACCCACATGGGACATAGTTATGTGAGAGTGAGAGATGAACGATTGATAAAGATATGTTTGATTCAATGAGTTTGCGTTCGATGATCTTGGCCTCTTTCGATCACAAAACAGGCCAAGAACCAAACGAAAAATGAAAAGATTGAAAGAAAACTAGAACAAGACTAGAACAAGAAGAAACGAAGACAAAAATAGTGTCTACGATGATGGGGATTGAGAGGAGCTAGAGTTAAGAGATCGGAGGAAACAGAATCCGTTGATGAAACAAAAACAAAGAGTCTGTTTTTAGGGCTGGTTAAGTTTTCTATTCTTTTTTCCCATGTAAAATAAAAAAAAACACTGTCATCAAGAGAGAGAGAGAGAGAGAGAGAAAGAGAGAGAGAATCGGGTCCCGATTGTTTTTTAGGCCTAAATAACTTCAGAACCAAAGTACGTTTCATTGATGTGCGTGTGTTGGTGTGAAGCGGCAGCAGCAGCAACAGCAATCGAACAAACTTCTACACGAAAACAGTCGATTGAGAATTTTTATTTCCCAATGAAATGCAAAAAAAAAAACATTAGGCTTCGATGAGAAAATAAGTGTCGAGAATACGGTTGAATAAAAAAAAATATTCTTTCTTTTCCTTCTCTTTCCTTCATACTATTTCCTGCAACGAAAATATTTCGATAGACTAGAAGAGAGCCTAGAGAATAGAGAAAACTAGACAGAGAGAGAGAGAGAGAGGAGTGCTAATGTGAGAATGAAAGCAAAACCAAGTGATCATTATTCTTCGTCTTCTTTTTCGAATTGAAAGTTCCAAAATTTATTTCGGATCGATTGTTGTCGACGATGTTGTTATTTGTCGATTTTCCACATTAATAACATTCATCATCATCATCATCATCATCATCATCATCATCATCGTGGTCGTTGTCGTACTCTCTTTTTCTTGAAACCATTTGTCTTCTATTCTCGTTCCGATACTTTGACAATATTGGACCACACTAGATAGAGGACCGAGAAAGTAAGAGAGTTTATTCATTCTCGATTTTGATGGAATTCGTTTTCGTTTTCTCTCTCTCTCTTTTTCTTTTTTGACTGTCATTAAATTTTTTCTTTTTTCTTCTTCTTCGTTCTCTATCTAAGGTTCCGATTCTTAAGTTTGTTTCGAAATCAAAGAAAAACTATAGACTGTTTCAATTCGAAAAGGCAATTTGAGAAAAAAAAAATTCGCATCAAAATCGAACGATTTGATTGATTTAATGGCAACAAAATAATAATGAAATAAACAACAAAATGTGATCATTCATACATTTGTGAATTTGTCTCGATTGTGATTATCGCCAGCAAAAATATTGATGAAAGGTGTGTGAAGATGAAGGTGTATATTGATCTCTATTGTCATATCATTGATCTATATGTTTAAGTTTGACGATTCTCTGATGCGATCGACCATAGTTTTTTCATCACTGTAACAATTATCATCATCATTGTCGCATTCAGTGATAGAAATGTTCCCTAACCTTTCTTGTGAAATTATTTGCAAGTCAATCTGATCATCTTTCTCTCTCTCTCTCTCTCGTTCACTCGCTGATTTGAATCATCACATTCATCAAAATCGAATGATTAGCTATTAGAGAGAATATTTTTGTAGACTAAATTTAGACAGAAAAGCGTTAAGACTCGAGCGAAACTTTTGAAATTTTATCCTTTTTATTCCGTTAGATAACTTCCGAAACGATCACATCCCTAATCTAGCAAAAAACTTTGGTCATCGATATATAATATTTGATAGAAGAGTTTCGATTCTTTAAAACATAAATCGAATGACAATAATCGGAATCTAAACTCTCATCGAGACTATATTCAATTAGTTAGAAAAAAAAATCCTTCGTATCCTCACACAAAAAAACTACTTCGAAATTCGATCTATTGGGACAATCGAAATCTTTCTATCAATAAATATTAGGGACAATTCCATTCAGACCATTCATTATGGCCCTAGGTCATTGAAAGAATATTTTTCTTCAATTTTTTTTTTCGTTTTTTTCTTCCACATCCTCTCTCTCTCTCTCTCTCTCTCTCTCTCTCTCTCTCTGTTTCTAATGAATCATCGATCATCGAATCAATCGGACCGGAGTTTAGAAGCACTTCTCTTGTTAAGGTTTCAAAAGAAAAAAAAGATTCATCATTTCCACGCTTAGAATCAGCATCATCCATCATCAAGAGACGTAGAGCAAGAAAGACATCATTATTGAATCAAAAACAACCAATAGCAGTTGATCGAACACAAAATCATGTTTGATTCGAATTAGCTCGCAAGATCCAAAAATAAAATCTAAAAATTTTGTTCGTCAACAAGAATCTCGATTGTACACGGTTAGTAAACGATGCGATTTTTTTTTCATTCTTCCCGTTCTTGTCTGTTTGTTTGCAAACATTTTCCTATTTTATTGTCGATTGTTTACGACGAATTCCGAAAACGAATAATTGAATCGAATGGCTAGGTCAATTGCTGAATCAAATAAATGTCAACACCGATAGATAACAGGAGTAGGGATTTACTAATGATAATAATGTTGTTCCAGATCAAACTCTAATTTCGACATAAATTTCGAAAAAAAACTCAAGAAATCACAGCGAAAGCAGCCGAAAAAAAACAATCCCTATTTATCCATCCATCCATCCATCAAGATAAGCGTCGACACACCCATCGAACAAGTGCATCTATGATGGCAATCTTTTCTGTCTTTAAAAGCTGCTAATAATAATAATAATAGTAATTAAATGAAGACCATATCAAAGAGACAAAGTGATCGATTGTGAAAGAGAATCGAAGAGATCTGTGAAAAGAATTCTGGAATAAAAAAAAAAACTGACAGCCTCACTTTGTGATCTCTGGCAATAGTCTCGAGACCACCAGAGCCCAATTCATTTTGATAAATTTTTTTTTTTTTCGCAAAAATTCAAAGACTCCAGTGAACCCAGTGAATCCAAAAATTACATTAGTTTTGTTTTCGGCGTTCCTACACTCTCTCTTGTTTTGCAAGTAAATCGAAATCCATCAGCATTCCAAGCGAATGAATGATTCTGTCTTGCAAACGCAAACAACTATAAATCATTGTTGCTGTCATTGTTGTTGTGATTGTTGATGATGATCTTGTTGTTCCGAATGAATAGCAAAACATTCATTGAATAGCATCCATCATCGAGAGACATCATTATTAGTTTCATCTTCAATAAAAAACAAACCTGGACTAGCATTTAAGGACTGTGGAACATTTCGATCCCGAAATAACTCTATCGAAATGGAATGCTTTTCAATGAAACTAATTTGTTCAATGTCAAATTTAGAATATAATATTTTTTTTTTAATGTTTCAAAATTGAATTTTTTCAAAATATTTGGTTGAGATATGAAGTTATGATAGATTGCATCTAATTAGAAGCACAGTATTCACAAATACGAATTTCTCTCGCCACTCAATAATGGCGTTTTTTTTTGATGGCTTTAAATGAATTTTATAACCCTCACGTCAAATCTAATTATTTGAAATCAGAATTATCATTCATATCATCGATTCAGACACCGATGCAATTAATCTTTCTCCATATTTTATGATTTGGATTTCATTTTTCAATTTTAATATTTTTTGATTGCTCTCCATCAGTGCATCGGGTCTGTAGTTCTCTATCTAAACACTCATCATCTCAACGTGTTTGATCATCTCCTTCTCATTCTATGATGAAAACTTTGAGACCGAAAATTGAATCGATCAAAAAAAAAAAAATTGCTTGCATTGATGAATAAATAATAATTTCGGTGGAATTTCAAAATACGGCATCCAAAAAATCAAACCAAATATCTCATAAAAATAGATTCCTTCAAATCTATTTAATTATTAAAACCGATCAAAATTGAGCTTGATGAATAATTATAATTATTTCAATAATATTTCCATCATCACAATCTTTTTTCATTGCATTAATATCAGACAAACCAATTGGAATCCATCAATTCCAATCTGGTACATTATCAATCAAATCATCGAGGCAAACAAAAGCCATCGAATTGATTGTCAGAATCTCATTTCTTCCATTCTATTCGAATCAAAGATTGAATGCTTCAATTCTGGCTTTTTTTTTTTTTTTTGCTTGTTTTGCAATTGGATCCGCTTTGAAGCAGCTCAAATTATTCTATCGGAGAAGAAAAAGAAACGCTCATCACAACCATCTTTGAATAGAATCCATAATAATAATAATAATAATAATAATAATAATTATCACTTCTGTTATAATTATTCTACTCGAATTGAATGCAATCATCTCTCATTTGCTTCTTCACTGTTCTCGAACGATTCTACAAAGTTATTGTTCGACCATCATCATCGATTATAACAATGAGATCAAAACTATAATAATAATTTCTATCGCCGGAAATGAGAAACAATAATGGTCCAAAACTTAGCATAACCCTATGAGATAATGATTGATCGTTATCGATAAACATTAATTTCACTATTCTTATCAACAACATCGAATTAACCATAGAAGGACCGAGATAAAAGTAATAATAATAATAATAATAATAACAGTAATAATAAAAATCATAATAATAATAATAATTCTAATAATAATGATCGCAAACGAGAGAATCCGGTCGAAAGAACAAAAAAAAAAAAAAAGAAAACAAAATATAATCTTCTGAATCGAAACAATTGAATCGCTTTTGTGCTGCTATTATTAATTTCGTTATTATTATTATTATTATTATTATGATAATTCTCGACGATGAAATATATTGAGTTCGAAGCTAATTGCTTCGGATTCAAAAAAAAAAAAAAAATGGGAAAACATCAAAACAAACATCAATTTGATTGTTGTTTGTTTGTTTGTTTGTAGAACGAAATGATGGCAATATATGAAAGTTTTGGTTTTTGTTTAGCTTTTTGTCAGCTAATTTCGATGATTTCAATGTTTTCATTTTGATCTTCTATCGCTGTGAAAATATTTTTTTTTTGTTTTCCTATCAACCGAAAGCGTTGCCAAAAATGGAAGAAGTTTTTTTTTTTGCTTCACTTACTGTTCGTTCGATGTCGAATGAAACAAAATTTCAAATTTTAGCCCTAAGTTCGATGAAGACAAACTTTTCTCGATGAGAATTAAATGAAAAAAAAAAAACTCACAATCGAAACTTTTTTTTTCTCCGAGACATTTCGTCGATAATTATTGTCATTGTCTCTATCTTCATAATTATTTAGGTTTTCTTTCTGGCCTCAATGATCACACACAATCGTTTTTGGAATTAAATTCTGAGAAAAAAAACTCTTCAGAGAATTCAATGTTGTTGTCTCACCAAAGTTGTTTCAGTGCCGTTCTTCAAATTGTTTCATAACACAATCTTCTCAAATCTTTCTTTTGTCTCTTCATTAATTGGATCGGGGCCCAAGTTCATCTCATCATCACAATCACTGTGCATTTGTGTGGGGATTTCTCTCATCGAAAACAAAAGAATAAACAACAGCATTTTTGGACTTAAGAAGAGCGAAGTGAAATAAAATCTAACAGAAAAAAAAGAGAACAGAGGAAGAACAAAAAGGCAAAAAAAAAAAAAAGAAAATTTTTCTCCACAAAACAAAAGAATTGCGAAGCTAAGCGAAGAAAGTGTTAGTGTTTGGTTCAACGCAGTGAGGTAACATCAATGGGAATAGAAAATGAAACGGAAGAAAGATCTCTAGATCGAATGAAACATCTAGATTTTGTCGTCTGTATTGGACTCTGTTTTTTTTCTTCGTT
Source organism: Sarcoptes scabiei (assembly GCA_020844145.1). NCBI lineage: Eukaryota > Metazoa > Arthropoda > Arachnida > Sarcoptiformes > Sarcoptidae > Sarcoptes > Sarcoptes scabiei. The sequence goes on from CP080488.1 coordinate 2,009,017, forward strand.
GTCAAAAGCAGCAATTTCAATCTAAGTTATTGAAAAGAGAATCCCATAATAAGAAAAATAAATAAAACAAATCTTCTGCAACGTAGAACGACGACAAAGAATAAACAATTGCAATAACTGCTAGGAAGTTAACATTGAAGTGAGAAATATTCTCCCTATTTTTTTAACGCCATTTTTTTTTCGGTGCCAAAATGATGACCGATACAGATTTCCGCTTATAATTATTTTCAAAAGATTTTTCAATAGAATCCTCTTCATCGAGATCACAATCGATCGAAATAATTGGGGATAAATTAATTTTGAAGTTTAGTTTGAAAATTTTTTTTTTTCTCGCCACTATCATCGCAATGATATCTTTTTCTCGGTGGCGAACTTCAAAGCAAACAGAGGGAACAAAATTGAAAATAATAATAATAATAATAACAATTTGAAACAAAAAAAAAATACCATTTTTTAATACATTTTCGTTTTTCTTCTTTCAACTAGGGAGAGATTAGAAGCTGGAGAAGGGAGATTGGACGAAAAAGAAAGCAAAAAACATCGAATGCTCTCCACTTTGGTGATCATTGCTCACTGGTCTCCATCATTCTCGTACTATAATAGTAGTTTCATTGATCTCATTCGCCGAAATACACTCAAATCTCTTGAGTGATATCAAATAACAGCTAGTGAATCTTGAAACGAAATCGATCCTATTCAATTCGAAATCGAAATTAGATGCAAGCAAAAAGCTCAATCGAAAAACAAATAAAAAGTAGAACGAAAGCAACGAAATAGCAAGTGAAAACAAAAATGGGAAAGAAAAATAGCAAATTGAATACGGATATGATACAGAAGCTGACCAAGGACACCTATTGTAAGCGGATGCTTTTATTTTAGCCTTTGATCTTTGAATTTGTTACACTCTTTTTTTCTGTGTTGGCCTATCTCGAGACAAGAAGACTATGATTTTTTTTATTTTAAGTTTTCATAGCTATCAAAAAATTGATTTCGAGCAAAGATTTTGATCGATCTATTGATTTTTGATTGATTTTTTTTATTGTTTGTTCCAAGTTCTCCTACGAAACCTAACATAGTAACGAAAGAAACCTAATACCCGTTGCTAAAGTTTAGCTGTGAATTTTCTTTCACAAACTAGCTATTATGGGCTATTTGTTAAATTGTGAAGTTTTTATGCATTCTAATTTTTTTTTCTCATTGCAACTATTTTTTGTCGATCTCCATGGTCCACTTGATTTGGGATCGATTTTTGGTATCAAATGAACGAAACATTGCGGAACATTTTTTCTCGATACTATTGCGAATATAATTTGAAATGGATACGATCGTAGTCTCCGAGAAAGAGATACGTCAATGGTAAGTTTGTCGGTGCTTTCAATAGCGCTATAGCAAAAAAAAAAATGAGATTCTAATTCTATTTTTTTTTGATGATTTTGAAAATAATTTTTCTTCCTCGATGCCTTCACTACCAATCAAAAGGTACAAAGGATTTAAAAAAGATTGTCCAAACGGACAGCTAACCGAACAAGGTTTTCTTCGAATCTATAAGCAATTCTTTCCGCACGGTGATCCATCGAAATTCGCATCGCTTGTGTTTCGTGTCTTCGATGAGAATAAAGTAAAGAATGTGAAGAGTATTTCTCTTTGCTTTTAGCAAATAATTTATCGAAAAAAATTTTTTTTTTCTCATTTAACTCTAATTTACCCGAACGAAACCAAACGAAAGGATGGTTCGATCGAATTCGAAGAATTCATCAAGGCCTTATCAGTCACATCTAGAGGGAATCTAGAAGAGAAGCTAGTCTGTGAGTGTCTTCTTTTTTTATTTTTTTTTTTTTTTTTTTTTTTTTGATTTTCCGCTGATTTTTTCGCCACTCGTCGATTCTAATTAGATTAATTAATTCCATTAATTAGATACGCGGAACTAGAAATTGTCATTTTTCCCCCCATTCCTTCTGTTTTATTTTTGTTTCTTTGGTTATTCTATGGCAGAAACCCAAAGAGTTTTATTTCGATCTTCTCTCTCCTATTTTTAATTAGTTCATTCGATTTTTAAATTTCTAAATTTCGTATCTCTCTCTCTTGATTTATGTTTGAATTAAATTTTTTTTATCTTTTAATCTTTGTCTCTCTCTTTGAAACGACGAAACCTACTTCGTTACACTGAAAAAGGGGCGTTCAAATTATACGATGTCGATAACGATGGTTTCATAACCAGAGAAGAGATGTACAATATTGTCGATGCAATCTATCAGATGCTTGGCAATCAAGCGAAGATCTCCGAAGAGGAAGAGGATGAGAATCCAAAAGACAGAGTGGATCGAATATTCGAACAATTGGATAAAGTAAATGAGACTTTCTCTTGTTCTCTCTAGAGCATAGATTTGATTCTCTCGCAGACAATCTGATTCATTTATCTCTTCGTTTTTTTTTTCGAAAAGATTTATCATTCTCTTTGATCTGATTTTATTTATTCATCAATTTATGAATAGGATCAATTCTCTCTCTCTCTCTCTCTCTCTCTCTCTCTCTCCATAATGAGATTCTATTTTCTTCTCTTTTTGGAATTAATTTTTTTCTCATTTTCTATTCTATTCTCTCTCTCTCCCTCTCTAATTCTTGCTCTTCTCAAATACATCGATTTTTTTCTTGTTTGGAACAAAAAAAAAAAAAGAATCAAGATAATAAGCTAACATTAGAGGAATTCAAAGAAGGATCAAAACAGGATCCCAAAATAGTGCAAGCACTTTCATTGTATGCTCCATAGGTATCATCTGGATCATCATCCTCTTCATCATTTTCATCATCAAAATCTTCAAATCTTTATCGGCTAAAGAATCGATCACTGTCGAGAAGAATCGAGAAGCAATACTATGAAATAATAATATGAAATAATAATAATAATAATAATAATAATAATACGGAAGCCACATTTCTTTTTCGCATTTTTTTTTCTTTCTGCCAAAAAACACTATATGTGCGCGTATACTGTATGCTATATATTGTATATAATATAATTAAATTTCGATTCTATACCGGTTTTGGATGTGTGGTTGATGTGGAAGTTCAAGTTGCTGCTCTAAAACATTTTCTTATCTTCATCACTGAGCATCTATTAGTCTCTTTTTTTTCACCTCATTTTGCTCATTTTCTTCATTTCAATCGATTCTTTTCCCCATTTGTTTTCTAAATATTTTGTAAATTCTTAATAATAATTCAAATCTTATGTAATCAATCACAATTTTCTTCCCAATCATTGCGCTAAGTGTAGAGAATCTTGTTCGAATCGAAATTTCTTCAAGAAATCTTATTTTTTTGGTCCGATTTTTTTTCTCTCAAATCTTAGTCTTCAAATTATCGTATCAAAAGATTGTGAAATTTTGGTCCCAATTTTTTTTTCTTTCTCGTTTCTTTTCTTTTCTTTTTTTTTTTAGAAACCCTTTTCTTCTGCTATATCAATCAATCTTCGGCCTTCATATTGTTCTTCTATCACGAACTCAAGTGAAAGTGTTCTGAAATTTACGAAAATTTCACCTACGAATACCTACAGAATAATCTATTCAGAAATGAATGAAAAAGTGTAAAACATACACACAGAGACACTCACATACACATTCGTTGAATCTTGTGATGATTTTGATTTTGCAAACAAAAAAAAAATTTTAATCGAAATTAAATTCGCAAACAAACATCTAATTATAATTCGATCAAAAAATTGATGGAGATTATTGCTGCTGGAATCCAAATGGTAGAGAGCATTTAGAAAGAGTTTTGATTGAAAAATAACAACAACAAACTGCTGTTTGTTTGCTAAATTAAAAACGATTAGAAATGAACAATTTTGGATTAACTAACTATTCGATAGGAATTCAATTCATTAGTGAGAGACATAGAAGTGTTAGCAGTCGAAATAATAGAATAATCTTAGCGAATGTTTCCGTTTGGATTTCTTTGAGATTTTTATGGAATCTAATTTGGTTTATCACTACAATAGTGTCAGAAATGTTTTTTTTTCAAATTCAGAAAAGCTTTCGATTATCAGCTTCGATATTGATGTTTATTCAAAGCTTTTCTTTTGAAATTGGGAAAAAAAATTCAAATCAAATCGAATTTTTGCATCAAACGAATATTTTAACGAATTAATTTAAGCAGTGAAGTTCACTTTTCATTCAAATGCAATTTCTTCTCAATGCTATTCATAGCTTAGAAAAAAATCGACGGGAATGGATTCATAAACATCGATTATGCTGGTGAAAAATTTAAATTTTAAATTTCAATTTAATCTAAGGCTTGATAATATCTCATAGCTCACATCTTTTCTAATCCTTCAGTGTGTTAAGAAAATTCAATTCTGATTTCCTTCTGAGACTTTCGATAATGTCTTTATTATAGTTGATCAATCAGTTGTAAGAGTATAATACAGATCAAAAAAAAAAAAATAGAATGGATTCGACCAGACACCTAAGAGGAGAGGGATCACTATTGTAAAATGATCAAAGGTGTTGAAACTACAACAACTTAGGGCAACTTAGAATTCAGCGCAACAAACGATCTTATTTTTAGAGTTCCGACACCTTTGCAGCTATGTGAAAATAAGGTAGCCTATCCAATAAGCTTTATCGCAATTTTTCGTAAAGTTTCGGCTTGAAATGCGCCAAAAATCTTATTCATTCGCATAGAAAACGAATCGGAATCGAAGAATTTAAAGTGAAAAGTTTCCTAAGAATCAATCAATTCATTCGGATTCAAAACTGTTACGTTGTATTCATAAAAAAAAGAGTTCAATAGAGGTGTTTATCAAAATCAAACAAAATCTAACTGGAAAGAAAGATATATCCAAAAAAAAAAAAAAATCTAAATTTTCTATCCAATAAGGGAGGTAGAGGGATAAGAATCAAAAATACCAGAAAAGAGCAAACAAAATTGCAATGCAAAAACATTGCAAACATTTGCAATCCTAACGAATTGAGACACAAAACAAAAAAAAAATCGAAATCATTTACATAATGCTATGTGTTTTGTCTAAACCGAGAGAGAGATTGTTTTGTTGTTTTACGATCACACACCTTTCTTAGTGTTTCTGTTTCTTTGTTTGGAACAACATCAAATGATTAAGAATATTGAGAGAAAAACAAAACTTTCCAATCAGCTTCAATATAAAAAAAAGGAATTCTGACAAGAATTGAAACTTCTAAAACAAAATTATTCCATTTCAAACAGACAAGAATATTCGAAAGTCTACATTCAAAACCTAATGGCATTCGAATGTACAGACTGTGTTTAAAACAGAGGTGTGTGTGTGTGTGTGTGTGTGTGTATGTGTGTTTGTGCGAAAGGTCAAAAGATGATGATTGTGAGAAATATAGATTAGAACATCTCTCTTCATCAATACACCAGTGTTTATAAGTGTTATGATTGCACATTATGGCGATTTGTTTGTTCTTTCGAATTACCCCTTGAAGCTAAACACACGTTTAGTTATTTTAGTTCAAACAATCTTAGGTCAAAAGAAATCAAAAGAATCAAAGACGAAGATAAATAAACCGATCCTCCACAGTTAACATAATCTTTTCCGAATGTTTATTTGCTTTATTTTATTATGCTGATTTAGTTTGTCTAGTTTTCGTTCGGATGTTTGACTGTCGATATATATAGACATACCTCCTTTCACTGGTAGATCCTAAAATCGTTTTGGGATTCGTTTTGCAAATAGGAGCAAAAATTCTAAGAATTGGAATAATAATCATCAAGAATTCATCGTTTTCATTTCTCCAACCATTCTAAAGAATTGCTTCGAGTTTGAAAATTCCATATTGTTCTCGCATATTTTCAAACAATAAAAATCCAATAGAGAGAGAGAGAGAGAGAGAGACTAGATGGATCATCTCAAACCAAATAGCCTAGGATTTCTATTCGATCTAGAAGTTTGCGATGATGTAATCATTAATTTAAATGCACCATCATTTATCCTAGGAACATTTTTGCTATTTTTATCAAATAGAAAAAAAAATTCGAGGTATGAAAAAAAATCAAGATCCAAAATCAACAATTTATATTCAAATGAGACGCTTGAAACGGGAAACAGAGTAGAGCAGTGTAGAACAACAAGATCTCGAATGCGAAACAAGATGAGTTTATGATGATAAGTTTATCTCTCTAGGAGACATGAAAATTGATCACAATAATGTTGATGATAGTGATTGTGCTGTTCTCTCTCTCTCACTCTCTCTCTCTCTTTTTTTTATTAGATTATCAGATCGAGATCGAATTGAATGAGAATTGTGTTTCGAGACCAATATCATTATGATTTGGAACGGAACGATTATGGAGTCGATAAATTTAAAGAGCGTCCCAGGAAAAAAAAATCGATTCTTTAATAATGAAATCAGGCAACTATGGGAACCAGATCCCAACAAAATGTCTGAACGGTTTTTTGAAGGGATCCAATGTGTCGCATTAAATTGGATCCCTTTGCTTTCTAAACTAACTCTTCTAAACCTATTTCGTATTCTATTCAATTTTGATCCATTCTATCCAGTGATGGTCGTCAATTTGATTAGGAAAAAACTTCTCATCTTTTTGGTGGTGGTTCTGACTCAATCATTAATGAGTTCAAAACTCTTTCTCTATCTCAATAGCTCAAACAAACATCAATATTTGATTATCTTTGCTTCAAAATAAGATCACAGCAATTCACAATGTTCGCATTGTTCTTCTCTAATGCTACACTGCTTTCGTAAGAAAAAAAAAGAATATTAACACATTCCTTTGTTTGCGAAGTTTTTTGTTGGTTTCGATCGATTCTTCTGAATCCTTTTTGCATCTTATCATCCAACAAAATGAGATTCTCGATTATTCGTAATTAATTTTCTCAACCGAATCTTAACACATCGGAACAAAAATGACAAAACCAGAACGGAAGAACAATAAAATAATATGGAAGATCTTTAACTGATCACATCTATCCCATTATGATTCTGTTGATTAGTTTTTAGCTTTTTTTTTCGATTAAGAATCACATTAATCGAAGAGGAAAGAATTATTCTATAAGGTCAAAGATAATACCAATAACCTAACAATCACTTTAGGTATTAATTGATTGACTGTAAAATATTAACTAGAAAAATCAACAATTTTTTTCCTACCAAAAAGTATTTATTAGATCAAATCAAAATATAAAGGAATTAAAATCTTCAAAGCAAAGAAAAAAAAAATAACATAAAAACAAAAATGTTAATAATAATAATAATAATAGTAAACACAGATTATTTTTACTAGAATATTTTATCAATGTTTCGATAGAATATTCTCAAAATAAGACAGAGAGAGAGAGAAAATCATTTATGGACACAATGATGATCGATCGATCTAAGAGCGAAGAAAAAAAAAATCATTAAAACTAATAGTTTGATTTCTATCTATTTGAGTTTTTCTTTTCTCTATGTTCAATTATGATTCATCTAGAGTTTGATCTCTTTCAGCATATCAATCTAGATGATTGACTCGAATGCTAATGGATCACCAGTCTGTGTGAGTTAGTGTGGTGTTTTTTTTTTTTTTTTTTTGAACGCTCAAACATTGTAGAATTAATGGATTGAACCGAAGTAAAAGTATTTTACTTTTAGAATAACTAGCTCTAATCTCAAGCATTGATCAATTGTAATCGATCAATCATCGTAATTATCATCTTCTCTTTCATCTTCTCCTTTTTTGGATCATCTTCAACATATTAGCTCTGATAACATAAATCAAGATCGTATAGAATCGAATGCTTTTTAATCTAGAATAATTAAAGGATTAGATCTTTCTTTTCAAGATGATGTTCTTTACGATTCGATCTTTCTTAAGAATTCTCAAGAATTTTTAGGTCAATCAGATTATCGTAGCCATAAATCAATCCTTCACTGATCGATGTTGCAGGAACATAAAAAATAAAATGTAATTTGGTCGCTGATTCTTTGACTGCTATCGGATTAGAAATGATCTCTAGATTCAATCCTCTAGATCAGATCGAATATGATTGCAGTAATGAGATTCTGATCTATCTCTATCTTCCGCAATAATTTTTTCACTCATTCTTTCCACGTTCAAAAAAATGTACTTTTTTTTAGAAAAGAGAAACTTGCTAAAGTTCTTGAGGAAGAGGCTTGTCTGTGTAGAAAAAAAAAAATTTAAATAAAATTGCTTGTCTATCTTACAATAGAAAAACCATCCAATTTTTTCGAATTCCACTGTGAAAAATTCGATCTGTCATAAAAAAATCCAATGTTCTTTGATAATTTGTTGGAAAATTGATTCTACTCATCGCATTGAACTTCGTAAAAGAAAAAAGCGAGATGACAATCAAAACAAAAGAGGCCTAGCAGATAACAATCTCTGATGGGTGTATGCATAATGAACGAAAAAAAGAGTGTTGAAAATAGAACCAGAAAGAAAAAGAATGGAACAATTGGAAACAAATGAAAGAAAAGACAAAAAACCTAGTATGGAATTAATTTAAATTCGAGTCTGTGGTCTCCTTTTTTATGGTACCTTCAAAGCTTCGAAAGAATTTGAAAAAGAAAAGAATATAGAATCGAAACAATGCTATGAACGTGTTCAGAATACGAGCTAGCTTAGTTAGCTAAGAATTTATTGCCCCTTTCATTGCTGTTTTTTTTTGATACCATCGCAGTCAATTATTCATTTGTGAATTGAAACAATTTAACTATAACGAAAGCTAACCTTGAGCTCAGTTAGAGCTCAGTTACAACGATGAGAATGATGTGTGAAATTAATTTCTATTCAAATGAACGCCATTAGATTGCTCGAACGCTCGAAGACTTAATCGCTAATCAGCTATGATGATGAAGATGATACAACACACACACACTCATACATTCAGTGATTTCAAGATTAGAGAAGATGATCCATTTTTATAATCATCTGAGAGACTGAATAAATCTAGAATAGAAATCGGCAATCAAGAAAGTCTTGCTTCATTTACTAATACATTTTCTATTCCGTTCTACCGTTCGTCTAGCTGATTCCTTTCTTGGCTCTTCGATTCCTATTCTCTGGAGCCGAACATAACTAAGGAATAGAGAGAGAGAGAGAGAGAGAGAGAGAATAACACAATCAAATTCTGATGGAATAGAAATAAGAGAGGGAGAGATTGTGTAAGTGAATGGCAATTTCTCTTCTTAAAACGAATTTTTTTTTCCATAATTCCAGGAATCATTTTAGAAAGAAACAAATTTCGCTCTAGGGCAAAAAATTTCTCTATGAAGTGTTGTTGTTGTTGTTGTCGTCTCTTATCAACATCATCTCTCCAACTTAATCTAGCGTTGGAGAAAAATAAAAATTTAATAGAATGGAATAGCATAGAATAGAATAGAATAGGATGACAAATTATACAAACGTTTAGGAAAGAATCAATTGAATATTAATTTGATAGAATCTATGAGTTGAAGCTTTTCTCTTTGATAACAAACAATTCACAAAAGAGAGGTTTGGAGAAAAGAATTTTCAATTTTATTTTCAAAAAAAAAAAAAAAACAATAACAATAGAATCAGAAAATTCGAACAAAATAATTATCAAAACCATTCCACGAAGAATGGGAATCTATTTGGACCAGAAAAAAATTATTAAACGCTACTCTCTCTCTCTCTGAGAGGAAATAAATTTTCTATTCTGAAACTATTCGCTCTAGTCTCAAAAAAGGGTTTCAAATTTTTGCATGGATATCTTAGATCCATGTGTGATCGAAACAAAGAATGTATAGAATTATCAAAATGAAATTCGATTAGATAAAATCCAACAGTGATAAAATTCGGTCCGGAAAAAAAAATCGATTGTTTTTGTGATTCTAATTGATTTAGTTTTCCATCTCAAACTAATCACTCAGTGAGATAATTTCTTCAAGAAATTCTTGATTTTTAATTCTATCTAAATTCTCTCAAAGAGAGAGAGAGAGAGAGAGAGAGAGAGAGAGAGAGAGAGAGAGAGAGAGAGAGAGAGAGAGAGAGAGAGAGAGAGAGAGAGAGAAATCATTTTCTTTATTTTCAAGAAAGAATTTTTTTTTCAAACCGAAAGAGAAATAAATAGATTGAGAAAAGTAATCAATAATTAATAAAGGAAACAATCAAATTAGTTTAGTTATCTTTACGATTTTTTCTTGAGATTTGATTATAAAATAGTGAAGATTGAATCCACAGAAGGAAACGAAAACAAGTTTAAAAAAAACGGAGACAAAACTCATCAAAGTTATTACTTTTAAATTTTTCTAGAAAAAAACCTCAAAACTAAGATTAGACCAATTGTTAGGTCCAATTGTTAGCTCAGTGAGGGTCTAGAGACCCTGAAACTCTGAAATGAATAGCCTTAAAATTGCCTAGAGCTCATACGAGAAAGTTAAATTCGAATAAAATGCCGCGAGATTAACCTACGTTTCCTTAGGACTTATTTACTAATGAGGTAATCTTTTTATTTCAATATTGTCCTGACCTTTGACCCTAATTAAATCACAAACTTGATAGCTTTTTCTAAAGCAAACGTCACATTATTCCGTACAAGTGTATGTGCTTTCTAGCTGTAAATATATAAAGCAAAAAAAAAAAAAAAAAGATGTAGGAAAGTGGTAAATAGAAACTAGTGATAATCAGGCATTCGGTCAAAGATCAGAGGCTAATCTGAATCGAAAGAGTTGCTTTTTATAACCTACTATTAGCTAAAGTTTGGTTGGAATTTGTTAGAAAAAAGTAATGCTAAGCTAGGTAAAGAGAAAATTAGTGTGTGTGTGTGTACAGGTAAGCCCATAAACTTGTGTGACAGGTTCTTCTTCTCGGATCGATTTCTTGAGCATTTCTAGGTACAAGTATATATTTATAAGAAAAAATTCTTTTTCAGATTTATATCAAATTGATTTGAAATTTCTCAAATTCGCTTTAAATATTCGAATTTTTTATTTCGCTTGGAAACAATAATGTCCATCATCGATAAAGAGAGCGACGAGTTTAGCGTTAAAGGTTCCAGAGAAACGGTCGATTACTCTGGAAAAGTCACTCTTCCAAAATGGGCCGATTTGGAAAAAATTCGTTTAGCTCAAAAATTACATAATCGATATAGATTCAGTTTGAGCATAGCACATCTAGATGGTCTGCTTTGCTTGGTTTTTATCGAGACCATTCACCGAACTCTCTTGAACACCGGTAAATCGGACAGCTATGTGGCATTGTTTCGGCGTTATTTCGATACATTGATGCATGTGAAAAAATGGTACGAAAATGATTTTTGGATCGAAAACAATCCAGGCTATCAATCATTACAAGAGGTATTGATGATTTGAGAGAAAAAGAAATAATTCATCAATTGCTTTCTCAATTTTCAATAGGTAAAAGAAATGCATCGAAGAGTTTCCGATAGCCAAAACGAAAATCTAAAGGATGGTGATGTTCGATCGATCTCGTTGAAAGATATGGCTTTGACACAAGTGAGACCATAAAAAAAGATGAAATAAATGAAGAGTAATCTTTTTTTTTCTCTTAAAGTTTGCATTCATAGGCTTCATCATTCTCTGCCCTGAACAGCTCGGATTTAGTACCAAAAAAAAAGATCTCGAAGCAGTGGCTCATTTCTGGGCAGTCTGTGGATCGATGTTGGGCATTCCAGACGAATACAATCTCTGTCTTGGTGAATATGATCGAGTCAATCGACGATGTCGAAAGATACTCGATGAAGATTTTCGTCCGAGAATGGAGGAATTCTCCAACAAGTCTAGCGAGATGTCCGAGAAGATTTATTTCGTTTTTAACAGAGTGATCGCTTTATTTAGCTACAAAGCAACGATGAAATATCTCTTCGATACGCTTCAATTACAATGCCCTTTCCAAATGAATCTTTTCGATTCCTCGGTTTTAGCTGTGATGAAAATTATAATGAAACTATTCTATCGATTCACAATTGTTAGACTATGTTTCAATTATCTCTCCATCATTATGGTTCAGGTGGCAAAGATGAAATTCGTTCAAAATCGTATCATCAGAAATCTTCGACTTCTTGATTTAAAATCTCAATAATTTTGCCTCAGATCGATCAAGATTTCGATACGAATGTTTCGCGTTCCAATTCATAGCAAACTAAATGAAGAACGAAAGGATGATTTGACCATTTCTTCATCGATACTTCCTCTTGATTTATATTTTCAGATCTATCTTTTTCGAACATTTTGGACCAAATATGTTGAATCCGATCAAGCTCGAAATAAATCAAATAGATTCCATTCAATATTTGTTCTTGATTTAAATTTTTCGATTGTAAATATTTCAGCACATTTTGTGCATTACGTAGGTTTAAAGTTTTTCTACCTTTTCTAAATCGGCCAATGTTCTGTTCAATTTCTTTGATTGATTTATTGAAATAAACTTTCAAAAGTGATTTGAATTCGATCATATAGGAATTGTTTCGAAACATTCGACGAAATTTTTCATGCGAGCGTAACAATTTCGCTATCCCAACAAATTCAATTTGAACTTCTTTTTGTCTTAAAAGACGGAGATTTTTCGAGACCAAATCGATATTGTAAATGATTCGCAAGAAATTATCGTCGCTTTGAAATGATTGAAGCTCAGGAATCTTCTCGAATTTTATAAAATTTCTCTCTAATTTTTTCTCGCTCAATTTGAGTATATAAATTGCTTGTATCAATTGTTTGTAATTAGACAGATATTTTTTCAAAAGTAAATCAATTCGATGTTCCAAACTGTTGGCATCAATATTGATGAGATTTTTGCGACTAAAAAACACCGTCTTTAGCTCATCGTTCTTTTGAAGATGAACATTTTCAACATGTTTCAGCAAGTTATCGGTATCACAGGTCGCTAAGAAGTCAATGTTTCGTTGTATGAAATCGTCTGAGAAATTGATTTTGGTTTGAAAAATTATCAAATTAGTTAACGCCTTAGTTATACTGGTAGATTCGATCAGTTTATTGATTTCGGACTCTTTCAATTTATAATCTGATAAGATCTTCTTAAGATATCTAGCAAATATTTTAGATCTTACTTCTTTGAGTGTCATTGAATCATCGAATTCTGTTTTCGATATATTGATGGCTTTTGTAGAGTCAATATTAGTCGCAATATAATTGAGAAGAAATTTGATCATATCTTTATCAGTATCATAGATTTCATCAATTTTCAGCGCTTCAATGGTTTTATTCATTATATTTGGCAATGCTTCAATCCGTTTGATTTCAAACCCATCAAAACCCAACTCTTGAAATATCGAAATTTTTGATTTAATTTCATTCAAAGATAACTCAAATATATGCAGATTATGTGTAAGATCATCATTCTTGAAATAAGATTGAAGTAAATCCAATTTCGAAACAAAAAGATCATGATCGATTCGATCCGATTCGGGTTGAAATCTCATCGCAACCAAATTGGCTTTATGTTCTGACATTCGAAATCTCTCCAATAGCAAAGATTTGATGGCGTCATTACGTCGATCATTGATGCAAAATTTGCTTCTGATCAAAATCAAAGATCCAAAGACTGAAGGATTCAATTGTGAGAGTCTATTGGAGAGAACAAAATGACTTGATTTGAACAAGATTATTTTAGCAAACATTTTGCATTCCCAAAACGGAGATCATTGAAGATCACAAGAACTTTGAAACATATGATGACATTCTTGTTCAGTCAAAATAGAATTTTGGATCAAATTTGGAAGAGTTGCAAAATTTGAATAGGAAAATTAAAATTTTATAACAAAAATTTTAATGTTTGAAACAGAGATGATTTTCAAAAACCATCAAATATTTCTTGATCCATTCAAACAAATCAAATAAATTACTTTTTCAAATAAAGAAATAAAAACAAGAATAACAAGAGAAGAAACCAAATTTGCTCGAAACCAAATTATAGCATAATGTTGTGGGGAAAAAAACAATGATGATCTAAAAAATCGATGATAATCAATGGACTAGAAGATCTTGATTTTGGAAATGAATCTGTTGTTGTTTTGATTGTTGTTGTTGTTGAGCTAATTTCTTGTTCGAAAAATGGCTAGGATTATAATTAGGATTGGTGACGAATCGGACTTGTTTGCTATTGTTGCTATTCGTTCTGGTCGAATTGAGATCTTGGATCGGAATATGTGTTCGAATATAATCCATAACAAAGCGGAAACGGTTCGTTCGGAAAAGATTGCTAGAATGAAATGAAAAGCGAAAATGTTAGAGAAATCAAACCGAAATAGCTCATTAAATTTACAATTTGATTGAAAGCAAAATTAGAATCAAACTAATCAGAATGAATATAAGCCAGAAGAAGAGACTAGCTCGAGATGACGAGGATTCTGATCCATCGAATTTCGATTGAGTCATTTTCTCGATTATCAATGAATTGAAGTCTGTTTCGTTTTGCTTTTCATTCTGCTGCTGTTCTTGAATGTTGTCGATTTTTGGTCGACTATCATCATTGATCGAAGAAGAATCACTACGATTCTGTTCGTTTTCATCATGAACCCATGTATCACTGAGCTGGTCTTTTTGTTTAGAGAAAATAAAATCAAAAATATTATCCAAACTGAGAATATGGATGATTGGTTTCTTTTGTAACATCGACCGATTTCTTATGCAAGTTTTGCCCCCATCTTTTGTTTCGTATCCAAGCGAACATCGACAAACTGGACCATAGTTACCAATCAAACAAAGATGTGGGCATGATGAATTGCGATTACAATAATCATAAATTTGTTTCTGCTCTAGTCCAGAGATTATCTTCAAATTATCATTGTCAAAATCTTTGTCTGGTATTCGTTGCCAATCAATCGACTTTACCGATGAATTCAATGAGGCTCGATAAAGTTTTGGCGAGTCAGCATTGGTCCAGTAAATACCAGAATCGATCATCACCAAAGATTGCACCGTACCAACATGAGTTTGAATAAATCGTTTAGGTTGATAGCTATCCATTAGATTGAAATGATTTTTTAAAGTGATGAAATCAATCTTCTGTATGATTGGATCGCCCCAAATCAGTTCATCAAAAAATGTGGTCATCGTCATTGGTAGACCAAGCTCGGTTTTCAGAACGTTTCTTAAAAAAGTTCCATCCATACCTAAGGCCACGATTTGAGCATGTTTAGTTTTCAATCCAACATAGATCGTTTTGGTCGGTGCATCGATTGTCATTGAAATTGGTTGTTCCAGTTTGCTGTTTATGATTGCACGATGGCTATTGTTGACACTCGCGACTTCTAAGCTTCCTTTGATGATATCCACCCAATAGATGTTATCAGTATTGATATCGTAGCTCAAACCAAAGACACCTTCAAGATCATAATCGATTAAAACTTTCAAATGATTGCTTAGGCCTTTTTTCAAGTCAACCATAACGATTCGATCTTTGAATTGATCGTAAAGATACAGCTCTTCACGATGGTGATTGTAGGCGAGATCATGGATCGAGAAGGCTATTTTCAAAGAAATCTGCTCGAAAGGATTCGTTATAGAATCAGGAAAGTATTTGAACAATTTGAATCCAGTGCTAACAATCAAAAATGAATGGCCTTGTTTGCTCACACATGTTCGCTGATCATTATCAAGATAGGTGTGATCAGGGCAATAACAACTGAAAGAATTATTTGTTTTAATCAAGCATAAATGTGAACAAGGATGATTGCGGCATGGATTAATCGCTGAAGAAGATCTTTGCAAAAGTGGATGCATCATACTGATGCCATAAAGTCCTCTACCTTTGTTCAATGTCGGTCGAAAGATTGTCTCATGATTATGACAAGAGATCTTACCACATTTGATCAATTGTTGATAGGTCCAATCGGTCCAGTAGAGAAGATTCTCGAAAACAAACAGCGAATACGGTTGACGTAATTTATCTTTGAAAACTGTTTGGCGTACTTCGATATCGAAATCATAATATTCAATTAGACCATTTTTGCCTTCACACCAATAAAGACGATTGGTTTCTTCATCGAAAACCAAATCATTTGGCCACTCAATATCTCCAAACATTTTGGTAGCATCGGATCCATCCATTTTTGCACTAAAAATACCATTCTGCTCGCCCCATTGTGTCCAAAAAAGCATTGCTTTCGTTGGTAGAACTAGAATCCCTCTTGGTGAAGGCAAATAATTCATCAACGTGGCGCATATCAGCGTCTCAGTGCTGCAAACTATAATACGATTTTTGTTGAATTCAGTCAAGTAGATATGATTCGCTAGCCAATCGACCGATAAGCCTTCAATTTGACTTTGTGAATCATGGAACAATAATCGCTTCTCTTGATTGATAAACGAACTAGATGATGCAATATTATCAATACTGTTAAATGAAATCGAGAACACAGAACTGTACGATTCATTTTTGAAAATCGAGTAGAAAAGTTTTTTCTCGCTAGCCAAAACATCGACCGTTACGATCGTTTCGGATGGATTGGTACTTTTGATCGCAGGAAACATTGTCTGTGCTCGTAAATCATAGCCATGTATATCCAAACCTGTTGAGAAGAATAGTATCGGAGATTGAGTTTTCGCTTTACAAGTGGAATTGTTCACAAGATCATAGCCTTGATGGCAATCGCAACGATAATGTCCATCAGTATTGATACAGATATGATCACAATAGTTTGCGATCTTATTCTCCGCACACTCATCGTAGTCGGTGCATTGTTTTTGGTTGATGAGTTTGTAGCCAGGACGACAATAGCAGCTTGGTTTGTTCGTTTCGTTATCGATCATACAAAAATGCTCACATTGTTTTGCATCACATTTTTTCACATGACAAATCGATCCTTCATCATCACCGTGAGGACAATCTTTTTGATCGTTGCAAACTAGATTCAAATCGATACATTTGTTTCCCATGCATTGAAATTTGTTATGTTCACGATCGCAGAACGAAACCTTTTGAAATTGGGTACAATTTTTCTCATCCGATTGATCGGCGCAATCAAAGATCCCATCACAACGCCATGTTTTCGAGATACATTCACGATTATTGCAACGAAAATCATCACCGCAATCATCCTCAGCTGTGGTACAGTTTCGTTCATCCGATTCATTGAGACATTCTGCGATACCATCACAAACCCATCGTTTGGGAATGCAATTTTGCATCTCATCACGACAATCAAAACTATCATCTGGGCAATTGGATGTAGACTTTCCGGTCTGTTTCGAATCGGTTCCTGTCGATGATAGAAATGAGGACGAATCATCATGAAAACAACCAGCCAATTCATCTCTATTGTTTCCACAATCATTATCGCCATCGCAACGGAAGAAGCCTGCGATGCATTTTCCGTTCCCACAATCGAAAAAATTCGCTGAACATTGTTTAGCATAGCAAATCGATACTTTTGAGAAACAAAAAACATTCAGAATTAAGAAATCAAGAGTGTGATAAAGATTCGATTACCTCTATTAACGAGCAGCAAAAATAGAATCAAGATTGGAGAAATCAATTTCCGGTCCATATGCTTTTCTTTTGTTCTACCTATCTAAGGTTTTCGTGAATAAAATCACCAAAAAAGCTAAAAATCAAATTTTTTGTAATCAAATCAAATCAAATTATAAATATTTTCTTCTTTATTTTTCAGAAGTAATCTTTTCTCAGTTTCGCATAAAAAAAAGTGGATAATTTATCACCATCACCATGCCATTCAATCAATCATTTGATCGTCAAACTTGCGAATTCAATGCGAAAAAAAAATCAATCAAAACAATCGCTATGTCTACGATAGACTGATTAAATTGTCTTCGATCAAAGTTCTTTTCTTTTTAAAAGTTCATTGATTCAACAATTCAATGTTTAGCAATGACTATTGTCGTCAGTGAGACTATAGGCATTCGAAGTGATAATTAATATCGGTTCTATTATCATCAATCATCACCACCATCATCAAAACCAATCATCTTGCGATAAATTTAGTTTCGATTTGTTTAGATTGTCCGTTATCATTTTTGATCATCAAGAAACTATTCGATGTTAACATCTAATGTTTTGTCAAATTTTTATCTCCAATTTAGAAGTCTCCATTCTCTTTCGCTTTTTGGATGAAATCTTTTTTCGCGCGGTTAGATTTGGAATGAAATTTTCACTGTCATCTGTTTAATAATAATCGAATCAAATTTATAGCAAACAATTTTATTAATAACATCAAAGGATTTCTCAAATTATTACAAATTTTAATCCAAAGCACCGGAAATGATGATTTTATTTTTGTTAGACTAACTCTAATTAATCATAACAAAGCAACTAGGAATCGAAATCGATCGAAATTAATCGTACATAGACAAATTAATATAAAATAATCATTATTGCTTTAATTAATCTCATTTGATCTGATCTAATCAATCTAAAGTTTCGCTAGAATGAAAATGATCGGATGCTATTCTCGTTGTCGATGAGGAAGACTTTGAACGAAAATTTCTTTTCGGTTTTAATAATTATTATCATTGATTAATTTACCACCTGTTTGATTCTAGTATTATGGTAGTCATCTTAATGATCTTAATGCTGAACACATAAACATCAACTAAAAATAAATCCAATCAAACAAATTGATTTGAATCTAACTCAATTAACTCCAAAGTTTGTCGGATTCATAATCGATGGGATGATTCGATTGATTTTGTCTTTAGTTACCATAAAATTTGTTTGAATTTAGTCGATGTTTCATCGTTTTTCCAAAGTAATGTAGCTGTTTGTGAATTCTATGTTATTACAAAATTTGTGATCGAAGATTGAGGTATTGCTTCCATAAGAGTCGATTAGAATCCGATCGAACGGACTAGGTTAATAATTATTAGAAAAATAAAATGAGGAGAAAGATCAACATTTTCCAATTGCACAATGAGAGACACAATTAAAAGGATTTTGAAATCGAAAGACAGAGAAAGAGAACTCGAACCTGAAACGAATCGATTTTGTTCGATTGTCAATCAATCAAACTCATTCTCTATAGCTGATAAATCAACAATTTTGAAACAAAGAACAATATTGAATTGTTCAATCTAAGAAAATGAAAGGGTGAAAGATGTTCACTTATGGAACGCTTTCAGATTCGAAAATATTCTCAGCTCTCTAAGGTCTGGACAAAAATTGTTTGCTTCGTTTTCGAATCGAAACGAAACAAAAAACAATTTATTTTGAGATTGAAAATAAAAGAGAATTGACCAAAGTTGTGTGTTCCAAACGATCGAATGTGATTGGAACTACAATCATCATCTTCATCATCGAAAACAATGTGATCTGAAACACAATAAAAAAAAAATTGAAATCAAAGAGTCGAATTTTTGATAGTTTGCTGAGTTGTTTACGATCAAAATCTTAACCGATCGTTTGTTTGCCACCACCGCAATCATCATCATTTTGATCATTGCTTAAATGATCAAACATAATTTTTATTGCTTCATTTTTCGATCTCATCATTTCATCTCTCTCTCTCTCTCTCTCTCTCTCTCTCTCTCTCTCTCTTTCCTTCTCTCTTGAGCTGATAGACAATAGAAAAAAAACGTTTTCTCGTAGTGAACGGGTTCCACTTTCGATGGAAAAGAATCGTTTGTTGATCTATTTTTGAAAAAAACAAGAGAAACAACAAAACCAATTTCTTTCTATTTCACAACAATTTCCTCTTCAATTTGGACCATTATGATATGTTTCGATCATCGACATTTTTTTCCAAGATGTAGAGATCATCGAATGGAGACCATTTTTAGAATTTTCGCTCGATCTCTCTTCGGTCTAGATTGATTGAATGATTATCTGTATGAAATGAAACAAAAATAGACTTCCTTTGGATGATGATGATTTATTCGGACCAATGTAGAAACTCTTTCTTTGGGAAGGAAAAAAAATAGAGAAAAATAGGATTTTTCTGATCAAAATACCCTCTGCACCTGTTTGTTGTTTGACTGATTGATTGTTTAGTAGATTAACCTTCAACCAATCATCACAACCGACCACAAACGGTTGAGAGTTTACGGATGTAGGCGTTACATCTACGCTCATATTCTCTGCTTCGATAATCCAAAGATTAGAGTCTAATCCTATGATTAATTGGGCGACAGACTATTAATCATTGATCAATAGAAATTAGAGCCAAGTATTGTTCAAGATAGTGAGCAAAACATCAAAAGAAATAGACTGAAAATCACCTAGATGATAAGAATTAGTAGAAACAAAGTAGAAAGAGTAAAAGATATTGAATGAAGATGATTAACAAGGCTAATTAATTAGGCGAACTCTTCCGGGTTACCCTTGGTTCTAGTCCGACATTTCATATTACCCATCATCGTCGGTCTCTATTGTTGCATTAAAACTAATCTAACAAAAAGTTGAAACAAAAAAAAGCAGTACTTAATAATAATATTTCTCTCGATGAAATAGGAAACAAAAGAAAAAAAAATCAATAATTAAATCATTCAATCACAAGGAATGGAATGAAGAGAGATGGGCGCTCATTTCTCATTCTCTTCAAAGTTTTCTTTCGCTTGAAACTATTCCTATTATAAGTTTCTAATGTTTTCTTCCTAATTTCGTTTTTGGCATAGGAATAGATTAATTTTTATTTTTTTCATTCTATTCTTTCTTTTTCGATCGCTCGATCATCTCGTCTGCTTTTTTTACCTTCAAAATTATCGTAATTGGCCATTAGAATCATTTGATCATATTGTTATGCTATTATTATAATAACTATTCCAAACTTGACGATTACGTTATTTGCAACAAGAGAAAAAAAACCCTTAAAAAATAATAATAAAGACTCTTTCGTTAAACATCTTTCTCTAGAGAATGATGAGAACCTCAAGAGATTTTCGAAGATCAAAACTAAAAGAGGTAAAGAATTGAAAATGATTAACGAGAGGCTAAGCTAGTGGAGGATGTGTTTGTTTCGATCAAAAATTTGCATAACGAAAAACGAGGATGGAAAAGAAATCAACTCATCATCTCGAACGACCAGTTAGATTAGAGAATCATCAAAGAAAAGGTCTCATCGGATGAGCCATCATCGCCATCATCTGATGGTTAGTCTATGGATGATGAGCTAGTGATGATGGCGATGGTGGTCATAGTGATGATCATTTTCGTTCATTTTCCGCGAGAATCAAAAAAACGATCAAAAATTCCTCTTTTCTTCTCTTCCATTGTTCATCACTAGCGATGAAGACAAGAGAAACAAAACAAAATCGATTCGATCTGGTCTCAATGAATGAATGAATGAATGTGGTATTTTTGCATCGAATTTTCGCAACAAACTGTTGCAGTGGTAAAAAAAAAAAACACCATTATTTTCACATCGCTATCAAGGTGATGGATATCAATCTGATCAGGTTCTTCATACTCCATCTTCAACGACATCAAGACCCAAAGAGATCGGTAACGTACTGGAATCGTAACTCTTCTATAGGGTATAAAATTTTTTTTTCGGCGACATCGAGAAAAAAGATACCGATTGTCATCATCATTGTTGCGAGATTGTTTCGTTTTTAATGTGATTGTCATCATCATCTTCGTCTATGATGATTTGATTGTTGCTAAAATTCACACGAATGTACAACATTGAAATGTGCATTAGAGAATAGAGATTGACATTCAACAGGTTAGAGTTACATAATTAAGATTGCGATAATAAATCTTGTAACAAAATTTTGCTATTCTTCTCTCTCTCTCTCTCTCTCTCTCTCTCTCTCTCTCTCTCTCTCTCTCTCTCTCTCTCTCTCTTTGGCTCTCTCCTAGCCTTTTTTTTACCTTTTTTTCTTATTTTCTATTATCTTCATCCAAACTTGTTACTTTTGAATGAATTTTTTTTTTGGTCGAAAAAAAAAATTTATGCATTTCTTCATTATCTCAATGATGATGTGGATGATGATGATCCACTTGCGGAGCCATACAGACTCTTGAATGTCCCAGATTTTGCTCACACATCACACTGACACTCATTCTCGGGTTTCGTTGTGAGATGAACGATTTTTTGTGTGCTTTGCGAAATAAAATTTGTTCGCAGCAAACAAAAATTCATAGCTTTGTTTTGTTTTTCTTTTTTTTTTTTATCTCAAACATAAACTAACTATTAATAATCTCTCTTCTCGCTCTCTCTCTCTCTCTCTCTCTCTCTTTCTCTCTCTCTCTCTCTCTCTCTCTGTATCTAGCCAATCCATCCATCCACCCACTTCACCTGAATTCGATGGATTTTTATGGCGAAAAAAATGTAAACTCGTCTTCTCTCTCTCTCTCTCTCTCTCTCTAGCCGAAAACTGTTTGAATTCATATTTTGTTGTTGTTGTCATTTCCTTTCTAGGTTTTAGACAGTCTATTATCATCAAACTGATCATAACTGATCAAAAGTGAGGTGTTCTCTTTTTTTCTGTAATCTAGCTTTTCTAGTCTTCAATTTTCGAACATAAATTGACTCCAAAATGGAAATGAAATTGACCTAGATCGAAGAGAATTCGTTTAGTTACGAACGGTTAATGCTGTCTCTTTTCCCATATTGTTTATTGTTTGGACAGTTCGATTTCTGGTGATGATGTTCCGTTAATTATTAGCCGGCCATTTTCTCTTTCTCTGAAATCGATCGAAGCTATCTTTTTTATTCGGATCCCCAGAGATATTTTCAAGTTCTCATTTGAATTCTAAATTTTAATCATCTAAGATTCAAGACTTTCTTTTAGGTATTCGAATAGGAAATTTGTAATAATTAAACTCATTTCTTTTCAATTAATCGCATTCGAAAGAGACGAGAAAAAAATAATCTTAGCAAAATATAGATCGAACACAATGAACCGATTTCATTCATTCTGTTCCGTTCGATTCAAACTTTGATCTTTAAACTTTTCGAATGATCCACCGGACTCGAAAATGAATGGCGGTGATGGTGATTGTGGTGATGATGAGTGATAAGAGAAAATCATTCATCACAACCAATCAAACATGAAACATCGATCAAAGAATATTAAACAAATCTTATTGATTGAAATTTTTTTCTCCTCTTTTTCTTTCGTTTCGCAACATCAAATGATCGAAGATCTCTCGATCTAACCGATAAATAAAAACAAGATTTATTGACATTAAATGTCGACAGTGAATGATTAGAGCTAACAACACTGAACACCATCCTCATTATAATCATCTTCATTCTCTCCCATATTCTCATTATTTAGGCCTAAATGCTTTCGAATTAATATTTGTTCGAAAGTATCCAATTGAATTGAAGAAAAAAAAGGAAAAAAAACAATAACAGTCTCTCGAAAATGTTTCACTGCAAAGATTGAACTATTGCATAGCTACCATGGGAAGTGTTTGTGTAAATCAAAATCATTGTGAATAGTTCACTTGTATCATTCGAATGATTTCGATTTCAACCTTCGACCGATTAGATTGATAAATGTCATCAATGAAATCTTTTGAGTGACAACAAACAAACGCAATGAGCTTTTCTTTTTCAATTTTTTTTTTCGACACCACCAACGAATTACATTGATCATTTCAGATTTGTTCCTTTTGATCTTTTTGTTCATCTTCAACAAAACGATAAAGACTACTCGATGATTAGAAGATAATAATCGTAGTATCTTGTTCGAAATGGATCAAAATCTTCGCTAGAGAGAGAGAGAGAGAGAGAGAGAGAGAGAGAGAGAAAATGATTGCTTTTGATTGATCTTGATTGAAAGTTTCCGGTCCAGATTTCTTTCGAAATCCATTCGATGATTAAGGTGATCTTTATGAAGCTTTTCTAACATTGAAATACAAAAAGCTACACTAACAATCAAATAATGAAGCGGAAAAAAAACTCCAAAATTATTGAATGAGAAGGAAATTGGCACCAATAGTAATGAAATGAAATTTACTTAGAATCTTTTTTTCGATCTAATAAGAGCTGGCAAAAAAAAAACAAAATTAGGTTTATTCAATTTCCTGTTTCCAATCGTCTTGTTTTGGAAAAGCAAGTCCCATTCTCTTGGATCTGAGATTCTAGATGCTAAATTTCAAACTCGAACATTTTCTATCGGATCCGCCAGACGACTCCAGCCTAGATAGTTTTCTGTCTTTTCGTTCTCAATTTTGCTCTATAAATCGATCGGATCAGAGTTTCGAATCTATTTTATTCGTTTCATTGCCAAATACTGCACTCTAAGCATTCTTCTTTCTTTCCAATGCGATCGGTGCTTGCCTGGGATTCGCACATCTTCAAACCAGACTCGAGCACAAGATGGGTTTTTCCAATTCCGAATAGTTTCAAGATAACAATGAAAAATGAATGTGTCTCTTTTTGCGAACAATACGGCACAATCGAATCGCTATTGTTTTCTTTATTTCAATCGACCGAGTGACAAACAACGATAGGGATTTGGATAGCTATCACAACGAAACCATTCAAATGGAACCCCCATTCACTCTAGGATTGAGAGTTATAGAAATGTCACTGAGAAAAAATAAGATTTGCAAGAAGACCATAAGATCTAATAGAGCAAAAACAAAATCGAAACGAGAGTGTAGGGAATGAAAAATGGCACACAACAATCATTACCCTAATTTGAAAGGCAGAGAGAGAGAGAGAGAGAGAGAGAGAGAGAGAGAGAGAGAGAGAGAAAACGCAAATTGACTTTCAGTCATTCATAAAATTCAAAAGCTAATTTTATCATTTCTCCGTTTAATCGTTTCAAAACGATCGTTTGGATGTATTGACAAATTTCGATAATTTCTCAGATTTACCGTTCACTCGAACACAATGGATCCACCGATATTTCTCATTTCGTAGCGTTCAAAGAGGCAAATAGGCAAGCAAAATCAAATGTGATTAGCTTGCTGAGATAATAAGGTATCGTTTGCTTATTGGTATATCTCAATTGGAACTCATCATTTTTAGCGCCCCCTTCTCCTCCTACCTCTAAAGATCTCATTATTTTTCTCGTAGATCTTTTTATTAAAAAAAAAAAACAGTCAACATCATAGCTAGGAGGATCTCTTTGGAATCTAGAATCTAAATGTTTTCATAAAACCAAATCGATTGGACGCATTCTACTAGTGCTATTTTGATTTTGACACCAATTTTGGGATCAATTTTTTCGAAACAAAAGTTTCAGTGATTGATTAAGTTGAAATCGAAAAGACTGAAAAGTTTCAACATCTTCATCATCAATCGATGTCATAATGCAGTTTGTTGTTTGCTTGTCGATTCTTTCTGAAACGAAATGAATCGAAGTGATGGACATTCTTTCTCTATCAAATGAAAGAGTCATCAAAACAGATAGTTTCGTTTGGGAAGGAAATCTTTTCTTTGCTTCATGCATAGCTAAGCTTTTACTTGTTTTTTCCATTCAACGGTTACATCAAATTTGCAAGAGACAATTTCGAAGATTTTAATTTCGAAACAAAAGGATACGAATGAATCATCCAAACATCTTTAAAGCCACCATTTCTAATCATTGCGATGGTAGGCGTTGAGTGGAAGGAAGAAAATAACTAGGAAAATTTGTGTTCTCGTTTTGTATCTTATAGCTTGAAACTGTCGGATTAACATTTTCTTTTGCTTGTTCTAGAAGAGATCCTAAAGTTTTTTATTTTGCTGGATCATTATTTTTCCATCGAAGAACAAACAAACATCGAATCATCAAGCCCAAATAAAGCGATGATTGTTCACTCTCTTCTAGACTCTCGAAACAGAAATTTGTCAGCCTTATCGAATCGATTCCGATCGAGAGTGGTGATAGGAACAATGTTCTGTGAGGAATTAATTTTGTTCAAAAAAAAAAAAAAAAAATTCTGCCTCCAGGGAATTTCTAGGGATTGTGGCCATATGCCCGATCATTCAAACATGGTCATCTTTATTCTGCAGTAATCAATTTTTGGAGATATTTTCCCTTATCTTCGTTTGGATAATTTTTTCTAGCTTATCATCTGGATGGATGAGAGGAGAAAGTTTTACGATCACACCACAATCAATTATGGTTAATTAGAGCTTGTATTCAAACTTATGTTGGCCATGTTTAATCTAAACAAATAGAATTGATTTAGAATATCTTGCATATCTTTTTTTTTTTTCATTCACTTTGTTTGATCACATAGATGTGATGTTGTAATGATTGTTTCGTTTTGTTTGCCTTCCATAATGATGATTCATTAATGATTCGCACACCCAACGCACAAAAGATGATGAAGAGAGTTTCGGAATGAAACGGAGATGTTGTGCAATCACAGTAAAGATGAAGCAATCACAGTGCAATTAAATTCGATTCAATAGGAATATTCAGCATGGGTGTGTCGCGCTTTTTTCATTCCACCAAGATTCTTGGTTGAGTCATTAGAATGTTTCAAATTGCAAAAGAAATTGCTTAAAGAACAAAGGCTATAAAGGGATTTTAAATTAAATAAATTTGAAAAGTATTTGAAATTCTTAGGATTGTAGAGAATGTAAAAAATTTGGTATAGAATTCGAGCAAAGTGAAAAGTGAATAATTTTTGCCATTAAATTTATCTCAATTTTAAGGATTCTTCTTCTGCTACTTTTTACACTTCTCAAAACCTTATCATACAAAATAGATCTCTGGTTCTCTCTTTTTGCCATCAACCAGCACAGACCAATCGACCAACCGATAGCTTTGATCTGGATTAGCAAGATTATTGTATAATTAAAGGTTTCGACCTCTCAAAAACTAACCCACGGCACATAAAACAAGATCGTCACAGCATGACGACGACAACCACATTTACTACGCTAGAGAATCTTTATTAACTCGATTGTCGATAGATCTTGCCAACATAATTAAGATTATTATTGTATTTGAATCTCATCTATCAGATCTCCGATTGATTCTCAATAGAATATTTATCCGATCACACAGAGTGATATATGTCCCAATACCGATGATGATGATGATGTTCTTTTTTGCATCTATAGCCGTGAAGAAATTAATGGAGATTATGTTTCAAAATGAGTCACTAGAGATGGAGAGTGAGAGAGGGGTAAGGCCTAGAAAACAATCGAATGAAAAAAGTGAAATGTAGAGAGGGAGAGAGATTTGAAATTCGAATTCGAATCTGAAAAAAAAACTGCGAGAAGAGGAGTAGAGAAAAAGAAGAGAAATGTTCATTCGAATTCGAATTGATAGCGACAAACAAACGAAAAAAAAACAAAACCTAGCAAGCCAGATAGTTAGCTCAGATTTAATACAATCAAAATGGACTTTCAAAGCGATAGAGATCGAGAGGGAAACAGAGAGAGAGAGAGAGAGAGAGAGAGAGATATGCATTTTAGTAATAAGGATCAAGCTTGAGAGAGAGAGAGAGAGAGAGGAGAAAAGAAAGCGATACTATTGGATGGATTAGGGGAGAGAAATGAAATTTGGACACACAAACACACACACACGCACACATACATTTTCAAATGTTTGACGAAAATTCGAATCTCTAGGGCAGCGAAAACAAGCGTTCAAGAAAAAATCTTGTTCGATTCGTGGTCTATCATTTAGTTATTGTCTGTCATCGTCCAAACACCAACACCATCAACAAAATCATCATTGATTGCTGTGTTTTATTATCATCAACCTCACTATTATCATCATCCAACATCAGATTTTTTTCAGATTTCAACTCTAAACATTAATTGATGTGTCTGTGAAGATCATAAGAGAGGGAGAGTGTTAAAATAATGTTAGCGCTTTAACCCGAACCAACTTTAACATAGCCACCAGAATATAGTACTCTTGATAGTGCTATCAACAATAATAAGAAAGAGCTAAGAGAAATTTGGAGAAAAATTTTTAAATATTAAACAAAACTACGACCGAAACAAACAAAAGCTTTCGATACCGAAGGAAAAAATTTATTCCATTAGTTTTGTGGTTTAGATGTGATTGTTTTTAGCAATTTTCATTTCTTCAAAACGAAGACATAATTTTCGATTTTATGAAACATTAAGTTATCTGCTCTCATCTAACGAAAATTCCAAAGGTTTGTATTTTTTGTGTTCTGGCTGAAATTATACTATTTCTCCGAATCAATGACTATCTGATCGGTCAATTAGATTCTATGCCTTCATCTAATGATTAAACCATATTTTGAAATTCTATCCGATTGATAGTTCTACACTATTTAATCTGTACATCTCTAATCCGAAATTTCAAGTGCCAAATCATTTATTTTTAGGCTTTCCGATCAATTTCTTGTTTAATTTTGATAAGCGATATTTCGTTTAGATTTATCACTTAAACTTCGATTCTTTGCTTTCGAAAAGCTAATTTAAACGCGTCATTCTAGTTGAAATTTAAAAAATCCCGGTTAATCCTCAAAAACATTTCGTTGAAATCAACGTGTTCATTTTAGCTTGTGAGATTGGGTCTGGAATTGCGGTACCTCGCCCAATACCATTCCAACTGCAGCAAAAACAACGCATTTGATATCAATGTTTTTTTGATGCCGCCATTTTGTGAATGTCATCCCCCAAGTTTGAATCAAGCGAAATAAGTTATTGGGCGGTATGCGTCATCCATTCGATCCCATTGTGGTGGTCATTGTTCCGATCCACATCTTCAGATGTTATCCAAAATAAGAGTTTGGCTTGAAAGGCACAATTGATCGCAATCACATTTAATGCTACTTCCACTTCAGTCTTAACATTCTTTTCTCTTTTTCATTGTCGCATTGCGAATTTTTCTTCATCTTTTTAACTGCTGTAACAACCTCCCTCCGCTTGGACGGTTCGTTGGCCGCCACCGAATTTGCATAGCGAGAAAAAAAATGGTGGTGGT
This sequence comes from Sarcoptes scabiei, assembly GCA_020844145.1. Lineage (NCBI taxonomy): Eukaryota > Metazoa > Arthropoda > Arachnida > Sarcoptiformes > Sarcoptidae > Sarcoptes > Sarcoptes scabiei. The sequence goes on from CP080488.1 coordinate 2,037,774, forward strand.
TGGACGGTCATATCTTCTCTCTATCAGTGATGAAGAGATCTATTGAGTGTGGCCATCGAAAATCTGTATTATACTAGAAGCGCACTCACACACACATCTCGTTGGCGATGTAAATCTTGTTTTGGGCTAGGTTCAGGACTCGCTTTATGGTCTGGTTTGGTCTGGTCTGGTTTTATTTCCTATGAACGCGTAGTGGCAGTAGCCGTTGCTGATTAAATTCATTTTTCTACACAAATCTTGTGCTTTGTGACCATTCATCTTCTCTCAAGCTTTTTCTCTTAAAGTACACTTTTTCTCGCTTTTATTCATGCTGCATTGAAATTGAATCAAAAAAAGGTACTATGAGAGAACTAGTGACTGTGGTGACTAAGAAAGAAAAAAGTGAGATTATAATGATCGTTGCCGAATAATAGGCACCACCGCCATAGCGATCCTCTTTGTAGTGTGTGTATTTCAATTTGCCGATCTTCGAAAAGTTTTCTTCGCGATTTACAATTTGAAAGATCAAATTCTTTAGATTTTGTTGTAAGATTTTTGCATTGAATTGAAATTTCTTTGCAGTAAAAAACCTTAATTTCTAGATTTTGAATCGTTTTTATTACAAATTTGAAGTGTTATATCCCGGCAAATTTTCTTATTTAATTTTATTTTGAATCATCGCCAACAGATCATCGAAAAAACATTCAATCAAAATGACCACCACTGAGAATGAGAGTAAAGTTGAAACTCCAAAACCGGAAACGTTGACCGAAACTGTTGCAGAATCCAAAGATGTTGACGTTAAAGAACAAAATTCTGTTCCCGGATCGCCTACTAAAAAATCTGAAACTTTGAAGCCGGCACTCCAAGTGCATAAAAAAGATTTTGAAAAAGATGTCGTCTATCTATATCAATTCGTTCGATCAGCCACTATTCCGTCGTTATCTTCTTGCTGTTTGAAAGTCGAGAATTGGCTTCGAATGTTTGGAATCCGTTATGAGGTATAGAAATTGATTGTATGCCATCCTGTTTTTCTAATTCTCCTCAATTTAATCATAGAATGTCGATCACAAACTTCGATTCAAATCTAAAAAAGGACAATTGCCGTTTGTGGAATTCAACGGCAAAGAAATCGATGATTCTGATGTTATCATCAAAGAGCTATCTAAATATTTCGACAAAGAATTGGATTTCGGTCTGACGACAGAACAGAAAATTACCAGCCATGCATTTATTTCGATGATTAACAATCATACTGGATGGTAAGTGAATTGTATTTTCTTAAATCTCGAGTCTCATATATAATTTAGATCTCGATGTAATTAGAACTATTTGATTACAAATAAGCATTACAATCCTTTTAACAATTAGAGTTTGATCCGTTCTAATCTATTAGAATACCTATGAAGTAGATTTTTCCGCTCAATATTCTTGAATTTTCTGTTTAAAGGATGCTAGATTATCCGATTGCATCAAGAATATTTTTGAGCATGCGAAAAATGTTTCGCCAACCACTCCCGTGTTTTCGCTCATGGAATTTGCGTCACTCGATATTGGAACCCTATGAATATCAAGATGCTCACTTTAAAACAAACCTTATATTACATATAGAAATTTTTCTCTTTTGAGCTCTTCTTGCATATTGAAAATTAAATTTTAAATTTTTTTCGATCCAGGATTGTACGATGGTGGCGTTATAATAATCCACAGGAATTCCTCGAAACGGCTCAGATTGATATTAAACGAACTTTCAACTCACGATTTCCTAATTCTATTTTGAATCTTGTTTTCAAATTTGGCTTCAAAAAACATCTTAAAGAATCAATTGGTTTGGGATCATCTCGACACTCCCAGGAAGAAGTTTTGGAATCGGCGAAAGAAGATTTACTAGCTTTGAGTAATCTTCTTGGCAGCAAAGATTATTTCTTTGGAAAAGAACCACATTTGGTAACTATCCATGCATTGGGATGAGTCATTCCTAATTTTATTTTTTCAGCTCGATTGTGTAGCTTTCGCTCATCTTGCACAATTCATATTTGTCCCATTCGGTGGATTGAAAGAATGGATGGAAACAGAGGCATCGAATTTGATCAATTTGGTCAATCGAATGAAGGCCAAGTATTGGCCAGATTGGGATGAAATGTGCTCATCTCTAGAGCCTAATACTCATCTTCCTAAGAAAGAGCTTCCAGCAGATGAACAGGAAGCCAAAGAAGAAGATTCCAAGAAGAAAAAGGTATTTAATTTTAATCACTAGTGTCATAACTAAGTAAAATCAAACATTTCAAATTCGATTCACTTTTTAGGAGGAAAAAAAGAAAGAGAAAAAAGAAAAAAAAGACAAGAAAAGTAAAAAAGATTCAAAAGAAAAAAATGGTGATGCTTCTGAAATAAAATCTGAAGAAACAGTCAAAGAGACAGTAACCGAAGTTGTCACCAACGTAACAACCACAGTCAAACAAGACGCTCCAAATGGTGGTGACCTTGTTAATGAAGTCAAAGCCGCTGAGTGAAATTTTTATAGCCTGAAATTATGATTTACTGATTTGTGGAATAAGTCATATCTCTTGTGAAGACGTCATTACATTTGGATTTCATATTTTGACTCAAACATATTTCAAAGAGCTAAAATTCTAAACTTCTTTTTGATTCATTCATCCGTAGAGTTTGGTCATTTTTCTTTCAGATTAGATTTGGATTTTCGAAATCATTGCATTAATCTCTAGTTTCCAATCAAACATTAATATGAGAAAAATCTTTAAAGCTTCATTCAATCATAGATGGCTTTCCATTTTTTTTATTTCGATTTTTTCAATGCGAACCATCTTTTTAAATTTTTTGGCGCTTTTTATTCAGACATCCCGATTTCTATTATTTAATGATTAATTTGCAAATAAAGTAAAAAATTGTAAATTTTTTTCTTCCTTATTCCCGAGTTTTTGCATTTATTGGGACTAAATTATTCATTAATATAGTCGATCGAATGACGAGGACCCAAATGTATCTTTGAAGAGATAGCAATTGAAGTAAATGGGATTATTTTATTCTCTCTCTGCTGCAATCTCTGATTCAAATCGGCAGTGAGATTTTGAATTTTCGCACCCGTCTCAATTGGAAAACATCTCTCAAAACATTGTTTTTGAATAAGACACATTCGGAAATTATTTCGGTTCGCCTTTCTGTGTGTTTGTCTGTTTGTGTGTTTTGGTGAATTCTCATTGCGATAGCGCAGATTAAATATTTCGATTGTTTTCATCCAAATTCTTTTTTAAGGACTTTCATTCATAGACCAGAATATTTATTTTTTTTTTGTTTTTTTCAAAAAATTTGAATCATTTTTGAATATTTTAAATATCTGCTACAAAAGCAAAGCGACTGGATTTGATCCGATGTATATGTCTATGATTAATCTCTTAATTGAATTTCCATTCTTGTTCGATTCCGATGTAATATTTTTTCATCCCAATTCATAGATGATTTAGATTATTAAATCATCGATTCTCGAAATGGATACGATTGCTTCGGTGCAGTTATTAGATAATGACAAGCTATGTGTTCGCGAAGAGGATGCTATCCGATTAATTTTGGAATTTTTATCACAACGCGATCTCTCTATCACACAACTCAGCTTGGAACGAGAATCTGGTATCTCTAATTGCAATCTATCCGATGATCTTATATTTCTTCGGCAATTGATTCTCGATGGACAATGGGATGATGTATTACAGTTCGTTTCACCACTAGAATGCTTCGAAACATTTGCTTCGAAGCGATTTAAATTTATCATCTATAAACATAAGTATGTTGAACTGTTGTGCATAAGATCGGAAGCGAATACAGCTTTACAAACTGTCGAGGTCGCCGTGCATGAGATTATCGATTGTCTCAATAAACTGGAAAAATATTGTTCTGATCAACAAGAATTTCACCGTCTTAGTTCTTTGCTGACATTACCAAATCTCGACGATGATGATGAGTTAAAAAATTGGAATCCGAACTCTTGGCGTTTGAAATGTTTTAAAGACATCTATTATCTAGTTGAGAGATTCATGCTTACTACATCGAACAAAAATCAATCAAATTCATCAAATAATTTTTCTAGTGAAGATGTTAAATCAAAACAGTTTGCCACCAACGATCGCCTTATGGATTTAATTTTCAAAGGTCTTCTATACGAAGTATGCCTTTTCACCGTTGTCCAACGTGTGCGTTATCTAACCACTATTGATGGTGGCAAAAGACTAAATGGAACAAATAATGAAAATTTCAATGATCTTAAATTATACGAACCGAATGTATTCCATAGTTTTTCTGAAAAAGTCAATCTTAAAAACATGTTCCAATGCCTACCTGACGAATATCTAATCGATACTTTTAATAGTAACAAACCAACGCATTTGGATATAGCTAAACATGAAAAACCGGCGTTGGTGGCCTCCTGGTCAGAGATGATTTTGTCAGCACCAATCAAGCCAAAAATTTTTCCCCATATCAACGTACCGTACACCAAAGTTAAGGCGGCCGATTTAATGTCAAAATCTTTAACGGCCAGCATAATGCATCATTCTAATCCCAAAAATTTAATGACCATGTCAGTCTGTGATATTGCACAATTCAGTAGTTCGACATTAGCTGCGACAGGATTTCATCTATCGAAACCGATTGAAAATCTTTCAATCGAAATCGACGAGATGGAAAAAACAAATGCTCTTAAAGAATGTGAGAATATTATGGAGAGGTCAATCGATCGTTTATTCAAACAAGAACTAAAAAAAAATTCATTCAAATTCAATCAAGATGAATCAAAATCAAATGAACCTGCAATTTCAAATCACAATAGAAAGCGTTTGGTTCTCGAACGAGAAATGGCGTCGATCTCGGAAAAATCAACACCGATCGAGGATTCTAAATGTAATCCTGATCAAAGTGAATTGAATTTAAATAGTTCTTATTATGAAATATTTCAAAATTATTACGAAGAGAAGAATAAATTGATTGAAAAAATCTCTGATCATGGTTTGGATGTTGTTAGAGATTTTAATCATCCGGATCAATCAAAAAACGAGCTCGGTAATCGAAATTTGAACTGTGCCATGAGAAATCGCCAAGAATCGAGAAATATAGCTACACGATCGATGTCAATCAAATCACCGAGATTGAAAGAATCGGCAACAGCTAAAATGATGGAGGATAATCTTAAGATCAAATCGTTTGAAGCTGACGAAATCGTTGTCGATAGAGATTCGGAAGAAAAATCCTCAATGATCGATGTTGGTGGTAGATATTCTTCAATCAATCAATTTCAAACACCAGTTTGTGATCGTTTTGATCAACGGAATTCGTTGATTAAAAATACTTCTCGAACCAGTACTCCTATATCAAATCGAATTTTAAGGCCCGCATTCATAATCAACGAAGAAGATGATTTTGAAGTCGATGAGGAAAATTTTCGCAATGAAAATCAGCCTAAACATCAGCTCCCTCAAAATTCTCTACCATCATCGACATCGATAGGGATAAAAACTTCAGCATCATCTAGAAAAGAATCTCAACAAATTCATCGGAAAGAAAAGCGAAACAAAAATGATTCCAGTACTATAAATAACAACATTGTTTTCGATGATTGTCTAGGCGCCAATCAACTCAAGGTGAGTAAACTATAATCAAATTATTTCTTCAAATTTATTAGAAATCAAAATTTAAACAATTGTTATCGTTAACTTTTTTGAGCAATTGATCGAAACTTTGACCTTTTTGTTAAATCAGAGTGCTTCGGAAAAATTAAAAAATCCTAGAAATAAATTTCCTTTTTCTAGCCATATTCATTCGAAAAATCGAAATGATAATAAAAACGGTTCGATTTGATTAGGTTGTCTAATTTAAATCGTCTCTATAAAATTTAATTAAACCGTCAAACTGGGACGAAGATTCATTAGATTTATGCTAAGTATTTGTTTTGTTCAATTCTCAAATGCCTCATTATCGTGATGATCATTGAAAAGAAAATAATCTAAGAGAAGGTATCAACAATGATCACAGAGCTATAGCTATACTAGTATTTAAATGCAATGTTTTGGTCAATCTGGCTTTCAATTTACTTCAACGAGAAACAGCAACTCGATGTTCGAATGTTTTGGACGTGATTTCAAAAAAAATATATCGTCCGATCGAAACAAACAAGCTATGTCCGAAGCAATAAATGATCTGCCATAGCAGAAAGAAAGAGATATTTCACAATGAAAAAGATGCTAATGAAACAATCAAGAAGTTTTCCATTCAACAGAAATGGAGATTCTTGTCCATGAAATAGAGGATTGATTGATTGATATGGAAAACAGCAGCAATCAACATTGAAATAGCGAAAATTAAAATATTGTAACGTTAAACAACATCGATAAAAAAAATCAACCAATACAAGATTGATAACAACAATAATGAAAAAGATAGTTATGATGTTGTCTTGATGAAGTAAAACATCAAGTTAGAAAAAAATTGATTGTTTCGAACTCTCTTCGAATTTCTGTAGTTTTGTTGTTACCTTTTTCGAATACTGGTGATTGAAGCAATTGATTGGTGAACACCGTTCATAATATATCGCTATCGTATCGAATCTTTGAGAAAAAAATTGAAAAAATGTTTCCGTTCGAACAGATTGCAACAATAAATAAGCGATTCATTGTAATGACAACGATGTTCGTTCGACGATTCTAAGATGGTATAAAAAGATGCTATTGTTTTCGGAATTCATTTTTGTCTCAAATATTATTTCAATGTGGAATCAGTGTGAACATTTCTCTTCATTAGAATCTAGCCATTTTCATATAAAAAGCATTGAAATCGAAGCTTAAATTGTATCAATTTTGAAGCCGAGAAATGGAATCTTATCTCGTCTTTGATTTTCTTTATCAAGTTTTTCAAATCCTTGAATGATTACTGCTTTCTTTCAAAAGTATTGAATCTTTAAATCACTGACATCGATGATGTTATGATTAGAACTGATTGATTTAAATCGTGCAATAAATGATCGCTCTTCTCTATTCGACTATCATAATTCGTTTTCATTAATTTCGAAGAGGTATAATCATCAACAACTTTCTATCAAAATCAAATTGAAGAACAAATTTAAGAACAAATTCAACCAATCATGCGAACACTATCACCTACTCCACGATTTTTCGTACCGTTGGACTCACCGACACCGAAAAGATCCACCCCACATTTTCGTATCTGTCCAATGAAAGAGGCAATCAATTTGAGACGCTCAAATATGGATCGATCTTGTTCTTCTAGTGTGATCGAAAGATCAACACCATTGGATCGTTTAATGAATCGTTCAATCTCATCACTTCATGTGAGTTATTAGATTCGTTTGAAACGAAACTAGCGATTTGAGATGCATTCACATCCGTACGATTACCCCCATCTGCAAAAAATTTGAATTTTTGAGAAGAAATCAAGGTGATCATAAAGAATTTCGTTTAGTTTGGAAATTTATGATCGAAATTTCAATCTATTCATATTACATCCGAAAAATATTCCTCCTATTGCTGAAATTTATTTGATGTTTGTTCAAGAAACCATCAAACATTCGAGTTCCTCTTTTGGATCCTACGCATTTTTTCTAAAAAAAACGAAATTCATTCGCCATACCGTTTTTCGATTTGTTTTTAGGATCTCAAATCGAAAATTTTGTATTGTATTTTTCTTTCTCTTTGAATCTGTTCCATTCACTTTATTTCAAGAAAGCGATACTTTTTTCTTCATTCCTCAATGTCTATTGAGATATCCTAGGCGCTCAAATGACGGCTCCGAATGAATTAACGAACAATAAATTTTGTTTCGGAACAATTATTCGACAGCCAAATCTATTCATCAATGAGGATTATTATTTATTCATTACGATTCGAGACTCTTCACTCTCAATCATTTTTGTTTATTTATTGATGCTCTGACTAAAATTTCATTTGAAAATTTTCGACTTATTTATTATTCCTATTTTTTTTCGGATTTATTAGGCGTTTTGTTCGTGGTCAAATTGTAGGCGAGATATATCAACATAACATTTTAATCAATTTATTAGTCAAATTAGTTAGAAAAATTAGTTTATTGAATTAGATGATGATTTTCTTTTCCATTTCCCCTCTATTTGTCTTCTTTTTATATTGACACTAGTTCAATATTTCCCTATAAAATAAGCATTGATGATCAAGGTTAAGGCTTGTTTGAATATCATCATTCGAAACAAACATAAGCAAACACCTGTTTGTTAGATTTTTTGTTTCCGATCGATTTTGCTTGTCGTTTTGCAAGACCATGACTTTTGTTTTAAAGATGGAGAGAGAGAGAGAGAGAGAGAGAGAGAGAGCGATTGAAATAGAATTTCAATGGTTTTTGTATGACTTTGAATGCGTTGTCGAATGCGATAGAATTTTTTTTTCTATTGATTTCGATTAACCGAGTTAATCAGAAAATACTTTGGCTAGATTTGATCGATTTTTTTCTCTTATAGCTTCTCCCATTCTAAATAGATTGCCAAGAGAATTTTAGTTTCCGTCGATGAATTTTGATTGATCGCCAATCCTAAACAGAGATTTTAGAGTCTTAAGATTATAATCTTTTGAGAATCCTTCATTGAATGGAGAAAGAATTTTGTAGAAATGTGAAATGAAAACTGGTTTTTTTCAATCACTCGTTTCACCTCCCTTCTTCATCTAAATCCTTTTTGACTAGAGCGATGATCTAGACTCCAGATCTAGAGAATCATTCTTCATTGGTGTTTGAATTCTCTCCCCAACTTTTGCTTTAATTTACCCATAATCTTCAAAAAACCCTTGAGTTTATCATTGTTCAATTATAGTCATCCATTTGTTTTCATCTCGAGCAAATAGATTTAGATTTTGAATGATTTAGATTTGATGATGATGATGATGATGATGTCCTTTGATTGGCTACGAAAAATATCTAAGATGAAAAACAAATTCCTAACCAGATGGAATAGATGAAAATACTCCCAATTTGTTTTAGAACTCATTGAAACCGACTGTTAGGTGTTTACTACAACAGCTTGTTCCAATGTTTATAGCTAGCGCTAGTTTTTGAAATATTCTCGCTATATTTGTTTTGATGAATGAGATGAGAATCCTTGAAAAGAATGCAACAAACGAAACAGATTTTCTATTTAGAAAGAATTTCGTACCAAACATTCAAAAATGATTGGGCTGGGTTATTATTTTTATTTGATTCAAAGAAACTCAAAGTTTCTCCTCTCTCTCTCTCTCTCTCTCTCTCTCTTCCTCTCAATGATGGTAAGTGCAATCGTTTCTCTGTAGCCAACCAATGTTGAAAAACATCGTGGGTTTCGGAATAGCTCTCGATAGGTTTCTCGAAAGCTCGATCATCATCGTTGATTGAGAAACGAATGATAAAAAAATGATGATGATGGTGGTGGTCGCAAATCTTTTCGAATGAATTCTATTAATTTTTTTTTTTCATCCTTTCTTTCTCTCTATTAAATTTTACCCCCTTCGCTACCTTTTTTTTCTCATTTCTCTACCTGATCAGAAATTATTAACACATTCTGTTCATTCCAGATTGTTTTCCTTTTAAAGACATACCGACCGATTGTTTTCTTTCGCCCTTTAGCGTAGGTCATCATCATCGATTCGGTTTTCTCTTTCTCCAGGATTCAAAGATTTTTTGGTTCGAATTTTATTAGAAAATTTCGGAATAATTTTTAGTTAAATATTTGAATCTCGCTTAACCTCAATGAGTTCTAACCTTTTTCTCTATTTAATAATTTGAATGTTTATCTTTAAATCTCTGTTGTATTTTGCTAAAATCAAAGCGATTGGTTGTCTAGTCAATTATCGTTCACAACTATCGAAATCGTAACAATTTAAGTGCAACGTAGTGATTATTACCCAATCCTTTAGGTTTAGTGAGAAAAAAAACCAGCAAAATTTTATCAATTTTTTTTTCAAAAGATAAAGCGAAAAAAAGCCGCATACGGGCCGATTTCATCCATAGGAAATAATGATGATGATTGACATTCATTGACTTCTCTCCACCACCGTTCTCGCACATTATTATTGTTATTCTTTTTTTTTTTTTTTTTGCTTCCTCGCATTCATTAACCTACATCTAGATTTTTTTTTAGTTTTTCCTCTTCACTTCTAGAACACACACCTACTAATGATCTATCATAATTAAATATAGTCTCATTTTTCTATAGTCTCATTTAAATCAATTTCATTTCACTCATCTTTACGAGAGAGAGAGAGAGAGAATTTTGCAAATCACTTCAACATAGTTTTGATAGCGAAATAATCGAAATCTAACAGAATATCATTCATACAATGACTCCGATTTGAAGTGATAATACCACAGGTAAATGGTGATTGGATCGTCGTTGTGCTTGTCGCTGCTGATTGATTCCCATTTTTTTTCTTCATTACGATTCGGAACGGAAACGAAGAAACAATTGGAATAGCAATCTAAATCTTAGTGCTAGAGATGCAATATTCTCCCCGAAAACGACAACAATCACAGATGCGAAAATTTGTAAGCTAAAAACCAGCGGAAATAAATTAAGCCATTTTTTTCTCTACGTTTCACTTATTTTTGAATCGACGCCTACGCTTAGATCAGTATTCTTTTCGGGTTTTTCATTATCATCGCCTGCGCCATCACAATTCGCAGCAATAGCTATTATTATTTTATTATTATTCGATATTATTGCAAGCATTTTTTTACCTGTTCAAGAGAGAGAGAGATCAGCAAAGGCTTGTTACCTCTCTCTCTCTCTCCCCCCTCTCTCCCCCTCTTTCTTTCTTGGTGTCACATCTTTTGTTATTGTTTCATTTCAATCTTTGATAGAATCGAATTCGTCAATCTTCTTCGATTTATGTTTGTACCAAAACATCTTACAATTGGAATGTGTGTGTGTGTGTGAGGTGTGAGGTGTCTACCTGTTTTCGGTACTTCGGAGAATTTCATTTCACTTTTTCTCCTCTTTTCACTTTTCAATTTTCCTCGCCTTATTTATTTTGATTTTGTTTTTTTTTTTCGATTTCCATTTGTTGCAGTAAGATTGTCATCTCGTTCTTGTTGTTTGTGCTTCTCTCCGCACATTCTTACGCTCCAATGTTTGTTTTGTTCTTCGTTGAAAATTTCATCCTATACCTTTTCTGTCTTCTCTGTCCACTCTTACTCGATCATCTCAATCGTTTGCTTTGTGGTTCGACTTGATGTGATTGAAAGAGATGTTTCGAAATTCGCTCTTGGGTATATAAGGTTCCTTGATTACCGTAGCAATCGATTCGATTCTCTCTAGCCTTTTCTCTTCTTCGGTTAGTGTTACGATTCTTAGAGTTCAAAATTTCTTTGTTCGAAAAAAATTTATTACTTATTGTTCCAATATTGATCGATTGTTTGATTGATTGTGATTGATTATTAGAAATTTAGTGTTTGTGTAACTATTTTCGAAGTTATAAATTATTTTGCTGCTGCGTTTTTACTTTGCATCCATTCATTCCAAAACATCCAATCCACATTGAATAATTTTTAGATTGAAATTTGACAAAAACTAATCTAACCAAAAATGAGCCAATGTACCAATGATCGTTGGTCGAATTTCGATCGATTCTCTACATCGACATCTCGATATCCGATGCGTACAAAATCACCGTATCGTTCGAATTCTTCTCTTTCGAGAACATCGTCGACATCCAATCTCAAAATTGAAGATGATTATTTCAATGCATTGAACAAAAGTCTCGGCGCCCATGATGCTGATTTTATGCACAAAGAAGAAGAGGATATAAATGAACCAAGTTCCAACAGCGAATGGCGATATAACTCATTGAATCGACCTCGATCTAAATTCAATACTGATCGTTTGAATAAAGATTATAGCCGTTCATCGTATGATAAATATGGAACTGGTAGCTACGGTCTTGGTGATTATAAATCGCCATCATCTTATGGTTATAGCTATGATAGTAATAATTACTCATCAAGAAAGCCAACATCGACATCAAATCCATCGACAAACAGCAATACCTATTCAAATTATTTCTCAAAAAGCAAAGTCACCTATGCTGGTTCCGATTCTGAGCCAGAGTATGAAACTTACACCTATTCATCCAAACCGGATCGTTTAGGCGGTCCAAATATTCGTAAATCTACCTATTCGAGTGGAAAAGGCTATTCTAGCCGGCCTAGCTATAATCGATCCTATGGTGGCGATGATGATGATAATCAGAGCCTAGAATCTGATGCATCGATGTCTGAGTACATTAATTGTGGATCATTTTATCCGGACACATTGTCCGATCAGAAACTATTCGTAAGTTGAAAATTCTCTCAAGTTTAGATTAGAAACCATTTTCCACTAGATCCGTTGCTTGGATCGTGCGATAATTTTCTTTAGGAAAATTTGCAATGGTTAATAGCCCCATTAAGGAGAATTTCCGTCTAAAAATTTTCCAAATTGGCTCCTGAAAAATTTACGAATTCATTGAGAATAGTCTTTTATTTGTTCTCATTCTATATTTTTCTATCTTCTTTCTTCATCATTTTTTTTTCTTTCCGTTTCGACGAATGATTTCATACCAACATTTCTGCCAATCATTTTCGAAATCGAAAATTGGCCTGAATTCTCTCCTCGTTCAAACCTAACTGTTGTCATTCAATTTCGTTATCATATTCTGCTTGCTTTGAACTCTTTGATGCGATGTTTCGAAATGATTGAAATGACCCAAATAATATCCTCACAGTAATTTCTAGCTCGAAAATCTCAATCTTCATCTTTACAGCTATCAAGAGTCATCATCAACAGCATTCATTCCAGAATTAATTTTTCTTTGCATTCAACCAAAAGAAATCGATTTCTCATCTTCATCGTAAAAAAATCATCAAAATCAGCAACAGCTTCAACAGCGAAGGTGTGCTCTCTCTCTCTCTCTCTCTCTTTTTTGATCTCTCACTTGAAGCCAATAAATTTTCTCCAAGCTTAAATTTTTATAACGGGAAAACTAAATTAAATTAAAACTAATTCTTTCGATTGTGACGAGCAAACAACAAAAACATCTAAAATTTAAAAATGCTCAGAATTATAATTGATAATCTGATACTGTGTGTATAATATTTTGATTATTTTCTGGCTTCATTTTGCAATTATCTAATTGGGATTCTTCTTCGCTTGATTTCAACACGAGACTAACCGAGTTTCAATTCTATTCAACCGATTTCTATCACCGACAAACCCATTATATCGAATCAAATGGTTAACTAATCTTTTTCTTTCTAATTCAAAGACAATCTCATTTCGATCAGTGTGATGTCTTAATCTAAGAGGGGAATTATTATTAATATCTTTGAAAGAATACTTGGTTAAATAATTAACTAAAAAATCGATATCATTACATATTGATTTCAGTTTTTAATCTCTCGACTTTCTAGCTACCGAATAGTAATTACTTATTAATTAATACTGATTGGATATGCCTTTTCTTTTTCTCCTTTCTACGAAAATCGTAAATTGAAATTTCGAACCTAAGCATGGAATTTGTTCACAATCAATTTCACCGATTTCATTAGCTTCGACTACGACGGCATCGGCAAACATCTCGAACGATCGTTTAAATTATCATCATCATCATCATCATCATCATCAAAATCAATCTAGTAATCTAAGCCAATCGCAATCGATCGATCTATCAAGCTTAACTTTGGATGAGCAAAAAACAATACCGAACAATGTTAATGATGTTCGATTCATACCGATTTATAGAATTCGTGATCAACAAGCGATTAGAGCGGCAGATTTTCATCCGACCGGAAATTTCTACGCAAGCGGTTCTAATTCAAAATTATTGAGAGTTTTTCGCTACACTAGTCATAATTGGTCAACGATTGATGACAGCAATAGGTTGTTGAATGACCATAAAAATGATTTAAGGTAGACGAAAAGACTCAATTGTCAATCTGATTTTAATTTCTTGTATCAAAAGCAGTCTATATGATTTGTCTGAATCAGAAGAGATCTATTCGCGCGTTAATTATCATCGTGGATCTATTTATTGGTAAAAATCTATTTGACCGAATTGAATATTAATTGATTTTGTTTTCGTTCTCAGTTTGACTTGGAATAAAAATGGAAATCTCCTAGCGACTGGTTCGAATGATAAGACGATCAAATTATTAGCTTTCGATCAAGAACGAGCTCGTTTCGTTTCGAAAGAAATCGAATTGACTGTACATGATGGAACGATCAGAGATCTTTTCTTCATCGATGATCGTATTAATGGATCTAGTTTATTGCTATCTGGTGGTGCTGGTGATTGCAGAATTTATGTGACGGATTGCGAAACGACCACAACTTTTATGAGTTTATCGGGACACTCTGCACCTATTCTTTCCATGTACAATTGGGGCGGTGCGACATTCGTTACCGGTTCACAAGATCGTACTATTCGTTTCTGGGATCTCCGCAGTAATTCTTGCACCAATTTCGTCACATGTCCAACAATCTCCCGTAATAAGCCCGGCGGCGCAGTGGCAGCTGTCTGTGTAGATCCAACTGGGAAATTATTGGTGTCGGGATATGAAGATTCCACCTGTATGCTGTATGATATCCGCGGCGGTCGAGTCATTCAAACGTTTCATCCACATTCGGCTGATATTCGAACGATTAGATTTTCCAATAAAGCTTACTATCTTCTTACCGGAAGCTATGATAATCAGATCGCTTTGACCGATCTACAAGGCGATCTAACTCAATCATTACAAAGTATTGTTGTGGCTAGTCATCAAGATAAAGTCATCCAATGTCGTTGGCATCCTAACGAATTCACTTTCCTTAGCACAAGCGCTGATAAATCTGTTCTATTGTGGTCGTTGCCAGATTAACAAAGCTTCTGTTTTCACAAAAAAAATCAAGATTCTAATCGAAAAATGCTTCAATTCATAATAATCAATTTAATCCAAACCGGTGATTGGTGATTGAAATTTTTTTTTTCCAAAAATAAAATATTTTATTTCATAAATGAGAAAAAACAAAAATCAAAGAATTCTGATCAATACTTTTAAAATGAAATATCAAAAATATCAAAATTAGAGAAAATAAAATTCAAATGATTAAAATTGCAATAAAAAGAATTTGGTCTCGTATTTTGTTCTTAGTGGACAAGAGGATGAATGTAAAATCGATATGAGAGATATAATTGATCCTGAATTTGATTCAAGTGAAAATAATATCAAACAATGGTATGATGTGGACGACTTTTTTTCACCAGAATACACAGCGAACTTAATGTGCTTTGATTTTTGCAAAGCTCGAACAGAGAAATCTCTGCTCTTTTGTAATCGACTTTGCTTTCGAATTCTCGGACACTTTGTGGAAATTCCGATCGATGAACTTTGCGAGCGAAATAAATCATGAGTTAATATGAATTTATTATAAATTTTTTTCGAACTTTAACTCACTCAGTGTACCATTGATATAAATTACGTTTGCTGATTCATTATCGTGGACTGTTATGGTTGTGTAAGGAAACGAAGCCTCCGATGCGATACGCTTTAGAGAGAAACGAAATTTCTCGATAAGCAAACTTAGTTTCTCGAAAAAAGAAACTCACTCTTAGAATTTCTTGTGCTTCTGGAGTGGAACTAACCGCCAATATATCTGGACCTGCCATCGAAACACAAGATTTCAAATGGAGTACTTTGCGTGGTACATTAATCGGTGTGACATAGAATTCTGGGAATGCAGATGCGACAGCTAGGGCACCATTTAGATTGGTTCGTTGTGAAACTCCAACAAAAATTTCTCTCCCTAGAAAAGACATAAGTTTTTTTTCAAAATCTAGGTCTTTGTAATTTCAAACAACCATACGAACCAGTGAACAATATGTCTCCACCATCAAGCTTAGCTTTTGGGTCCGTTATCTCGATAATTGGTAAATTAAGCTCTTTGGTCAAAATAGAGCGTATAATATCGACCTCTTTGATCCGAGAAGGATGTCCTGGACGACAAATCAAAGCGGTACCATTGATTGTGAAGGCGGTGTCCTCAACGAAGACACTTTGTGGTAATTGAGGATCGGCTGGCAGTTCAATAACATCGATCCCTAATGATCGAAGAAGTTTAGTAAAACGTTCATGTTCTTGGCGGGCTCGATTCAGGCTAGTTTGAGTTTCACAGAAATTATCTGGAACGCGAGCAACAATAGCATGCGAGTAACGTCCGAAAGATGAAAACATTTTTCAAATTATCGTTTTCATTTAATATGAACACATTAGAAATGATTCGGATAGCTAAAAAATTGTTGAATTTAATTCCAAAATTTTAAAATTGAACACAATTTGATTTTATTTAGAATTAGCAATAATAAATTTTGGAATCGAATAAAAGTAAAAATTTCAATTATCTTGATTTTCTTCGTCGTTTGACCGAATTTTTTCAGACAGGTGTCTACTTGGAGGTAATAGATATGGTGAAGAAAAAAAAGAGAGAGAGAGAGATACAGCAACAGTGATGAAATTTTTTTTCCAAAAAAAAGAGTCGATTTCTCTGCGATGAATGGATAATGATGAAGTAGTAGTGATTATGATTGGACTGATTGAATAGAAATATTACAGACAGAGCAAAAGAAACAATTCATTCATCAATGGAATCTCGCTTGAATGGCTGAATTTGAGATGATCAGAAAGATTTGTCTTTCTAGATGTAGATTGGTCTGTCGATGATGTTGGAGATGCAATTAACACTTTGACATATCCGGGCGTTGTTCCCGTGCCCACTTTCTAACTAGTCTCATTTCTCTACAATGGAATCCTTTTGACGGCAGCTATCGTTTTTGTCGGTTTTTGTTTGACAAAACAACAAACAAAATGCTTCTATTTCAACTTTTGTGGTCTAGTTTATTGGTCTCATTTTATTTGCATTTTTGAATCCTCGATGAATCCACCAACACCTAGGTAAACCAGGTGGCTAAATTTAATTGAAAAGTTTCATCTTTTTTTTCTAATCAAAATAATGAATTCATCTCTATGATTTTGTAAACACTGTAAAATAGATAGTGAATGTTATTAATTTATGAATCAAGTTTTTAAATAGTTTTTTCCTTCTAAACTATCGTCATAAGAATTCGAATCTTAATCAATAATAAATCAAAACGAAAAACGATGGAATTACCAATGATGGTGAATCAACCCGTTGTCATCGATAACGGATCCGGTATATGCTTGTGATTAAATTTTAATCGCTCTCGTTTAGTAATCAAAATTTTCTTTACAAAGGAATAATCAAGGCCGGCTTCGCTGGGGATCAAATCCCTAAATGTTTATTCCTAAATCTTGTTGGCCACCCCAAACATATTCGTGTGATGGCCGGTGCCTTAGAGGGTGATTATTTTATTGGCCGGAGAGCTGAAGAACATAGAGGACTATTATCGATAAAATATCCAATGGAACATGGTATTGTTACTGATTGGAATGAGATGGAAAAAATTTGGCATTACATCTATTCTAAAGAGCAGTTACAAACTTTTGCTGAAGAACATCCTGTCTTATTAACCGGTGAGTTAGCGATTCAAATGATTTCAAATTATTTTAAATTTCTAATTTTTATTCCAAATTCAAGAGGCACCAATCAACCCTAGACAAAATCGAGAAAGAACAGCTGAAATTTTTTTCGAGACTTTCAATGTACCAGCATTGTTCATATCGATTCAAGCAGTTCTTAGTCTTTATGCCACTGGAAGAACTACAGGAATAGTATTAGATTCTGGAGATGGTGTTACACAAGCGGTTCCCATATATGAAGGATTCGCTTTACCTCTAGCAATCACCAGGTCGGATGTTGCCGGTCGTGATGTTACCAGGCATCTTAAATTATTGCTACGGAAAGAAGGCCATATATTCAATACGACAGCAGAATTCGAGGTTGTGAAAAATATTAAAGAAAAAATTTGTTTCCTAACCAGTAATCCACAACGAATTTACGATGAGCGAACTGTTTCAAGCGGTACCGGAGAACTAGAGAATGCAACCTATACCTTACCAGATGGAAAAACGGTGGATATTAGTGTTGGAACAAGATTACGAGCACCAGAGATTTTATTTCGGTCCGATCTGATTGGACACGAATTCGAAGGAGTTCACGATATCCTGATCACAAGCATCAACAAATCCGATTTAGATTTAAGAAAAATTTTCTATCAAAATATTGTACTAAGCGGTGGCAACACATTGTTCAAAGGTTTCGGTGATCGTCTTCTAAATGAAATGAAAAAATCATCCAAAGATCTAAAGATTCGAATCAGTGCACCACAAGAACGTCTCTATTCAACATGGATCGGAGGTTCAATCTTAGCCAGTCTAGAATCATTCAAAAGAATGTGGATCTCTCGGAAAGAGTACGATGAAGAAGGTCAACGTATTGTTCATAAAAAAACTTTTTGATACTTTGATTAAATTTTTACAAAATTAAATTCTTTGAAGTTTGTAAAGCAAAAAATCAAAAACTTTCTAAAATTTGCTTTATTGAAGATAAATCTTTAGATGGATCCGTTTCGATATTACAAAAAAAATTACAAAAAGCTAATTTTATATCAAGAGTTTTTAGAAAATTTATGAAATTTAAAAGGGTTAATCTTAAGACTAAATTCATTTGATGGTTTACGACTATTTCGTTTTCTCAGAGCACTTCCTTTCGTTTATTGTTCATCCGATTTGTTTCGATTGAAGTACCAGCTTGGTACTGTATTTCGTTGTTGAAATAATGGCGATGACGATGAAGATGATGGTGGTCTTGTATCTCTATCTTGTTGAACAAAGCGATAATTGAATAGTTGAGGATGCTGTGATCGATATTTCTCATTCATCGAAGCTCGTGATTGATCTTGAGAACGTAAGCTATTCGAAGATATAGAAGATGGTGATGATAATGAGCTTGATCCACCTGGAGCATATGGTGAAGTTCGATGATAGGCATTCTTCATGATTCGGAGTCGAATCAGTCGAAAAGCAAAATATGGAAACGGAAACAACGATAGAAGGGAGGAAAACGAAACAAGAAAAGGGAGTAAAGAAAGATTAAGAATGTATCGAATCGAATTTGACCGATAGATTTCATCGATCGTATGGAATTCAGAATAGAATTGAACCAAATTATCAACTCACTCTTAGATTAGCATTCGGATGATTGTGATAAATTGCATCGAACGAATCTCGATCCTGTTCACGCTCCAAATCGTTCAAAATCGATGATTTAAACAATGATACCTCGAACGTTGGGTCCGTCGCTGTCGAATTGAATTTATAATTGATCACAATTTTTTGTGGATTATTTTTTGTCATAAAATTATAGCGGCCATAAAGAAGACCGTTCGGTGAGAGTACTTCTTCCCGTGAATTGCTTCGATCGCCGCTTGCAAAATTGATGTTATAGCTTGAATTAGCTACCTTCAACGTTACATGGCCTTTAAAATCTTCATCGCTTGAATCTATCGAATCAAATGTCATCTGTAATATTAGTTCCGGGATGGGAATCGGATAGACATTAGATTGTTTAATCAGAATCGAATAATAGATGCAAAAAACAAACAAAATGATTACATTCGATTGATTAGGAAATTGATTGCAATCGTTCATCATTAATCCATTTGAATGATCAACATTGACCACATTGAAAACAATATCTGGTTCTTTGCGGTTCGGATCGATGGTATACATCAGCTAAAAGAAATTGATAGAGAATTGCTATAAACTTAGAACAAAGTAATCAAAATGGTACCTTTTTGGTCTGATTGTCTGTACGAAATTGATAGAAGCCATTGGTGACACCGTTTTTATCACTGAATTCTTGTCGCATTTGATTGCCTTGATTCAAATCAATCTGATAAGCCCAAGCTTTTGGGCCGATTTTTATCCGAGTCGATCGAGCCGAAGAGATTAGTGTAAGAAACAATAATGAAATGGATAAAAATTCAACGATATGGATCATCGAAAATGAAGAAGGTAATTTGAGCATCTTGGAACGTAGATAATTCTCGAAAATTGAAGTCTCCGATCTGATTTGTTTAAATTCGAAGCAAGATTTTCAAATCAGTTTATAACATTTAGCCGAACTGAAAAAGGAAATCGAAATCTCAAGCATCAGCTTACTGATATTGTTGATGATTACTAATTAGTAAAGTATCATCTTCATCGCTTGTCTTCAATCAAACAAAATGAAAATTAAGCTATCGAGAATATTCAACGAAATGGCAATTTCGTAAAACAACGAAAGAAACAAGATAGAGAGATAAAAGAAAAGAGAAAAGACATCGAATAGAGAAGGAGAGAAAGAAAGAGAAAAGAGTTTGAAAAAATTCGACAAGGACTAATTGTTGTGTCCATTGTTCGATTAGCGATGCTCGATCTGACAAATAAAAACTTTCAATAAGAATAGAGAGATAAAATGAAGACTATTCTTGATATTTATTTATGAAGATACAATATAACAAATGGTTGCAATAATTGTCTATCTCTTCTGCATACGGAATCATCGTGATGGTCAATCATTAACACATCTGTAGTGTGTTCGATCGAACACCACGAACAATACGATGATGGTTAATGATAATGACGATCGGTTCTTTTTGTTAATAATTAATTTCAAAAAATTGAATAGCGTTTTTTTTTCACACATGTCTTTGTGTCTCTGGATCGATTGAAATTGTCCTTCCTGAAAAGGATGATTTCCCGTCTAGGAGATTCTTTCGAAAGTAAGAAGGTAAGAAAATGTATCTCAGATTGAAAGAAAGTTTTTTTTCTCAATCTCGATACTGGAACAATGTCAAGCGTTTTGTTCCGATTAGAAGTAATTGTTTGCTTATTAATTGTCTACGCTTTAATTAGAAACACACGAAACCACACCGAATGGAACACCAATCGATTCGGAATGGATGGCTCGATGATTGATAGTCGTTTTGATTGCATTTTCAACAAAACATATCGATACTCTTCCTTCTACATCCCGAGATTCATTCGATTCTTTTTCATCGAACTTGGCGAAAAAAAAAGATCATATAAACATTATCTGCATCTATCAAGGCATTTTAAAAGATGAAATGTTTTGTTTCCAAAAAAAAAACTATGTTAAAAAATGAACTAGTGGAAATCAAATAAATAATTCATTCGTTTTGTTTAATCTTTTTCAAGAATTATCAGTTATCAATAAAGAATCAATATAATAAACATAGATCGAATTAATATCTCAATTAATTATTTAATTAATTAAATTATTTGTGATGGTAAGGGATTGTGGCGGTTATGATGATGATGAGTGAATGATGCACCCTGGATCTCATATCTTTACCACCTAACAAAACAGATTTCTCACAAAGAAAAATCGATTCTTGTTCTCTCAATCGGAATTATGTAAGTATGAGACGGATGTGGACTTACACTCTAAACGGAAAAATTGCTTTAAATTATCAAAAAAATTTTTTCTTCATCCTATTGAATAAGAAAATTTGTTTCTTTTTTTTCTTGTAGGTTAAGAAAAAGAAGGTTACTTTTATAACATTCAGGAGAAATTATGTTCAAGTGTTTGCGTTTTCTTTTTGGTTGCTTTGTCGGCTGTGTTTTTTATACAAAATAAAATTCATATTTTACATAGAAACAAAAAAAAAGATACACAGAATCGTGGTCGCAATGACGAAAAAAATGGTTATGAAAAAAAAAAAAAAATGAAAATTTTCTATGTTTTTCAAGACAGTAAGTTGTGAGAAAGTAAAAACTATGTTCGCTTTTGATGAATGGTTATGATGAAGAAGAAAAACTAAAAAATATTGGCTCTCTGATTTTAAAAAGATTTCTCGAAATCAGCGAAAATGCGATGAAATAATCGCAATGAATAAGATAATTAGTGTTCGCTTATCCGAAAATCATTCTTTTACAAATTTAAACATTCTTATAACATCTCTTCAAAATTCGCCATCAAATCGCTTTGCCGATTCATATCGATCTGTGATGCAATCTAATCAAATAAAATCAATGAAATTAGAAGTGAATTTTGAGAAATTTGATCATTTAATTACCGCTTCGCGTCTTCGACGTTCTTGTTCACGTTGTCGTTGACGATCTCGATCGGATAGTGAATTTGTCATCGCAGGAGACATAGAACTGGAATCGGATGCTGGCGATGAATTAGTTGATTTACCATGACGAACTAGATCATCGAATGGTGTCTGTTTTCGTGCTTGTTTGTCAATCAACATCATCAAATCATCTTCTTCTTTGATGTTTTGCTTTTCTTGTCGATGTCGTTGTTCTTGTTTACGTACTTGCTCTTGAGCTACTTTCAATTGTTTCTCTCGATTCTCCTTCTCTTTAGCCTGCTTTCTAAACAACTCGTACGCATTTTCGGTGCTTAATTTATTTGAAGGATTCGAATTGTCGGGTACTGAGCTTGTTCCAGGGTTTTGTGACAATTGACTTGACCATGCCGTAGTTCTATGTTTAAGATCTGAAGTCTGAACACGAATAGAAAGGATTAAGATTAAGAAATTTCAAAAAATTCATTAATTAAACAGCAAGCTACCTTCTTCGATGTTAGCGAAGAATTCTGCATCGAATTAGTTTTGGTATCTTTTTTTATACTATCTCCAGAAATGTGTATATTATTGCTGTTCTTTACATTAGATTTGTATGCTACAAAATCTGTTCAAATCAATCAAAAAAGGCGATCAAATTAATGAAAAGTCTCTAATCATTTGGTCAATGATGACAAACCTGGAGCATCACTTATTCGACTGGCCATTTCTTCTTAAAATTTCGAAAATAATTATTAAGAATCGAATTACTACTAGGGGACAATTAATGTTATGCAAACATACTCATCGATGGTTGATTGACGATTGATTCCCGTGACATTAGATTAGCTAATTGGAACGAAATCAAAATCAAATTAGTCGCATCGCCAAACTAATCGGAACACACACCATTTTTTAGATGAGATGATTGTGGTTGAACATTCGGATTCGAAGGAAACGGTAACATTGGCTGCGGAATCGTCGTACTGCTATTCTTACGCATATTAGGTCCGACAGCTGGACCACGTTGACCAGGTCCGCCAGGATTGCTACCGACGCCTGGCATATTTTTAGAGGATGGAGGTTGTATCGAATGAGAATCATGCACGATAGAAGACATCGCTGATGCTGGTGGTGGAAGTGTAGCCATCGAGCCAGATCCAGTGATCTGTGTAATCGGTGGTAATGGACCGGATGGATGAAACGATGATTGTGTAGGATGATTAGTTCCGATGGATGGTACTGATGATGGTGGTTGCTGAGGGGTTTGAGAATGAGATGATGGTACCGTTGATGATCCCGTGATCGATTGTTGCGTATATGGGGAAGAGATAGGAAGAGTGCCTGGAAAGGTTGGCGTGTGTTGTGGAGCATTATTTTGGCTACTAGTTGCATTAGCTTGGTTGGATTTTTTTTTCGGCGATTCTAAAGAGGTGGAAGCAAACGAAGAGCAAATTAAAAATTGGTTTTAAAAATTAAAACAAAATTTAGATAATCAAAAAAAAAAATATCATTGTAAAGAAAAGTTTATTTAGAATACTAATACTGAGCTAAGGAGAAAATTATACAAAAATCAATCAAATAAGAAATATACAATTACAAAAAGAATCTTTGTTTTCATCTCACTCTCTTTCTCTCATACATGCACCTTCATTCGAAATTTGAAACGTAACGAAATAAATTTTACAATATATGGAATCGTTTGAAGTGCAAAGACTTCACAAGATAAGAGTTGGGTCTCTAGAGAATAGATCAATATTTAATGCAGAAAAACAAATTATTTGATCAATTTTTCTTAGGAATATTTAAATTGTACAATGAATGATTCCAATTTTTAAAATAATTATTAATTAATGAGTGTCGGTGTGTCTTTGTCTGTTTGTGTTAAGATGAAGTATTAACAAATTAAAAAAAATTGAAAATGGAATTCTCCAATACGAAAGCGTAAATTTAAAACTCTGAATTTGAAAATTTCAGCAGGGAAATTTCAAAGTTTTTATATACAAAAAAGACACGGAAAAAAGCACGGATGATACATTCATTCGAAAAAAAACACTTATATAATATATAAAATTAATCGAAGAGATATTTTTTAGTTGTTTTCAGATCGTTGGTTTTTTCGTTCGATTTTTTACTGCAAATAAATAAAATAATCACAAACGAACAAACAATAGAAAACAAACTCATTCCAAGATCAGCGTCATCAACAATTCAACAGTGCTAAAGTTCGTGCTTTTCTGATGAATTTATTTCACTTTAAATACAAATCGTAATAATTTGATCTCACCATGAAATTATTTTGGAATTTTTTTCTAATTTTGAACGAATTTCGATGTTTCTTCTTCAGTAGAAATGCTTAGATGAGTCTCAGTAATTTGTTAAAATAAATTAGGAAATTCTTACATAGCTATCAATCATGAATTCTTTATCCTTCCATATCTCTTATTGACTTAAATTATGAATTTTGATGTATCAAAAAATTTAGAAGCACTTCGAATGAAGATAATCTATTCTGGCTTCCGAGTAATGTTTCGATTCGATTTTGATAGACATTGGGATTATTTCAATGAATATGGTCTAAAAGATTGATTTTGCGTGAGATCATAGGATTTTAAATTTCATGGAACAAAGTTAAATTCGGTAAAGGAAATTGACGATGTCAAATAATCAATTTCTTCATGATATAAAATCTACATGAATTAAGAATCTACAATTCATGTATTTTTCTCGAGTCCGCATGATTTTAGCAGATAACAGAGAATGGCAAACAGACAGAGAGAAAGAGAGGGTTAGAGAGACACAACGATTCTAACCTGATTCAGAATCAGAACTGTCCGATGAAGAAGAAGATGATGATGAACTGTCGCTGCTTGAATCACTATCGCTTGAGCTTGATTCACTTAATCTAACTCCGTTTTCTTCCTCTGTAAATACATAAGGATCTTTTTTATGATGAGAAATTAAATTAATTAGTTAGGTATCAAATCCATTAGGCATAATGACTAACCTTTTTTATTCTTTTTGTTGGCAGAAATAGACCCAGCAGCATCGCTAACATTTTTATCTACAACGTTTTTCTTTTTATCTGTATCATCTTTGACTTTCGCGACCCGCTTATCTTTAGCATTCACTATAAGCGATGAGAAGTCGATCGATTAATCATAATTTCAAAATACAAAATGATCATTACCAGTCTTCTTTTTCAAACAGCTTGCCACATAACTTTCTAGCTCTCGCAACGTGGATGGTTTTAGTGTTTCGAAATCTATTTCAATTTCATCTGGATTAGAATCCCGAAGAGTAGGTTCTCGATGCTGAATTATCTGTACTACTTTTCCAAGCTTATCGCCTGCGACAAAAACAATGGTAAAATCAATGGGAAATTCAAATTTCTCTCAAAAACCTGGCAATTTATTAATATCTAAACTAAGCTGCCTCTTCTCATCGTAGCTCATAGGACGAGCATTATCTTCCTCTTCAGAATCTGCTCTATTGGCGACTGGTGGTGCTTGCGGTTTGGTTGATTTTCGATTAGTCTTGCTCGTCGTTTTAGGCTTTTTAATACTATTCGCGTCTAAAAATTGAAAGACGAAATCATAATTTAAAGATTTATTTTTTATCGCAACATTTCTAAACATGTCACTTACTGGTAGATCCGACACTGATGGCAAAATCGTCCATATTCAAAGGAGAATCAAATCGATGTTGAGCTGTGGACGCGGATACTTGATTTATTGGCATCTGTTTAATTTCGCTTGAATCTTTTTCAGTTTTGACTTTAGTTTTTCGTTCACTTTTGGTCCTCGATTTCCGTTTCCTCTTCTGTGATTTCTCTATTTTTTTCGTAAGAGTTTCTACTTGTTCCATGAGCTTCAAGAGTTGTTCACGGATACTTTTCAAGCTTATTTCACTCTCAGCATCATCACTGATTTCACTTTCAGAATCTGATGACGCTGTATCGACCGCCTCTGAAGAACTATGTTCGCTTACATCATCATGATCAGGCATCTTGGCATATTTCATTTCAAAAACATCCTAAAGGCGACCGAAAATAGAATAATGAACATTAAATGTATCAAAAGCATGAAACAGATATCTTATTTAAAACAAATCGAAGATAAGCTGTGATTAATTTTGATTGATTAATTTTCCTCTTATGATTAAAAATTAATTCGTTGAAGAATATTTTCGAAAAATTTTTTGCCCATAAGAGGATTTTATGAAAAAAATTAACCTCGAATCCAATTAATACCTGTAATTTACGAGCCATAGAAACCACCTCATGCTCTGGTCCGTTATATTTATAACAATTGGTGAAAATCAACCGAACATCAGCGGCAAAATCATCTGGTTTTCTATATTGCCTGCTATCTAATTTCTGTTTGACTGTGCCAAGATCCATTGGCTGTTTGATGATCTCATGATAATCATGAAGATTTAATTTTTCAACATCGACCGGTGCATGAAACGGCCAAGCGTAAGATTCGTGTTTCTTTGATAGAAGCTCTTTTATAATGGTTTCGCAATGTTTCATTTGTTCTGATAGTTTTCCTTTTTTAGCATTCGATAATGGTTTTCCTGGGTCGAGATCGGGTAAGTCTTTAGAAGGTTTTTTTATTGGACGTCCACTCTCACGTCTGGTACCCATTTTAGACGGTTTATCCAAAGTATTTTTATTGAAAAAACTTTGAGAGTACGGAGTTGAGAAGAAAGGTTGAGGTGCTTCAGATGTCGTCGTATCAGCTTTTCTTTTAACACCTTTTTTTGGTACTTTCGAAGTTGAATTGATATTAGTCATCACAGTAGATGGGCTAGATTTTATGAATTGGGCATTATTAGACGCTGAAGGAGTAGATGAATTCATAGTTGATTGCTGAGAAATCAAATTCGAATCGACTGATGAGTGTTGAGGTAAGCTTGTTTGAATTTTAGAACTTATATCATTGGTATTCTGTAGAGATTCAATCGAGTGTACTTTAGATTCATTTGATAGCATAGACGTTGCTGATGATGGGGTAACTGATTGTTTTCCTACAACACTAGTCTTCTGTGCAACCGTTGAGTTGACTGGTCGTAATGCATGAGATGCTATCATTGACTGATCGATTTGATTAATTGGGGATTTAGACTCGTTGAATCCTGAAACAGAGAATCGATTCGCTATAGATCATAGTTCTTTTTGATTTTTTCAAATCTTACTTGGTATTTGTTGCACTGTTGAACGTTTAAATCGAGATTTCCCTTTACCTTTACCTTTATGCAGAGATTTACTTTTCAGTGGGAGTTCAATTTCGGTTTCAGGCATTAAGGCAATTTTAGAGAAAACAAATTTTTCTAATTCTTTGCCCATCAAAACAACATCTTCTTCTGGTTTATTATAAAGGTAGCAATTGCGAAATACTAATCTTAAATCATTGATACATTCGGCTACAGAACAATAATAGTCATTTTCCAAGCGCTTCTTGATGGTCCCTATATCCATCGGATGTTTCACAATAATATGATAATCAGGAATACATAGCTTTATAGCATCGACTGGTTTGGTAAATGGCCAAGCAAACCGATGATTCCACACATTTCGATTTATAACTTTCAAGATATAATTGAGTTGATTCGTATTTCTACCAGGCCTATCAGGTGGAGGTTTATATGGGGGTTCTACTTTGCCATCAATAGGTTCCAAAATAGGCTCGTCATCGAAACTTTTGTCACAAGATTCCAATATGAGCCGATCCACGATTGAGACATTATCAGTTTTATGCTGTTTAATGAAACTATCCATGTTTGCTGTTTGATTCTGTTGCTGTGACATCATTGTTGAGTTAGATAATGAGTCATGATCATTTGGATAGCTCGAGGTTAAATTAGTGTTGCTTCCAAGACTGTTGACAGATTGGACAACATAGTAATTAAAATATTTAAAACATCACAATAATTTGATGCCACAACTAACCTGTCATTCATCATTTTTTTGTCAAGTCTTACGATCAAGTTTAATCAAAGTTACAGCAACACAAAGAGAATATTATTAATCTTGGAGTTGAGCAGATAGAGAAGGCATAACATTAAAATCAAGCGAAAAAATTTGATCTAATTTAAAGAATATATTAGATTAAATGCTAACTGTGCTGCTTTTGTAGAAATTGTATCGATTTATTAATTCAATTTTTTGGTCATTTGAACGTGTATTTAAAGCTTATAATCAAGAATTTCTCTAGGATCTAAAATTTTGATCAGAAACTGAGCCAAATGGCAAAGAAAAATGGCGCGGGCGAAAAACAACACTTGACAACCGATGCACTCAGTATCATTATGATAATACACAACAACTTGAAACTTAACTCAATATCTTCTACAAATTTCTTCGATCAGGAACCCAATATCAACAAATACAAACAATACACCTTTGGCTCTTTATGATGACGCCATCTTACGTAATAGATGAGTCGTTGAATCAAGTCAAAACTATTTTCTTCGAAGATTTCGATCAAAATCTTAAACGAATGAAATTGGTGAATGAGTTTTCTTATTCACTTTATCTCAAATTAATGTTTTTTGCGACATTATTTTTTGGTTTATTCGTTAAATGCTCTGGATACATAGATGTAGATTGATAATCGTTGAAATCATTGACTCGAGTAGTCAGAATTAGACAGAATGTCAGTTGATTGAAATTCTTTTAGTATTGATGTATCTTTTTTTTCAGTTCTTGATATTTTAAGACAAAGACTAATTAGTTGGGGATTCTATTTGGATTCAAAACTATTGAAATGAGAGTAATTAGAATGAAAATTATCTTTACAGATATTATTTAATACTAGTTTCAATCAATCAGATATCGATATTATTTAAGGCTCGAAATTTCAAATTATTGCAAATTAGGCGAAGCAATACCAGATCAATTAGAGCTTCACTTTAAGTAAATATCAATATGACATTAATGATGCAGAATGATGATGATGATGATGATAATAGGTGATATGCGATAAAAGATGTGATCAAAATAAAATATAATCATCCGGTAAACATTAATTAAAATGAAATCTGAGCGAAAAAAATCACATTCTAAAATTGCAACGCTCTCTTCATTTTTCTTTTTTTTTTTCTCGGGTCAAAACATCGAGCGCGAACAGATGCAGGGCACGGATCATCGAGTCAAATTCGCTCGCTCACCATCATACACACACACACACACACACACTTACTCGAAAAAAATGGATAGACAGACACATTAGGAAGTGTTGGCGAGTGAGCGAATGAAAATTGAAGAGGACCTTAGAGAGAGAGAGAGAGAGAGAGAGAGAGAGCGAGAGCGCGCGATAAAAAAAACGAGATTGGCCTACACACACAATTATTTATGCATTTATTCTTTTGTCCCCCTTTGTTTCTCTCAACAGTTTTCGGAATTCTTAAGGAAGTAGCAAAAAAAAAAAAAGGAATGGTATGAGAATAGAAAACAGCCATTCTGAGATGTGTGCATTGAACTAGATTGCGATCAGCCATCTTGTGTGATACATTCTAATCATCGTAGTGGACCTTTATTCGTTCTCCGTTCTGCAATGCATTTCTCGCCGCTTTGTTCATCTTGGTCTTGGTCTCTCTCTCTCTCTCTCTATCTTGATCCATCCATTGATTTACAAGTCACATGTACACAGATAGAATGACATCGATGGCAAAAACAGGCGCGCATTAAACATGAGCCACCGAGAAAATTTCCCATTTGTTCAATTTTCCAAAAACCATTTAAAAATCTATAGGATTCAATTTTATTGAGATTTTTGATGCTTGAAAAAATTTGACATCACAAATAATACAAATGAATGAATTAGAATCCAGTATAAAAGAAATCAAGTTAGGAAATCGAGTTGATAATGATAGCCTGCTAGAAAATTATTGAAGATATCCTCTGAAAATAAAGAGAATATGAAAAGAATAAAAACATATCGACTAAACGAATCATGCGAAGAAAGCTGCAATTGCAGCTGCAAACTTACGGCAATTTCATTCGCATAAAAATCCATGTGGCAAGGAATGAGACCAAAATCAAAGAGAATCCAATGGAGATGAGAAATATACGACTCAGTTTCCGAGATGATGGTTGATGTGTTTTGTCTAGAATGATGAATCCAATAGCACCCAAGGTGAAGAACATACTAGATGCTAAACCTTCCATGATGTATTGGCCATTGACTCTGTAGGGCATAAAGGCGACCGGCCTCGAATGTCCATGTTCATCAACAGTAGATCCGATTGCAGGCGGTTCGATGATGATATCGTAAATCATTCCTAAGACGAAAAAATGTAGATTATTAAAAGTTTGAGAGGACTAAAAAGCCTACCCCCGCAGACTAAAAAATACGAGAAAAGAATAAAACTATACACAGTCATCGATGATGGCAAATGAAACCATCCAGGTTTTTTCAATTTTAAATTCGGTATAACCAGGATTCGGAAAGGTAATGTGATGAGCGATTCGAGAAGAACATCCATTTATTATTCTCTCTATACAAAAACGATAATTTGATGGAAAATCATAAGATGCAGATCTCATCTGATAGAAAACAGCTGTTTGAAACGACACCTAGAGTTTAGGATTCTAAAATTTTAGAAAACAGTGACATATTGAAAAATTTTGATCGATAAAAAAATGGTCTCATTTCAAGAACTGCGTTCGATGGAAAACACTAGGAAAGAATGTGAAATCGTTAGGCTAAATTCTATTCGAAAATGTAGTGAATGAAAAAAATGCAAAAACATCTAAGTGAACGCTTGGTTTCGATAGCTGTTGTTCTGTTTATTTTTATCGTTTTTGTTTTTGAAATTTTCATCCCAAGACCTTTTTGGGCAGATAAAATACACCTAATCATTTGTTTTTGGTGTTTCTGCAATGTGATGATCAGTTTTTATAAGACATGTCGAAATGATAGCTCAACAATCGGTATCGTGATGCCTTCAAGACTCACAAGATCTAGCGGCTGGCATTATTGCCTTTCTTGTAAATCTCATTCACCGCCTCGGTCTTATCATTGTAGCATCTGTAATAGATGCATTCTTCGTCGTGATCATCATTGCATGCTGACTGGTCAGTGCTTTAACATAAATCGACATGAAGTAATTTTTTTCTCTCATTACGTAGCGAACTGTATTGGACATAAAAACTACAGGTGAATAGAAAAGATTTAAACTCAATTTCTGAATCCATCATTTCCGTTTATTGTAGGTATTTTATGAGCTTTGTTTTTCAAATCGGATTTGGATCCATATATGCTTCAATAACACATTTCTCCTTCATTTGGACTAATATGCAACATCTCACTTGGATAGCATCGATTGGATCACATTATATACCGGCAATTTTTTTCGTTCTTGGTTTCATCGATCTCCATACGGCATGTTGTAATATGATCTCGATGCTTTGTATTATTTCAGCTGTGGTTAGTTGTTTCATGTTCCTTTATCATGGATATCTTTGCCTCAATGAACAAACCACACATGAGCGAGTTAGATCGATAAAAAAGTATCGAAAAAAAAATTGGACCGAGAATTTAAGATCAACACTGGGAAAAAATTGGTTTCTGATTGTGTTTGTTTCGCCTCTTATTGATTCTCCAATGCCGAACGATGGACTGTATTCGTATGACAGCGACAATAATTTGTATGGAGAGAAGAATTTATAACATTAAATGTATTGAAATTGAACAATTTTCAAGGAAATATGTTAGATTTTTTGCTATTTTCCGGATTTGATCCGTTTAAGATCGTCTTTGCTGAGAAATTGGACTCCATTACGATATGTTCCTAATTGATAATCCATTCCTCGAACTTCGTTCAATCCTTTCTTTTTCGCTTTAGTTTTGAAGGAGCTGTTGAGAAAAGTCTCATAATTAGCTGAAAATTTTTAAACAACAAATATTCTCATTTAACCTTTTGGTCTTTGTTTTGATCCCCATTTCTCTCCGAGAATCTTCTTCTAATTTTTCCTGTTTCTTTCGCTCCCGAACCTCTTCTATGTGTTGTTTAATGTTTTTACCTCGAGGTTTCTTAGGCTTATACAATTAAAAATCATCATCATTATCTCAAGATTATGTATCATAGTTGAACTTACAATCGCTCCAAGTCTAATAGCCAAGTCTCTCCTTGCCGTTTTCTTATCTTGCGCCGATAATCCTTTGATTCCGAATCGAAATACTTCATTTCTTGCAGTTTCCAAATCGAATTCCGAAGGATCTCTTCCCTCTTTCTAATGGCAGAATGATATATGAGAACAGATTTCAGTAACTGATGAATAAATTCAATCATATCCTACCTTTAATTTGTTATAATTTTTTTTACGAAACGACCGCATTTCTTCCCTAGATTTTCAGTATAAATTTCGGGACTTTAATATGGACATGTGGACAAAAAGAGCTATTTCGACATTTATTTTTTTCGATGCTTTTTCATCCCTGCATCGATCGGAAGTTGGGCAGTGTTCAGATACGAATCTGCCCATTTAAAAAAAAATGTCCAAGAAAATTTGAAATCTTTTAATACCTAATATTAATTCAATTTTTGAAATGAAATGAAATTTCGGTCTAGCAGAAAATTCGCACACTGAAAATTTTAACGTCGATCCGATTGTTTTTAAACTCGGATCATTTCAGCATTCGCGAGTCGCTTTGAGCCAAGTAATCTCTTAAGGAGTAAAGACTAAGCATGTGAGAGTTGCGAGAGGGGAGTGCGAAAAGCGTCAGCTATTATGACAATTTTAAGAATTGTTGGCCTAATCCAATAGGAAGAATTTTTCCGCGAAATCATGGATTATTTTCCCGAAAAGAATTTCTCATCGATTCCATGATTCGTCAAAAAAAATCAAATTCAAATTCAATCTTCGAATTTAAAAATAGGTTGGAAATTTTTTGCTATTTTCTTATCAAAATCAAGTTTAGAATAATCTTGACAAACAATGAGCACTGATCAATGGTGTCTGATTGAATCGGATCCTGGAGTATTCTCCGAACTAATTAAAGGATTCGGTAGGTTAAGTTTGAAATTTCGATCACTTCTTATTTTGTATTTTAAATTCAAATTGAAAGGTGTGAGCGGAGTCCAAGTGGAAGAACTTTACTCATTGATGCCTGAATGTTTCGATAATTTAAAACCAGTCCATGGATTGATTTTTCTTTTCAAATGGGTCCCAGATGATTATTCTGATGGCCATCTTCTTCAAGATGATTTTCTTTTGGATCAAATCTTTTTCGCCAAACAAGTTATACAGAATGCCTGTGCTACACAAGCCTTGATCAATATCTTGATGAATTGCAATCATCCGGATCTCAATCTTGGCGAGACTTTGATGGAATTCAAAGAATTTTCTCGATCGTTCGATGCATCAATGAAAGGTCTAACGTTAAGCAATTGTGAGTTAATTCGAAATGTTCACAATTCATTCGCCAGACAACAATTTTTCGAATATGATGGGATGCAAAATAAAAAAGAAAAAGAAGATGTTTTCCATTTCATTGGATATATTCCATTCGGTGGTCGTTTACTAGAATTGGATGGCCTCAAAGAAGGCCCCTATGATTTAGGTCCAGTAGGGCCAAACGATGATTGGATCGCAATTGCACGTCCCCATATCGAGAAACGAATGCAAAAATATACTGTTGGTGAGATTCATTTCAATTTGATGGCCATCATTAGCGAAAGAAAAATGCTCTATGAAAGAAAAATTGCCGAAATGGAAAGGCTCAATACTGATGAGGCTAGACTTCAGATTGAAAGCTATTATTTGTTGATCAAACAAGAGATCGAGAAAATGGATCGCTACAAGGTAATTTATCGATATTTGTCGCAGAGAATAATTTAGTTTTACATCACTGATTTTAATTCATATTCCAGAACGAAAACATTCGTAGAAAACATAATTATTTACCGATGATTGTGGAGATTCTGAAACAACTTGCCCATGATGGACGATTGATAGAGGTTTATGAAAAAGCTAAACAAAAATCGATTGAATTCAAACAGAAACAACAACGATTAGAAAAAAGTAGAGCGTCGGAACCAGTTAATTAGAATTTGAAAAACGTCTTCATTTAAGAATAATTGACAAAAATTTCGTATCTGTATTCGATTGAAAAGATTTATCATTATCTGGATTAAAAAAATTTTCATTCTCAAATCGGATTATTCTGTTCTATTTCATTGAATTTTTGAATTGCATTTTGAAGCTCAATACCCATTCTTTGTTTTTCATCAGCATTGGCGTTCAAACACTGATCATGATTTTTCCGCTCACGAAACCAATTTAGAATCGATTTAATTTTCAATTCTAGCTCAAATTTTTCCGCATAATTATAAGCTCTACGGATGATGTGTTGCGGAATACCAGCTAATTTTGAAACATTGAATCCATAGCTCTTGTTACAGATACCAGATTGAAGTCGGTACAAAAAAATTATATTCTCTTCTGTTGGATCTTGATCGTTTTCGTTCTCGATCATGTAGGACTGTAGGAAATGAAAAAAAAATTCAGAATTGAAGTAATAATTAATTTTAACTCGCTTACCATATAACCAAGTTTGATGTTTGATTTTCCATCAACTTCATCAAGAATTGAATGATAATGTGTTGAGAAGATGATTCGACAATGATTTTTTTCAGTCAAATTCGTTATGATAGCAGATGCTATGGCTGTACCATCAAAAGTTGATGTTCCACTTCCTAAAATGTTTTCGGGAATGAGTTTTAAATGTCAGATGTAGTCCTCAAACCAAAAAAAATCAAATACCTAGTTCATCTATCAAGGCTAATGAAAATGGTGTGGCATATTTGATTATTGCCATTGCTTCACTCAGTTCGACCATAAAAGAACTTTGATTTTCGAGAACCAGATCATAGGCTCCGATTCTGGTGAAGATTCGATCGACTGGAGTGAGTGTACATTCACTTGCCGGTACATAGGCTCCGATTTGAGCTAATATCGTTACTAAACCAACGGAACGCATCAAAGTTGTTTTACCGCTCATATTCGGGCCTGTCAAAATCAAAGTTTCGCCACAAAGTTCAAGATCATTCGAGGTTTGATTGTTATTGATTACTAAGAAAGCATTACGAAGTTCTTTAATTCTAATAAAGGGATCTGTTCGATCCCAAACGATTTCAGGTAGACAAGATTTCGAACCATTTGATTCAAAAATTTGCCTTGTGTGAGCTAAAGACATAAGTGCATCGATTTGAGCTGCTAAAGAGATCGCTTTTTGCCATTGTTCGAAATCGGAATCGAATTTAGCCAACAATCGTCGAAAAATGTCGCCTAAAATCATTGTACGTTTCTGTTCAGCTTCTTCTAAAACGCCAACTAATTCTATCAATGCATCCGTATGAAATCGCTTGAAACCTTTTCGTGCACTTTTAAGTTCATATTTCTCCTCGGATCGGGATAGTTTAGAAGCAACGGAATCTGGTACTTCCATCATATATCGGTTCTTGTTCGCATGGCAATAAGTAATACGAGTTTTGAATTTCAATTGTTGCTGATTGAGATATTCATTTAGTTGTCGTTCAGCACTTTGAATTTCTTCGATAGCTTTATCATATTCTTCATCGACACCTTTGTCTGGAATGAAATTACCTTCTCTCAACACTTTCTCATGATTAAATGAATTTTGAAAAAATTTCAATCGGTCATCGATGCGAGGAAACGAACCACCTTCATCGCTGTACAGAATCAGTTGTTTTAATAATCTAGATCGATTATCGTTCACACATTCACGAAGTTGTCTGATGATGGTCAGAATCTTCTCGAAACCTGCGAGAACATCTAGAAACGTTTTTATTTTGCGTTTTTGATAGACATCCGATTCAAACATGATTGCGCGAGAATCAGGATGATTTTTCGATGATTTCAACAACGATTGTGAATGTATCTGAGTGAGAAGGCGATCAAGATCTGGAAGTTTTTTCATCAAAGTCTGCCATTGTTTGAGATGACTATAGAAATTTTCATTTTCATTCAATTCACGGACAGCTTCTTGCCTAAGTTCCAAAGATTCGCGTAAAAAACAGATCGGTTGACAAAGCCATGAATGCAGTTGCCGTTTACCAAAAGCTGTGCCGCAATTGTCTATTAATTTGAATAAAGTAAAACTTCGATTGTTGGAAATATTGCTTGACGAATTGAAAATTTCCAAATTTTTCATTGTCATCGAATCCAATATCATATGATTCGGTAATTTTGAAACTTTGTAATCATATTCAGGAGGTTCGTAAATTTCAAACTGCTTCATAGTGGTAATATCATCAAGAATCAATGAATCGTCTAAATAAGAAAGTACGGCACCAAGAGCAACCGTGGCGAAACAATATTCTTCTCTTGCGGTTTGCTGAATCACATCTTTTGGATCCAGAATTGATTGTCGAAACTTATCAGGCACATTCGACCATAAATCTTTCTCGTAGACATACTTAAGACTTTGAGATGAAGACCAAAAATTTTTCGCCTCTTGTAAACGAGCCATTGGACAAATGCTTTGAATCAATTTCTTCATCTTACTAGAACGTTCCAAAATGATTTCGACCGGACAAAAGTGCGATAAGACGATGCGTAATTTAGAATTGAAACGATCATCTTTGAATTGAGATAGGAAAAATTTCCCTACGGAAACATCCACAAAACAGACTCCATATTCGAGTGATTGATTATCATCAGTCTGATTAGTTCTACAAACGATTGACATCAGATATGAATTATAACTAAGTATTGTATCCGAATCGATATCAGAAAGATATCTAGTGCCGATAGTTGAGATGCGACAAATTTCACGTTTAACAACTTTATCGAATTTGGATGCTTTCTTAATCGTCTTACACCTTTCCGCCATCATTTCTGGAGTTTCCGTTTGTTCTACTCTGGCAACTTTGTAACCTTTTTGAATCAAAGCATCAGCATATTGTTTGTAACTCTTCTCCGGAAAACCAGCATGTGCTATCTCACCACGCATAAATAGAATTTTCAATTCTTTGGTACAAACAACAGCATCCATGTGGAAAAATTCATAAAATTTTCCCATTTTGAAGAAGAGAATCGTATCGAAATGTAATGACTTCATCTCCCACCACTGTCTATGCGCTGGTGTTTGCTCATTGAGGAAATTCTGTGGGACAAATAATGTTGACGGATCGTAATCAGGATTGATTTCCTTGTTTTGATAGTTCAAAAACATTCGGTTACCCTGGCGGTCTTTGATTTTTTCAAGCTGGAGAAAATCATAACTCAAATGTGGCCATTGTGTTTTATCAGCTTGTTCAGCTGTACTAGGCTTTTCTACATTTTTCAGATTAGCACTTATTTGAAAATTTTTTTTTCTTTCTAAAATCGAATATTCAGAATCATTTTGGAAATCTTCATCATCACTTTTGCCTCTTAAATTCATCTCTTGATCGATTTTGACTGATCGAAATGCTAGATCTTGATTGTCAACAATTTTAACGCTTTGAATTTCATCTTCATCATTTTTAGTAGTTAATTTTTGAATCTGAATTTTAAGATTAGAAATTCTATCGGTTTCGGCTTCGGTTTTGGATTTTAATAATTCCATATCATCATCATCGTCGAGAAAATCATCTTCATCGACTTTAGATTTCGATTTCAAAGATTGTTTGGAATGGGAAAATTTCTTTATGAATTTCACCTTTTTAGAACTGACGGAATCTTCGGAATCTATATGATCACTCTCTAACGAAGAAGAATCGTCATCACTTTCACTAATCTCAGAACTCTCTTCAACGTGATCCGGTTGATATTCGTCGCCATCATCTTCGCTTTCATCTGAATCACTTAGATTATGTTTAAATTTTTTCGAAGTTTTTTTTCTTCGAAGGAAATCATCATCATCGCTACATTCATCTTGGTTATGGTCGATTCTATTTTTTCGTTTCGGTGTTTGATTAAAATTGCTTCGATCGTTTCTAGGAGTATTTTCTCTATCACTTGAATCGTTTCCAGACTCACAATCAATGAGATGAAACTGCCCAATCATATCGAATCGCTTTTCACGATCGATTTCGGCTGCCTTTTCTGCGATTGAAATAGCGTATTCAAGCTTACGATCTCTCGATTTCCCTGGAGGGAGTATAGGTTTTTCGATATACAGTTTGATTCTCTTCATTATGATCCAAGCATGTGATGAAGTCTCATCGAAAAACTGAACATGAATTTTGCCTCGAAATTGAAACGAATGAGTCTGCGGGTCATTACAGATAATTGATGGCCACCAAGGATATCTATGAAAAAAGTTATTTTTCGTGATTGACAATCATCAGAAAAAATTACCCATCCATCTTAGCCCACACGAGATCATAGAGATTGAATTTATTCAATGATGAATTGATTCTATCCGAATTGACAGATATCTTTCTTAATGTCAAGGAATTTTTTAACGGAGTGTGAAAGTCATCATCACTTTCAGATCGATCCAATTTTCTCGATGTTTTTGGTGTCTCGGAGTCCACTATCAATTCATTATCAGCATTACTAGATTTTAATAATTTAGCAGAAGATTGTTGCGATAATTGTGGAGTTCTTGAGAAATAATTCAACAGGGTATTTCTTTGTTGCTGTTGTTGTTTGACAGTGATCTGTGGCGATTTTTTAGCACTCATTTTTTCATCTTTTATAATCATTGATTAAGAAAGTAATGAAGATCAGAATTTTAAAGATTCGTTTTGATCTCTATCGAAGCCGCAATAAGCTCAAGTTAAACACATGGAATTGGGATTTTTTTTCGAATAATCTGATCTCTACAATGAGTGAGAGGGAGCAAGAGAGAACACATGATCTCACCGTTCATCACAGCGATGACAGCCCCGCTTCTTTGACATCAGAGAAAGAGAGAAGCAGAGAGAGAGAGAGAGAGAGAGAGAGAGAGAGAGAGAGAGAGAGAGGAGGAATCAGAAAGACATCCGAATTTTTTCGCAATTTTTTCCTTTCCGTTTAATTTTTATTCGGATCGATTTTTTAGATCTTATCTAAACGAATTGCCATTGCTTATTATTCACTTCATCTCATCGATTATTGATTTCTTTCAAAGAGATCTAAACCATCTTTCCGATCCAGAAAGAATTATTTGTATTTCGTTTCTGACTTCCTTAAATTTGTAATTTTTCTATGAGATTTTTATGAGGTGAGAGAAAGAGAGAGAGAGAGAGAGACCAATAAAGATCGAAAATTTTTCACTTTTTTCATCTCAAACGTCAAAATCTTAAAAATTTTCCACTTCATTTTTTTCTATGGTAGCAATAACCGAAACATCCAAAATTATGGTCAGTTTTTCATTCATTTTTTCAAGGAATTTCTTCCACCCTTATCTATGATAATGTTATCGGAGGAAATTGAATGACGAAAAAAATCCAAATTTCAGAGGAGAGAAAACTAGCAAAAAGCTTCTTTTTTTGTTCGAAGAACAAAGTATCATTGATATGGAGATGTTTGAAGCTGTAAATCGAAAGAAGATAGCAGCAAATAGCAGAAAGATAACAGCGAAGATAACATCCAATTTCTAGCTGTTCGATTGAGGATGATGACGAGATTTATGGTATTATATGGTCGAACTTTTATCGCATATTCTCATTCATTTTGATTCCAGGAGCGAACCAAATCGGTTCATCGGTGTAAACTATCGAAGCATCAGAATTTTTATGGAAAGAATCGGCCCTAAAATTGGTATCAATTGAGAGAAAGTAACGAAATCAAAAATGAATGCTGAAGAATTTCGTGTGGCAGCAAAACAACTCATTGATTACATCGCCGATTATATTGAAGGCCTAAGAGAACGTTCTGTTCTACCGGATGTTGAGCCTGGTTATTTGAATGCATTGGTTCCGGAGCGACCACCCGAACGAGGTGAATCTTGGAATAAACTTTTCGATGATATCGAACCTATTGTTATGCGCGGGGTAAGTCTACTTTTTTTTGACAATAGTTAGATCTTTTTGAAATAAAACGAAAGATCGACACTTTATTTCAAACAGATTGTCATATCCTCATTATTTTGATAGTATTAGCAATGGTATAGTCTGTCCAATTATTTCGCTAGGAAAATCACACTCTCTCCTAGTAACGAAAAATAATGAATTGATTTGATTTTAATCAATCTGATATTCCACTTTCCAGGCGATGCTCAAAAAGTCTTTTATTCTACTGAATTAACGAGTCCGATAGTAACAATAGGAGAAGAATCCATTACATTCAATTGTCTAGTTAAATAATTGGATGGTATTTTTTTACCAATCAACTTTGATGTTTCAATACTTCGTTGATTTTTTTTAATCTTTTTTCTTCGATAGCTCAAAATTGATGATAGATCGAAGAGTTTAAGCGAAGTCGAGATACTTCGAGTAAGCGAAATCAGAGGGTGGAAAATTTTGATTTTATTTCTATTCTTGCTATGAATAATAGTTCTATTATGGATTCAAGCATAAATATCGATATCACTCCAAATTATCATAATTTTTTTATTATCTATTCTAAATAAGATAGAGTTTTTATGCTAAACACAAAAAGAGTATTAACAAAACAATGAAAAGGAATCTCGACAATAGAAACATTTTTAATAAAAGAATAATTTAACTCAAGATTTTAGTATTCTATCTGTTCTAGATCGAATTAAGATGAAGTGAAAATTCATGTTATTGCCAGTTATAATATCTCATCTGGCAATAAGACCGATGACTCACTGAGTCATCCCATGACTCATCCCCTGATAACACAATCAATTTTCTATTATCATTATTATTTTATCATATCATATCATATCATATCACAACTATCTTTTATAATCGATAATCCCAATCACTCACGGTAGCCTAGGATGAGGGACCTAGGTATATAACCTGGGACTGAGGACTCGAGAGGGTACCTAAGTTCTGGGAAGTTCAATGTCGTGAGACTTCTAACCGCTATAATTTGTGTCGAATAAAGAACCAAAATTCGTTGTAATAACAAGTCGGCAGGATAGTAGCCTGTTACGCCGAGAAGAGAAACGACGAGCTTCGAAGTTAGTTGAAAAGAAGACGTGGATAACGGAGACGAAAAGTTACGAGGATAACGGAGACGACGAGTTACGTGGATAACGGAGACGACGAGTTACGTGGATAACGGAGACGA
The DNA here is from genome assembly GCA_020844145.1 of Sarcoptes scabiei. Classification (NCBI taxonomy): domain Eukaryota; kingdom Metazoa; phylum Arthropoda; class Arachnida; order Sarcoptiformes; family Sarcoptidae; genus Sarcoptes; species Sarcoptes scabiei. The sequence goes on from CP080488.1 coordinate 2,078,982, forward strand.
CAAGTTACGAGGATAACGGAGACGAAAAGTTACGAGGATAACGGAGACGACGAGTTACGAGGAAACGAAGACGACGAGTTACGTGGATAACGGAGACGACGAGTTACGTGGATAACGGAGACGACGAGTTACGAGGAAACGGAGACGACGAGTCAAGAGAAAACGAAGACGACGAGTACGTGGATAACGGAGACGACGAGTACGTGGATAACGGAGACGACGAGTTACGTGGATAACGGAGACGACGAGTTACGAGGATAACGGAAACGAATTACGTGGATAGCGATAGTAATATTGCGAAATACCGATAGCGATACAATGGTGAAACTTTCAAAATCAGCCAAACGCGAAGAAATCAAGGAAATGTGCGAAACGGCGAAGATGCGCCTCTCCAATTTGCATATGTCCCTAAAGCTTGGTGCGTTGACACTCGAAGAAGCGCGCAGAACCGCAACCGAGATCAATCAGATACATGCAGAAATCGAAAAAGCTATTCTGAAGGCAACGAACCGAGACGCGAAAAAACTGTATCCTCACATGCCATCATCGTGTCCAGAAAACATGAAACGGGTAGAGGAGATTAAAGAAATGGTGGAAAAACTTCAAGCGGAACGAGATGCTCAAGCATTAGCAGAACAACAGGAGAACGATCGCACTAGCTCAAGAACCTCAATCAGCGTTTACTCTAGCGCTTCAACTAGTGGGGAATTCAATGTACTGACTTCGGATCGACAATCAACCGCAACCAGCGATTACGCCCCGGGACCGTCTAACGACAGGGTACGGGCAACAGCTACAAACCAACAACAACGATCAGCTAGCGATAACTTCCGCTCACTAACCAATGACCGACAACGAGACCCAACTAGTTATTATTTCAGCTCAGCAATTAGTGATCAACAACAACAGTTGACTAGTGACCACTCCTGTGTAACAGCCAATATTCAACAACGAGCCTCAATTAGTGATCACCTCCTGGCGAATACTATTGACCAGCAACGACAATCAATCAGCGATTATCTACCGGCATCAAATATCAATCAGGATCGAGTTCAAACTAACAACGACTTCCGTGGGTTAATTGGCGAGTACAACACTGAACAACGCGTACCAAACGCCAGCCAAACTCAATCATCAAGCCAAAGCGGAATTGCTAAACGAATTGCTCGCGAGTTTGACTTTCAAAGATACGACAGACTACGCTCATTCTCTGGCAAATACACCGAATTTCCACAATTTTGGGAATGTTTTTTGGCATTTGTCGACAGTGCTGACATGCCAGATACTGACAAACTCAATCTTCTTTTAGAAAAGTTGGAACCTAAAGTCGCCCAAATCATCAGATTATATCAAGGCCGAGAGTATAACCAAGCAAAAGAATTTTTGGTCAAACAATACATGAATAAGCATGCTGCTCAAGCGGAAGTGATGCAGACCCTGAATCAACTTGGAAACAGGATTAACATCAGCGATGCAAGTGCCTTAAATGATCTTGCCGAGAAATTGGCCTATGCTAATATCATTGCAAACCAGATGCCCGATGCCAACGAATTCAAAAGCAGTATCGTAAAGGATCTCACTGACAAACTCCCATACTGGTTTTTAATGGCGTGCCGTAGGGGAGATGGCGAAAGCGTGGACTTAGAATCTGTCATCACAGAAATCAGACGACGACTCAACCACCTCATGATGTCCCGGCCAAATGGCAGGCCAACCGTGCCAAGCAATCATCAGCCTCGAAAACCGATTCGCTCGACAATCGAATGCTATAATTGTAAGAAAATAGGCCACATCGCACGTGAATGCCCACTTCAACCAGCGCCTAGACGAGAACCAGTAAGACAAAACCGTCCCTACCGAGTTCTGGCCATACGAGACGACGACGAGGAACGTAACCAGGCACGCAGCTTCAGTAGTCAATCAACGATGAACGGATATCCGTCTTACGAACCCGAAGAATCAATCAACGAGCAGCCAAACGTCAACAACATAAAACATGGAGAAGATGACGCTTTTGAGGTGAACGTAGAAGTCGATGGAAAGCCCCTAACCCTGATTGTTGATACTGGCGCGGACGTGAACGTGCTATCGTTTGACATCGCCAAACGTTTGGGGCTAAAGATCATGAAGCTGAAGGAAGTTTTCAGATTCTCAACTGTGGGTTCCCAACGAATCGCTAAATTAGTTGTAGAACCAACTATGAAACTTGGTAAGACGTCCAAGAAAACGCTGTTCTACTTGGTAGAAGAAGAAAACCAACGAATTCTGGCAAGAGACAACATCAAAGCTTTGGGCATCCAGATAGACCCCCAAGGCATCACCCTACTTCCAGAAGATAGCACAAAAATGGGCACAACATCGGGTGAAATCGATAAACATGATACATTGGCGAAACAGCTAAAAACCCCATCAGGTCCGGGTATGGCGCAACCAACTATAAAGCGGAACGTTAACTCTATGGAGCTAGAGGCGACAGCAGATGGAAAACCAATTTCTCTGATGTTGGATACTGGCGCAGATATCAACATCTTGTCCCTAGACATCGCGAAACAACTCGGACTAAAGATAATGAGATTGGAGAAACCTTTAAAATTCACCACCGTGGGACGCATGAGAAAGGCCGAATTAGTTGTGGAACCGATGTTGAAAATAGGAGGGTTGGTAAAAAGAACACTGTTTTACCTAACGGAGGAGAAACACCAAAGAATTTTGGCCAGAAATAACGTCAAAACGTTCGGAATCCGAATCAACCCCGACGGAATGGATCTGCTCAGGGTAGACGTGGTTTTCGAGAAGGAGGAAAAACCTACGGCTAAAAACGATCGTACCAGCGAAACCGAACCGGGTTCTCAACCAGATTCAATCGTGCGTGAAATAATGAACGAATTCAAAGACGTGTTCACAAACACTGGCGAAGTGGGAAGAATAAAACGAGAAACCTTCAGACTGGATCTCACCAATCCTACTCCAATCTCCTTGAGACCATATCTCTGTTCCGTCAAAGTCCAACAAACCATCGATGAGCAAGTGCAAAAATTGTTGGAAGCGGGACTCATAGAGAGAGCTCGTTCAGCCTACGCGTTCCCGGTAGTACTTACTAAGAAAAAAGATGAGAATGAACGCAATCGACTTTGTGTAGACTACCGGAAGCTCAACGAAATAACCAGAAACGAAGTCTTCCCGATTCCCCGGATGCAAGATATAGAAGACCGCTTACTACACGCCCAATGGTTTTCCGCAGTGGACATCTCCGCAGGCTTCCACCACGTTCCGGTTGACCCTCGAGACCGCGAGAAAACGGCTTTCGTGACTAAATTTGAGCAATATCAGTGGAAAGTGATGCCATTTGGCCTCAAGAACGCCCCTATCGTCTTCCAACGAATTATATGGAACATACTGAAGGAACACCAACTAACAGAGTTCACGCACAACTATATCGACGACATAATCATATTTTCCAGAAACATCATGGATCATCGAAAGCATCTAAAACTGACACTTAAAGCCTTCCGAGAAGAAAACATCAAACTGAAAGCTAGCAAGTGCCAGTTTTTGATGAAATCAATCTCCTACCTTGGACATGAGATATCAGTCAATCAAATCCGACCGCTGCACGACAACGTTCAAGCCATACTCAACGCAATGGCACCAACGAATGTGAAAGCAGTTAGATCCTTCTTGGGACAAGTCAACTTCTATCAAAGATTCATTCGCGATCGAGTGAAATTACTTCAACCACTAGTAAATCTCACGAAGAAAGACGCTACTTTTAAATGGGGTCCGGAAGAAGAGGAAGCTTTCAAAAATACGAAAAAGATACTCAGCCAAGAACCAGTGTTGAGACTTTTCGACCCCGACAAGGAGGTGATCATCTACACAGATGCTAGTCACGTAGGCGTCGGGGCCGTGCTCAAGCAACGACATGATGAGATAGAACACCCTGTCTCGTTCTTCTCTAGGAGGCTTCTAGACTACCAAACTCGATATTCGGCAACCGAGCTTGAGTGTCTGGCAGTCATTGCAGCTTTGGACCGATGGCAATACTGGATCTTCGGTCAGAACATTACGATCTACACGGATCACAAACCTCTGGAAGGAGTCTGCAAGAACAAAAACCCCTCCTCTAGGCTTTTCAACTGGGCATTGAAATTGAATCGATATCCGAATCTCAACATTCGCTACCAACCCGGTGCAACGAACGAAGCAGACTACATTTCCAGACATCCTGTCAACACCTTCCTGGAATCCGTCCTAGATACGCAAATCGAACTCCCACAATTAGCGATGATTCGAGCCGAGGGTCACAACAGCGATGGAGAAGCAGACGACAGAACGACTGTAGATAACGATGACGAAACAATACGTATCCTCGAATCTATTCACTCAGAATATGGTCATATTGGAGCCACCCAGCTGATTGCTCATTTCGATCTTCAATTTAAAAACCCGAACAGACGAGCGCTAGCATTGAAGACGGTGGATAGTTGTGACATATGCTCAAAAACAAAACCCAACCGGAAAAGGGCAGGCTTGATGGTAACCGTTGGACCAGCCGATAGGCCCTTACAGATAATCCACCTGGACACGGTAGGAGGATTCGATTGCTATAATTCGAAGAAAAGATACCTCCACCTAGCCATAGACGCATACACAAGGTTCATCTGGGGCCTGTCATCCAAAACCCAAAGCAGCAAGGATTTCATCAACTTGATCAACAAAGTAACCTGTCAACAAATACCAGAGACCGTAGTGGCTGATCAATATCCCGGAATCAAGAGCAAGGAGCTACAAAGATTCTTGAGCAACAAAGGCATTCAAATGGTGTATATCCCTGTCTATCACTCTTCAACAAACGGTATGGTAGAAAGAGCCAACCAAACCATCGTGGAAAGGCTCCGACAGAAGATCTTAGAAGAACACAGAAGAAGTTGGGCTAAATTAGCAACACTGTACATAGACGAGTACAACAAGACCATCCACTGTGTTACAAAGTTTCCACCGATCTATCTAATGAACGGATACGACCCGGATAATCGATTTTCAGACTCATCCTTGGAAGAAAACCGACGTGTGGCATATGAAAACTCTATGAAATCGCACCAATATTCGCAACATCGGCACAACGCCAAACACCACGCTTTGGAAATAGAACCTGGAGACAAAGTGTATGTACCGAACGGTAATAAATTAAACAGAAGAAAACTGGATGCACCGTTCGAAGGGCCCTACCTGGTCCAAGATAAGATGGGGGAAAATGTGGTGCGAGTGAACAAGAAAGGAAGACTGATACCGTTCCATTGCTCCCAACTGAAGCTAACAACCATCCTGATGATCTACCTAATGATATTGGCGATCGCCGAGGAAGTATCCATTATGAAACATGAGCCTATCATTTGGAAAACAACAGACTTCAAAGTGGCAGATCGAGTATCCTACAACATACTGAAAATTGTGCAAGTATCGCCATGCGAGATACTTAAGTACCAGAACGTGACTGAACCTTACCTATCAAAATGCTACGAAACGTCGCTAGAAAACAATAGGAAACTAGCTAAGTACTGCACCGGCAAGCAAAGAAAAGAGCGTGGGCTCGGTGTACTCGGCGTCACAACCGTGGTCATCGCAGCAGAAACTATCATGGGCTTGGTGGGGAAAACACTGTTCCGAAACTCTTACGAAGAAAGCATGCTCAAACTAGAAGAAGAACTGATAAAATTCAAGAATCAAACAAACGAAGTGGAAAGCAAAATAACCGAACTGGTCAACAAAACTGTAGCAGACATCGTGAACTTGGAAAAACTAGTGTCGGATGAAATCAAGCAAAGCCTTCCGACAGACCGCATCATAGCAGAAATGATAACAACCCAGAGAATAGCGGAAAAGTTCTTCCTCGAAGCAAAACGAGGAAAGGTTAACCAAGACTTCCCGTACCTATTTCCAAACCTACCAATGACAAACCAAAGCGATCAAGTCGAATTATGGGAATTCGTAGAATGCCGAACGATCAACTTCACAGCGGAAACGATGGAATTTGAGATGGACATTATCATCCCAACGATTGACCCTGAATTGGTTGTACTGAAGGCTTTCCCATTTGTTATCTATCAACGAGCCCAAAAGGACTACTGTAAGCACAGATACGCGGGACCGGAATACGTCTGTCTCGACACAAAAGCTAACTGTGTGAAGAAAATAGAAAACAACTTTCATCAGATGCTTATAACAAGAGACAAAGTGGATGACGACTGCTACATCCCAGGAGAAGGAACGATCTTTAGCCTCGAGTCGTGCGGAAAGCCAGAAAGCAAAATACAGGTACAGTATAACAAAGACGCCTTATACCTTTATTGCTACGACCACCTCATCGGACTACCAGCTTTAAACATCACCTGTGGGAACCATGTCTACGTGATCCCCAAAAACACCCAGGTTTCGATAAACGGAACCAAGATGCCACTATTATACGATGAAAAGGTCACGGAAAGACACCAATTCTATGATCGCTCAAAAATCATGTCGATCAACAAACAATTGATGGGAAACAGTACAGAATACGAATTCGAGCTGAAAGAGCTATCCAAACTGCTGAGATACAAGGAAGATGAATCTAGCGCTGGGTTCCGCTGGGAAAGCCCGAGTTGGACAGGAAGCACGGCCTTCATACTTGTCTTCGTATATTCGATACTAAAGTATTGGATAAAACGCAAACCCAAACCGACGGTTAAGACAACTACCTTGGTGGAACTTAATTCGCTGCTGACCTCATTAGGACATACGACTGATCGAGCCGGCCCAGGGGCAATTTAAGGAGGGGGGATGTTATTGCCAGTTATAATATCTCATCTGGCAATAAGACCGATGACTCACTGAGTCATCCCATGACTCATCCCCTGATAACACAATCAATTTTCTATTATCATTATTATTTTATCATATCATATCATATCATATCACAACTATCTTTTATAATCGATAATCCCAATCACTCACGGTAGCCTAGGATGAGGGACCTAGGTATATAACCTGGGAGTGAGGACTCGAGAGGGTACCTAAGTTCTGGGAAGTTCAATGTCGTGAGACTTCTAACCGCTATAATTTGTGTCGAATAAAGAACCAAAATTCGTTGTAATAACATTCATTTTAAATCGATCACGAGATCTTCTATTAAAAATCGTAATAATTTTATGATTCAAAAAAATCTAGTGGTAATGATTTATTTTGACTGATTTTATTAGATGACACATTGGCATTCGCCAAGATTCCATGCCTACTTTCCAACGGCGAACTCTTATCCAGCGATTTGCGGTGATATGCTTTCCACAGCGTTGTCTTGTATTGGATTCACTTGGGTAAACAGACGAGATCATATAATTTTTCAATTACTTCCGGTTTGAGACAAAAATTTTCTCTATCTGTAAAACGATGTTATTTTTAGAATGCCGCACCTGCTTGCACAGAACTTGAGATGCGAATGATGGATTGGTTAGCGTCAGCACTTGGTTTACCAGAACATTTCTTTTTTCAACACGGTCCTGGCGGTGGAGTGATCCAAACGACAGCTAGTGAATCAACATTGATTGCGATGCTAGGTGCAAGAACTAAAATTCTTCTACAACAAGGACTTGATAACCGTTTCGATGCCGATGATGATTCTAATCAACGACATCAAATTCTAAGTCGCTTAGTTGCGTACACTTCGGATCAATCGCATTCAAGTGTTGAGAAAGCAGCCATGCTATCAGCCACTCGCATCAGGTTGATGCCTAGTTCCGCAATAGATTTGTCTTTAGATGCTGAGGAGCTTAGAAAAAAAATTGTTCAAGACAGAGAGCGCGGTCTAATACCATTAATCGTAATCGCTACTCTCGGAACCACTAATACTTGTGCATTCGATGATCTTGAAAAAATCGGTGCAATTTGTTTCGAAGAAAACATTTGGCTTCATGTTGATGCTGCTTACGCTGGGTCCGTTTTTGTTTGTCCTGAACAACGACACTACCTGAAAGGAATCGAGGTTTAAAAAATCATTGCCAATTGTTTGAATTTAATTTAATTAGTATGCCACATCAATTTAATTTGATCGTATCATAGTATGCCACATCATTCACAATGAATCCACACAAATGGCTACTTGTCAATTTTGATTGCAATGCATTCTGGTTAGTAAATCTATCTCTTTCAATCTATGTACGACTGCAATTGACATTGATCACATCGAATGAAAAAATAATTTTACTATTTAAAGGGTCAAAGACAAAAGTTTGATTGAAGACGCATTCAATGTGAATCCATTATATTTGAAGCATGAGAACCAAGATCGTACTCTTGATTATCGAGTAATCGATTCGAATAATTTTTATTATAGTTTTATAAGGGTCTTCTCTTCTCTTCCACCAGCATTGGCAAATACCGTTAGGAAGAAGATTTCGATCATTAAAATTATGGTTCGTTTTCCGGAACTACGGAATCGATGGTCTTCAAAAGCACATCAGAAAAGTAAAATGACTTTTAACAGACTAGAAATATCAATTAATCTATCAAATGAATTCATTGAATTGAAAAGCAATTGGAATTGGCGAAACTTTTTGGGCAATTGCTAAAAACCGATGATCGTTTCGAATTGATCGATGAGATCCGAATGGGCTTAGTTTGTTTTCGTTTGAAAGGCTCGAATGATCTCAATGAGAGACTAATTAATTCAATAAATCATGGTAGAAAGATTTTTTTGACACCATGCAAGGTCAAGGAAAAATTCATCATACGATTCGCTATTTGTGCTCGTACAACCAACGAAAACGATATTTTTTTCTCTTGGAATCTAATCAAAGAATTTACTGATAATCTCATTGAATCAAACAATCAATGATCTATGGCTTCAAGATAGCGATTTGAAATCCGAACTCTACAAGCAAACTTTATTAAATAATTTTAATGAAGATTAGTTATGTATAGATGTTATATGTTAGACTGAATTTTTTTTCTAGGCTATGATTTCCGAGTGATTCTTCCGCAGCACCTAACATCGCTCATATTCGAAATTAATTTATTAATGAATTAAAAGACGTAATCTCTCAAAATGCTTGATCGTATTGATTAATTTTTTAAATTTAATTCTTTGACTGGACAATTCTTTGGGCTGATTATGCAATTTTGCAAAAAAAAAAAAACTGACATTAAATTTAGAGAAATCTAAATGATCACTACTACTACCTCTTCTGAAGTCCTATTATCAATCAATACCTCTACAATAGAGGGGAGATGACTCACATTAGAGAACAAACAAAGGTAGAGAGACAAATTAGCCGCGATTCTATCGCATTTCACTGTAAATCAAACATTGGAAAACCGATCATTGACAGATTATCATTCGAAATTTTGTCTCTCTAGAATTTGTCTGATAAAATTCCGAGAAAATATAGACAATTAGAATTTTTGCAATCTACTCAATCAATTACGAAAAAAATGGCGACAAAACAATTTTCGATCCAATCTTCGAACGTACGATACCGATTGGTTGATCGAATCAATAAATTAATCGAAGAGAATTTTTTGCCTATTCCAAGATTTGTTACCTGTCGATTTATTGGCTATCAATTTTGGTCGATTTTGTTTACAAAAATTTTTCGAATCGATTGTGATCTCACTGTTCGACAGCCAACCGAACGAATCAAAATGCTTGCATCATGCTTGAATACTCTTGAATCAATCGTTGAAGTTCCATTGGATCATATTCAACCGGAAAAACTTCTTGATTATGATGTTCAAACCATAACCAATTTAATAGAAATTGCAGAATTTTGGTGTGATTTCGCTCGAGATCAAAACAGATTCGAATCTATTGGTCCTAATTTCGATTCGTTCGATGTTTCCAACGCAGAAAAATCCAATTATTCAACATTTAGCCGCATCAATTATAGGTCTGAACCGAATATCTATGAAAGACTACATGAAAAAACATCAACTTCTGACAATCTTGCCTCACTGTTATATAAAGCTTTAAAGAATCAAATAATCGCATTCGAAATTGAGAAGAAAATTAAGATGTACTTGGGCGATGTTACATCGAAACAATCGAAAAACGATTTACCACTTCGTGCTTCACGTCAAAGTATCGTTAGAACTAGATCTATTCAACCCTCCGCAACTTTTGATTTCCAATTTACTCGTGGAGATAGGCAAAATCAAATTCTTAGCCCTGAATTTGAACGTTGGTTTCCAGAGACATCAATCGAAAAATTAAGGCGCATTAGACATCTAGAACAAAATCTTTTGACTCTTTACAATGCGAATTCTCTGAAACGGAAACAGATTTCACCTGATTTAAATGACTATCTTCGTTGCATAGTCGATCGACAACGAAACGATATCGAATTATTAGACAAAGAAAAAACTGTCAATCATCAAATAAATTATCTCTCTTCAGTTCAATCAAGAACGCAACGAGCTTTGGTCCATGATAAGATCAATAAATTTTATCGATCATCTTTAGCTGCATATCTAAATGCTAGATCGTATTTAGAGAAAATTCTTGTGGAAGAATTTCGTAAGGTTGAAATCAATCAACGTAGGCACATCAATGATATTCGACGATATCTCAAAAATCATGATGAAGTTGAGCTAGAAAAAGTTCGTCAAATTCTTGAATCAATCGATGATATGTGAGTATTTTAATTGAAAATTTCAAACTATTGAACTTAATTTCCTTGTTTTCTTACAAGCTTTTAATCCGTCTACAAATCAAAAAATTAACATCCAGAACATCGGTCTAGAAAAAAAAATTTCGAATTTCCGTAGTCAAACAATCACTAGAGGGTGTGGAATCTTGATCCAAAAAGGAAAAAAATCCATCTATTTTGGACGGTCCATCTACTAAAAAGAGTCTTATCCTCTTGTAAAGCATAAAACAAAGAGGAAAAATTAGACGAAACCTGAAATATTAGATCGATTCGCTCTATAATTGACAATAGTTTTCTCAGGACTTAGATATTGTAATTTTGTTTTTCATACTCTTCCCTAGCTTTTACTGATTGTGAGTGATGAACCGCTAAATTTGAAAAATTAAAATCCAATTTCATTCTGATGATAGGCAATATTGATTATTCTCAAAATGACTTTCTGAATTTTTTTCACTCATATTTCATCTTCAATTCCTTCTTAATTAATTTGATGGGTTTTTTTTAAATGCAGTCATATTTGTTGATTTTTAAATTTAGAATTACCGCTCTAGATCCCACCGTAGCATATCGCAAAACTCGAAATGGCAGCTGACGCTGGTAATGATTTGGATGAAGAGATCTGGTTTTTGATTTCATCATTTAAAATTTGTTTCCGACTTTTAGTAGAGGATCGAATCATCAGCGATGAATATAAATTATGGAAGAAAAACGTACCATTTATGTATGATTATCTGATCAATAGAATATTTGAATATCCGACCCCAGTGGTACAATGGTTCGATTCAATTGAGCAGATTGATGATGATGATCAAGATGGATCCATAGTGCAGAAACTTTTGGTCGCAACCAATCCTGGTCCTTTCGAAGATGATTATTATTTAGCTGTGCATTCAGTGATTTTGCCAGATTTAATGAAAAAATTTGAACCCAAAAAGATTGATCTCTATTCGATGCGTGAAGATGCATTCGGTGCTTTTGTCTTCTACACAGGTAGTGTGAACATCATCGATTTTATTTATTTTTTCATTGCCATCAATGTATTAAGTTGAAAAATTTAAATTATCTAGATCAAACAGAGGCTGATTTCAAAGTGGTTCATAATGGAATGGTCACTTGTGCCAGATGCATGCCTGAGAAAAATGCGATAGTTGCTACAAAAAATTCCAATGATTTATTCATTTGGGATCTGAAAGATTGCATCAAAAATTCTAAACAAGCTGGTAATTATTAAGTCGTAACGTTTTTCAGTTTGAAATTAAATTTTCTTTCCAGATTCTACTGAACCTATCAGTCAGTTTCTAAACTTGAATAATCAATCTGATCTCGATTGGAATCCACAATCGCCAAGATTGTTGTTGAGTGGCTTCGAATCCAATCAACTAGCCATCTGGGATATAAGTTCACAGAAAAAACGTAAAACTATGATTCCGAAGACTACAATGAGTTTCAATAGTGAATTTGATACCAATCAATCGGAGACAAATGAAATTCTTTCTACTGAATGGCATCGTCATCACACTGACATTGTTGGAGCTAGCACATCAAATGGAAGCCTTCTTCTTTGGGATATTCGATCGCCGGCTTTAAATCAACCAAGTCATCGTTTCAGAGGACATAAAGGATCAGCGAAGCAGATTAAATTCAGTCCGTTCTCGGAATTCGTTTTCATTAGCAGCGGCATCGATGGACAAATTTGTGTTTGGGATCTTAGAAATTTGAAGATCAAATTACATTCGATTCTATTCAAGAAAGAATCATTCCAATCGATAAAATGGTCTCCACATTGTGAGACTTTGTTCGGAGCGATCACTCAGAGTGATCGAAAAGTCTATCTCTTTGATTTGGATCGCATTCTAGATGAACAAATGGTTCATGAGGTTGAAGATGGTCCTCCAACTTTAATCTTCATACATGGTGGACATACATCAAAAGTATTGGATTTTGATTGGAATCCGAACAAAAACAATCCACTTGTTGTTTGTTCAGTATCAGATGATAATGTTTATCAAATATGGCAAATGGTTGTTTAAATTTTATGAATTGGTTTTAAATAATTCAAAATTTACTTTATTCTTTTAGACTAGCTCATTCGTGGTCAGAGACAATCAGAAAGCAGATATCTGATACTGTCTAAGTCAAGTATTTTTTCAGTATGATTTCTTCGAGCAAATCAATCAAAGTCAGTGTAATAAGTTTTCAGATTGTTCAAAGAATCGAAGAAACTCTGGCGGCTCATCAATCAATTCCGGAATTTGTAAGCAATCATTCAGTGAAGCTCTGCTTTTCGAGTTTTTGTAAAACAACCTCAACTGTTTAAATTGCAATCTGAATTTTCTGTTCAGCTCATTGAATTGCGACTCTAACGATGCCCTTGTGCTAATTCTGTTCATCACAGCATATAGAATTGAATAAAGATTATCCGCTTCAACAAGACAGATTTTGATTGGATCCAAAAGTAATTGATCAAGTTGTTGTGATTCTTTGTTCTCTTCAATCAGTAAAACTTCTGATTGGAATCTTAACAATTTCTGCATATTTTCAAGCAAATTTTCGCATAAAGAAATCAAGACTGTGTCAGAGCTCTGAGCAAATTCATTCAAATTGCTATCATTAACGACAAGATCGCCTCTTATTGACTGGTGTTCAAGAAGAAATTCAATTTTAGTCCATAATAAATCGAAATATAGAGGGTTCAAACGAGCGAAAAAGCAGCATTTTGGATGTGTACAAGTTTTCACAGTTGAGATTTCCAACAAAACTCTTTGATGTTTGGTACAACTAGTGAGAAAACTTTTATTTCCGTACCGTGTCAAAAAATGCAATAATAATAAAAGCTTCCAGCAAATGAGATGGCAATCTAGATTAGAATCAATTTTGTTGTAGAGCTCAGTCCGAATAAATGTCCAATAAATATCATTGGAATTGGTTTTATTCAAGTAATCGATGATTATCGAGAAAAAATCATAAGAAATCGACCATTTGTTTTCGATTAAAATTTTGATCATTATGGAATTGAATTTAAGTTTTCTTAATGACTCTTTCGATGCAAGAATTTCGTTATGAGATAGATTGCTATGCTTTGGATCGAACAAAAGCTCGTGGACCCCGTCTTTCTTCCGAAATCGATCAAGATAGAATGAAGACAAAAATTAGAAAATTTCATCAAAGATTAAAGACTTACTTTTGAAGGCGATCCAGCAGACGGCTGGCGTTTTCGTATTCTTTTATCAATTTTATAAGGTTTAATTCCATTGATAGATTCTTTTAAAACAGATGTCCATTGTCTAATCGAATTTAAGGACAATGATTTCGGTCCTAGTATGGATCGTAGCTGGTCTTCAATCATTTCTTCACTTTGACCTAAAAGAAGACAAAATTTTATGAAGACACATTGTTCATCTTTATCGATTGATTCAATCAAAGATAATCTCCAAGAATGATTCATTTTGAGCTCAAACTTCCTCCGATGAGAAATTCAATAAGAACCAAATAAATTAGGAGGTGTAATTGATCAGATAATTATTATTATCTGTCAAAATTTAAAAACTATTTCAACATTGGAATCGTTTTCAGTGCATATCAGCTGTTAGTGAATTTCAGAATTTCTGTTCTCCGTTGCGTGTGCTTCAAATCATCAAGATTTTTGATTAATCAAACTGAATTTAAGTTTAAATAATTTTTCTGGTGTAAATAAAATTATGAATCTAAGCTTGGTAGGTTCAAAATTGTTTTCATGCGATCGATAATAGCCGATTTTTTTCTTGTTTGCAGCAAGCAATTTTTTTATTATGGACATTTTTGAGCCTGATGGTCCAATCGAGCGAGGCCGGCAAAGAAAAACTCAGCAGTGAACAATGTTTGGAAGCCGGATTTAATTCAGCTGAATTATGGTGTGAGCGTTGTTATGAATTAGACAAATTCGATCTTCAAATGATCAAACCAGAATGTCTTAAATGTTGTCGTGAATCTATCTCAAAGAAGGTAATTTTTGGAATTTCGAGCGAGCTATTGAGATTTTAACGACTAGATAAATTTTTCTTTTATTGATAGAAATACTCTTATGCTCGTTTGGAATACTGTGAATGTAATATCGCGAATTTTCCTCAAGTCAAAGCATTCATACGAGGAGAAAAACCACAAAAATATTCAAATCTAAAAATCAAATTCGTTCGTGGAGCATTGCCAATTCTGAAACTTCTAGATGATCGACATAATCTAGTCGATGAATTGAATATACAAAAATGGGACACTGATACTATTGATGAATTTCTAAGCCAACACATATCTTGATTTCTGTGTTTTCTCATCTCTATCTTTATTTTTGTTGAATGGACAAACTTAATTCTATCCCATTTCAAGAGTTATGATTTTCCTTTTCATCTCAAATCCAAAATGGATATTTTTAATTCATTTAATATTTTTTCATTGAAAATAATATTTATTAAACATTGTTCCCATTGTTCAAGAACTTTTACATTGACAGAATTCATTTTATCATCTTCAGGATAGAAAAACACCCATTTTAGCCTCGGAATCAATAATAAGAGTACAGATAGATCGAATATTCGATCAGTTAATTTTATTCTGTCTATTTTCTTCGCAACAATCTCTTTTGCAAGATTTTATGCAATTAATTACTCAAACACTATTCTCTATTAAATTGAGGTAGAATTAATTGAATAAGTTCGGTGGTAGGAGTTAAATTCAACTATTATTATTATAATCTTCAGTGTTCTAGATGATTACTTATCGATAATTAGTTTGTTAATATTTTTAACGATTGAAGAAAAGCAAATCAATCATTAAATATTCTTCTGGTATTACTATGAGAGTGAGAGAGAGAGAGAGACCGTTATGGAAACGTCAAAATAAACAAAATCAAAGATAAGATGAAACAAATCAATCGACTCCCAATGCTTTCATTTCGGATAGGACCGACTAAGGTCGACTATCAAATTTGATTTTGAATCTCTCTTTCTATTCGATAACAATCCGACAATAGAGAAACATTCAATAGGAGAAAAAAAAACGAAAAAAAATCTCAATGATTTTAATCTTTCTGGCCGTTATCATTGTGATCATCATCATCATTATTTGTTTTCATTACGATCTTATTCAAACGTGAAACGAGATAATAAGTTTAATGCTTAATTGTGATAGTACGATGTTGCGATCATCAATGAATCAATCTTGTTGTTGTGAGGTTCGATGGTGAAATATTCTAATGATGAAATGTTGCAAACAACACAACATCAAGAGCAAGAGAAGATTTAATCTTTCAAAATAGTCACTCAATTATCATCATTGTAGTTAATGGTTGAGGTTTGTTTCTCTTCGATGATGGCAAATCAATTGAAATCAGTAAGAGAAATTAAAAGAGCATCATAATGACACAACACTACAACAGGAAAATGAAAGTCTTTTTAAAATCGCTATATTTAGGGAAAGGAAGAAGAGAAATGCACAATGAATGAGAAAGAAATTTTTTATCTTTCAGATAATTTGATAAATAGAATGGGAATTTGATTTTTCATCATATTTTTTTTCTTCTCTCAATGCTAATCCTAATCCATCTATTCCATAGAAAAGAATTGGAAAGAGAAGAAGATATAGAGAGATCGAATGAGAAGCTATTTAAATGGAAGATAATCGATGCGAATTGATTATCGGTTGTCGTTTCGTTTGAGATTTCAATTTCGTCTGACAAAATTAAATCAAATTTGTATTTTGAAATTAAAATCAACTACTGTTTTACGTTCGATGTTTTCGAATTAGTTAATGCGATTTTGATTGATTAAGTTTTGTAGATTAATTAATTGATTGAGAGTTTTACCTGATCTAATCTTTCTGATTTGTTTACGAAAATAAACATTTGATTTGGCTTATTTTTAGATCGATTCCGCTTCTTTCGCGATTGTGTTCCCATTTTGTTGATTCTGTTGAAAGTTTTGATTTTCATTTTGTTTACCATTTTAAATTTTCATTGAAAATCAACAATATTTTAAAAGAAATTCCAACCAAACATGTCTCACATTGAAGGAAAATTCAAATTGGAGAAATCGGAGAATTTCGATAATTTTCTCAAAGAGCTTGGAGTGAATTTTGTCTCCAGGAATCTAGCGAAAACTGCCTCACCAACGTTGATTGTTACGATCGATAATGATGATTACACTATACGGACCGAATCGATTCGAAGTAGCGAGATCAAATTCAAATTGAATCAAGAATTTGAAGAGAGTCGTATGGATGGATCCAAATGTATTGTGAGTGTTCTTTATGGTCTTAAAATTTCTCTCTTTGATTGATTGATTCCAGTCAATAATCCTTAATCGATTGTGAATCAATACTGGATTCGATTTGATTCTATCCCATATAGTCTATTTTTCAAAAAATTTACGAAAAAAAAGATGAAAAGATGGGTTAAATCAATTGATTAATTTACTTATCTTTTCAATTTTTTTCGTCCTCCTTTTTTTTCATTAAAAACAGTCTACAGTTGTGAAAGAAGGCGATAATCGTTTGGTTCAAACACAGAAAGGCGATAAAGAAGTGAAGATTGAGAGAGAGTTTGGTCCGGATGGAGTGATGGTGATCGCATCCTGCAATGGCGTCGTTTCGAATCGTTTCTATAGACGATTATAGATTGTAGAACGGTCCGAGAGAATGAAATGAATCCTTCTAAACTTCCTATCTAAAAATTGATATATGAGTTGTCGCCTAACATTTTCTCTTCTTAAATCATAATCATTTTATAGTTATTAATATCGTTAATGATTTTTAAATCCTTCTGTTTTAGACTCTCGAATTTTTAAGATTTTTGTTGGTAAAATTAATAGAGCAAAGCACATAATTGTCATTACCATCATTCAAATGAATGAATAAAATTTCAAATATTTGAAAAATGATCCGATTGAGATCATTATAGCATTGTGATGGTAATCAACATATAAATACATTTATTGTATTCGATCGCATTTCATTTAGAAACTTTGATTTTTCAGACGAGATGGGCCTTCAAATGAGCCGTAGACGCAACGGTATCGCTTATCCATTTGATAGCGTACCACAAACTCTTCTGAGTACAGTGCAGAGTTTGCTTGATCAGACCGAGTTTCAATTGGTCAAGATGGATTTAGCTTGTTCATCTGAATGCTCTCAAAGATCTGTGAGATCAGAAGAGGAACAAACTCCGGTTGATCTTCAGCAATTGGACTCCGATTCGCTTCGACCTGTTTCATCCCCACAATCTTTGGTTGTTGTTCCTCATCATCCATCGCCAAGTTCTACGAAAAAAGAACGTTGTTTTCGATCTGAGCGATCTATGAAAAAAACAAATCAATCAAGATCAATCGAAAACGTCCAGAACACATTGACAACAGATCAGTCGTTAACGCAAACACAACCAGTATTGGTGATTGAGAGAGACAATCAAATTCCAACGAATCGTCCAAATTTCATCGGTAATTTAGAGCACCAAGAAAATTCTGATGCGGTTAAACAAAACGTATTTATCCTCAAAAGATTGGCTGTGGCAGCATCTTCATCATCATCTGTACCACAAGAACCGTCAAGACAATCACTTCAATCACCGCCACCCTCAACAATCTCAGCATCAAAACATACGGCTATGGTATTGCCACCGGTTTTAGAACGAAAATCCCAACCACCTCCATCAAGACTATCTGCATCAGCACTCTCTTCTTCATATATGAAATTTGATTCTTTCGGATCGGAGCAAGATTTTACTGCCTACAAAGATGTCGAATTGCGTTCAATAATCGAGATTCGTTCCAATAGAATGAAATTATGATTCTATAGATAATTTCTAGAGAATTTTAAAGCCTTTTTTCAGTTAATTTTTATGAAGATTTTCTCTTGTCAAATTTTCAATCTAGATTCTAAAAATTTCAGATAAAAAAACGGAATTACTTCCTCAAACTGAGGAATGATTGGTGCCATGAGAACAAGCGAGAGCATTGATTGATCGAAATTATATCTTTGTCTTAATTTTGATATTTGATTAAAAATTACTCCGTTTCTAAACGTCTTATCTGATAGTTTAGTTCACAAACACATCCACAATCGATTTTATTATCTTATCTGTCCATCTGATATGAGTTATATAATTTAACATTCTGAACATATCGTATCGATCTGTCGCATCTATCGATGATTCTATAATCATATTTCGTTCTTTTTCTTTCATTCTCCTCAGCACTACATAGATTCCATTCGTTCAATGTTATCACATAACCAAGATAAAATAGATAATAAGAAATTGATGGATTTGCCACAGAGAGAGAGAGAGAGAGAGAGAGAGAATGGTGAAATACTTCTACATCGTTGATGAATTGCATCCCTCATCATCATCATCAACACCTCCACCTCTAAATCAAAGAGAAAGAGGTAGCTACAATGCTCTTGCTTATTCTCGAATATCCTCTCGAGTCTCTCGATAATCTGCAATTATTGCACATCATCGATGTTAGAATTAGACACAGAGCAACACTGTGGTCATTCGATTCAACAGATAGAGAACATAAATCTTAACCGAAGAAAGATAGCGAGCGAGAGAGAGAGAGAGCCTGATTCTATCGTGACAAAACGATGCTTATCACACAATCATAGAGGGGGAAAAATGAAACGAATAACACAGTGAGGAGCGTGTGTGTTTGCTGCAATCCAACACACAACATATCTTTACACTTAATCTATATAGCTATCTATCTTTCCAACAAATCTTCTCCTCTCTCTCTCTCATTTCTTTTTTCCCCTCTCTCTACTTCTCTTTTTTCGCAGCGATATATAGACCTTAGACTGTTCCTTTCGAACTCTCTCTCTCTCTCTCTCTTTTCCTCTTTTTCTCTTTCTCTTCATCTATTTCTTCTGTATCGATTTCGTTCCATTTTAGCTAAAAAACGTGTGTGTGTGTGTGTGTATGTGTCTCGATTAATCTTGGATTTCTTTTTCGTTCTGTTTCGACGATCGGCTTAAATTTGTTTCATTTTTCAGATTTTGATAGCATAACATTTTTATTCATCGAAGAGAGTTTCACAGTTTTAGAATAGCTGCCTGAAATTAGTCCCTATTTAATCTTAATTATTGTTTTATACCAATCGAAATCAACCGGAATTTAAGAATGTCGTTAGAAGGCAAATATAAATTGGAGAAAAGTGAGAATTTTGATTTATTTCTCGATAAGCTTGGCGTTGGATTTATGGTAAAAACAGCCGCTAAAACATTGAAACCTACTTTCGAAGTTGCCATTGATGGCGATCACTATATTTTTCGAAGTCTGAGTACATTTAAAAATACCGAAATCAAATTCAAATGTGGCGAAGAATTTGAAGAAGATAGAGCTGATGGCAAGCGTGTCAAAACTGTCATCAACAAAGAAGGCGATAATAAATTTGTCCAGACTCAATTTGGTGATAAAGAGGTGAAGATCATCCGTGAATTCAATGGCGATGAAGTGACCGTGGTAAGTTTCATGCAATGCAATATCGATCCAGCAGATCAAAATTATATTTCTAATAACACTCATTTCTAATTATCTCCTGCAGACGGCATCTTGCGATGGTGTGACCTCGGTACGAGTCTACAAACGCCAATAAGACGTTGATAATGATGATGATGGACAAGAGATTCTTATTTTGCTGCCATTGAATGACCGAATCCATCCTTATCACTACCTAAATCAATCGAGCCTTAATCTTGCTATGACAAAACTTGACTACCAAAAACCTTTTCAAACGATAAGAATGGATTCAGTAAACTCAAAACTTAATCTCCTTTTCTTGTGAATCAAAATTTTCAAAGAATAACTTTAAATTGGAACTCAAAATAATATAGTCAGAATGCTATAAGGATTTAAATTTTCTTTTGAATTAAATTTTATTCTTGTTTGATTTGAAAAACCAATTCTCCGATTTCGAATAACGCTTAGAGGAGACAAAGCAAACATCGAATCTCCTATCGGTTGTCGGTGGTCTTGTACTGCTAATTATGATTTGTTATTGAACAAACAGATTTATCAAGGTCGATTAAATTATGAATATGAAAAAAGTGGTTTTCGGTTGTTCGATTACTTATTTTGTCCATTATTGTGAAATACGTGTCAAAGGAATAAATCTTAAATCCAATCATTTGAAGCACTCTTCTATTAATTAACAACTACCTCTTTTCCTATGATAGAGATGCATTAATTCACTGAATAGCTTTTAATAATAACCAAAGGCTGATTTTGGCATTCCAACAAACTCAACAAACAATTGGAATGATGGCGAATGATTGAATTTGTGAGAAAATTCACCATTTACGTTAGCAGTTCATCCGTTCTCAAAGACATTAGTTTAGATGATTTCATAACCACTGCAAGAGGACAACATTGTACCGACTAGAAGTGAAAGATATGAATATTTCTCTTTCAATAGAGAAAAATTAAAAATAAGAAAACTATGTGAAGAATGATGATGTACCCAAATTCGTTAGAAGAAACAAGAAATCTCTCGAAAATACTCAAACAAAGATGGTTTGCGAATCAGAGAAAATGAAATTAATGAATGAAATAATCAATACTTTCACACAATCTCAATCGATCAATTATGAAATTCATAATGATTTGATTTATGAAATCGCCAACGATTGGAATGAAATTTACAAATTAGCTCTCAATATTTCTTTATTGATTTCGGTGATAGATTCCAAATGGAGAGAGATTCAATTTTGATGGATTACAGACCCTTCTAAGATATCAATCAAGATATCTCTTTGAAAATTGAATCTCGATCAAAAACCATTCAATTTGAAAACAGAGTAAATTTTTCGATTGACATTTTTGTTTTTTTTTTTTTTTTGATCGACTCGATTCGACTGAAAAGAGATAGAGAACTAAATTGAACAGAACAGAGAGACAAGAAACCGAACAGACAAGGACATTGAAAACGACAAATTAGTCCTCGAATATTTACATTTTATTTGAGAGTTTTATCTAATGAGACACAAAGTTTACAGATATTTTGAGTTTACAGTTTAATTTGAATGTTTCGTTATCGTGTCTTGCACTCTACTCTTCTTTCAATGATTAGCTAGCTGATTAGCTATCGCTATCATTCGGCGATACATAATTGTTTGTCGGTGTTGGTGGGTGTGTTAGCTTGTAATTTCCCACAAGCTCCATAAAATGGACAAAAGTACCGGCAAGCAACAAAGTTCAATCAGTTTAATTTGGTACAGTTTGTTGTTCGGCAAAGAAAAACGAGATGAAATGAAATTCAACACTGTCTTCGATTCCGTTCTCTCTTCGATCAGAGATCGCTCGATGAATGATCGCAATGGATTGAATTTGAGAAATTTTTCTCTGTTTTAGATTCAATCAAAATACTATGAACAAAAATATTAAAAAAAAAAAAAAATATTATCTTCGGACAGAGAGAAACAAGGGAAACAAAATAAGATCATTGCATTACGATTGTTTGCCGTTTTTGTTCATTCTTTCTTTCCAGGAATTTTGAATTTTTTTTTTTTTTTTGATTTGAATTTAAAGTCCTTTCCCTTTAGAGAAGATAGGTAGGAGATAGGTGAGAATAATCAAAACAAACAGGTTAGGATCGTATCGATCACCACCACTCACCGAACACTACCGACCATCTTTATTATTCCATTCCGCAAGACAAAGATAATTTGAAATTGAAATCTAGAATCGTTCACAATTCTTTGATATTTTTTTTCTTCTCTCTTTCCCTTCTATTTCATTTTCTTTAGAGATTTCTAGATCTCTCACTTGATTAGGATGGAGATGAAGATAACGGTGATAGGTTTCTTTTACCAAATTTCATCAATTCAAAGAGGCAGAAGAGAGAGAGAGAGAGAGAGATTTCCTTATGTTCATTTGAAACAAGTGAAACATTTTAAGCGAAACCTACAACCAGAAAAAAAAAGCTCGAAACAATTTCCATATTATTTCACTGGTTGAAAAGCGAAAAGAAAAAAGAAATAACGGAAAGGTAGAAAAAAGATTGGCGGCGACGAGAGAGAAAAAAAAAGGTTAGATAACCGAATAGCGAAGAATGTGAAATAGCTATGGCATAGTTGGTCATCGAGGCATATCATCCTCAACGAACACACTGTGAATTTAGCGAAAATTGTAAAGCGAAATTGTTTGACCAGAGCAAAAAAAAATTGCTCAATCGATTTTTTTTCTTTTTGGTTTTTATTGTTCACATTGAAACAATTTATATCTAACTTTTCCTTTGAAAAGATCATCTTCGTCCATCCGTTTTCGGATTGATCGAATCCGATCAGAGAGAGAGAGAGAGACAGAGAGAAGAAGAATCAAAACCAAATGAAAAGTATTGAAGAGAATTGAGTGTTTGAATTCCGAAAAACAAACTCAGCAAGCAAAACAATAACCTTCGATACCAAACCTAAAGTCAAATCTCTTTCTTTTGTTTTTACTCTTTTTTTTTTTGTTTTTTGGAACATTGAAATTGAAAGAAGAAAAGTATGTAAAGCCACAAGCAGATTGAAAAAATAAGAAAATAGGCTCTCGAAACCAATTGATTTTGCTTCTCATAGTTCTCTACTATTGTCTTGCGATCACACAAGCAGTTTGTGATTGATCGAATCTCGGTTTTGATGGAAAAACAAAAAAAAAACCGAGAGAAGTAATTAATTGCCAATAACTAAGGAATTCATCTGAGTTAATCGCGTCTGGATTCCGTTTCTGAAATTGAAATTTCTATACTGTGATTGTGATCGATGATTGAAATTTGATTTAATAATTCAAACAGATAGAGGGGAGTGAAAATTTTCGGAAAGATGCGATTGACAAGAATCTCAAACAATCTACTTGTACTTGTATTGATCACGATCGTAACGATTCTGATCGTTCAACAACAAATGATCGATTGTAAAGTGAAAAAACAAGCAACGAGAAAATCTTCATATCATCGCTATAAGAAACCGAAACCAAAATTTTTCAGAGGCAACATCAAATACGTTAATCTCTATTTCCCAATCAATCCGAAATTGCAGTTACTATACGAGGATGGCTATAAAGGTGGCTACGGTAAAACTTATATCGATTATCATCGCGGTAAGATCCGTACTCGAAAATATCCGTTCAAGTTTTACAAGAAGAAACCAGAAAAAAGTAAGCGTTGTATTCACTGATTCTAGAATATTTTAATCAAATTATAGATAATTGGATGATTGAAATGAAATATTCGCGATTGGATGTTTGCTAATGATTCAATCTCCTGTTCCATTCTTATATTGCAAATTAAATTTCTTTCTTCTTTACTTGTTGTTTGTCTTTTGTATAATGTTGCTCTAGTTATTTATTTGCCACCGAAATCCACTTATATTCAATTGGGATGAAATTCAATCGTTGAAATTAGCCCATCGATTGATTGAATTGATCTTTTGATCAGCATCATCATTATCGAAGTTATCATTGAATTTTTATAATAAACATTCATCAATAGTGTGCCGTGCATCATACATGATCATCATCGTTCGGAATACATCAAGATTAATTCTTATTCTGATCATCATTATCATCATTGGAGATCGTTTTGACCGAATCTGATATCCACTTTAAATAATCAGGATTTCCGTTCTGGATCTTTGAATAGTTATAAAAATTAATCAAATCATCATCAATTAAATAGAAATGAGCAAAAAAAAAACGTGTCATTATGCCATTGAAAGTAAAATCAGAGAACATTCATCAATAAAAATCAAGTCAAAGCATTTGGAAAAAAAACTAATATCAATAAATAAGAATCTTAATTAGATCATTGCTTGTTACTGTTACCGTTGTGAATATAATCTCGGGCACTGTGTAGGAATGATTTGCTTTGATGAATTCAATCAATTGATCGATTCGATCTCGATGAGTTTTAATGATCATCAATGCTTCATCACTCTCTTCTAATTCATTTTGCCAAACATAGATCGATGTGACGGTCGGTACAATGTTGACACAAGCGGCTAATTTTGTTTTGACTATTTTTCTATTTGAAATCAAATCCAAAAGTAAATAGATTTTCGATAATGGCATTTTTTCTCTAAACTAGAATAGATTTCAATTTGTTACCTGGCAAGATCTTTTGCTGCATTGGTGTCCGAAACGGTCACATAACCGATTCGATAATCCAACGAGAGAGAATCCATAGACATCTTCGAAGATTTCAATTGACAAATGCCACCAGAACGATAGAGCATCAAAAATAAATTGGAAATAACGAATCTATTCAAACATCTATTAGACATCTAAGATACTCCAACGATACTGATGCGACAATGCTAATTAAAAAAAAAATTTTGAAAAGAAAAAAAAATCAAATGAAAATTTGCAATGTGTAAATTTTTTCCATTACTTTTAAAGTATTAATTGAAAAACTTCTTTTCCAAAACAGAGATGGTTTTTAATGGATTTTTTTTTTTCAATTAAATCAAAATCAATCAAAATTTGTTTGAAATTAGATTGCAGAGTGAAACATTTCGATCGGATAATTCTAATTTTAGATCATTTTTTTTTTGCATTTGTTTGACTTCGAAATGTTTTCAAATTTTGGATTCTTTTCAATGCTCTTTTTTTCAAAGCAAAGTCGGAACAAATTCTTAAACAATCAAGACATGTTATCCATCACACTACTAATAGCATAGCAATTAATATTCAAGACAGGCTCAATGTCTACAATCGAAGATGTCGATCCAAAGAGAGCGAGATCTGCATTTCGATTCGATTCGATTTTAGAGAATATAATGTAATAGTTTTCCGATTCGTTTTAAACTCTCTATTTTTAGTGAGCAATTTTCTAGGAAAAAAAAAAATTTCTCTAAATTCTCTAAATTTATACTGAATCAAATATCAATTTCTTTTTTTAAAAATATTCAGATCTTCATCGCCAACCAGAGCATAATTTTCAAAATAATCGATTCGAATAGTTTGTTTGATTTTTTTTTGCTTTTTTTTTTTTTTTTTAATGTAAACAATATTTTGATCAGATTCCAATCTCAGTTTGTTTGTTAAAAAGCAAAGTTATTCTACCGAAAACAGAGAGAGAGGAGAGAGAGAGATTGCATCGTAATCTGTTTTGTATTCAAGCTTGTTTAGAGATACGTGTTGAATGATTTGAAAAAAAAAGTATACCAAACTTTTGCTCGCTCCAGAAAACTTCTCTATCCACAGTCAGTTTGGACAGTCTTTGTTGGATGAATGAATCGCTCTATAATGTAGCGATTGGATTTCAACAATCGTTAATGATCGATATGATCAGAGGCTCTTATTTGGATCAAATTGGATGTAATTCACCTTTCCCCCTAGATGAGAGTCAAAGATTTCGGAATTTGGAGAAGCGAGAATAAACGGAATGATACCAAAAAGACGTTTTGTGTTTGGTGAAACAAAACAATCTCTGGATACAATTATTTTAATGTTGAAGCTTTTTTTTTTTTTTTTTTGTTTTTTTAACGATGATGAGATTAGAAGAAAAAGTCTAATCGAAATCTAAACGAACTATCATTTTAATCTTTTACGAATGTATCAAGTTGAATACTTCAATCTATCACATTCGGTGTTTAGCATTCAATGAATCGAATCGAATCGAATCGAATGGGCGAGTTGAATCCTTTCTAATCTGAGTGGAATTATGATGCTCGTAATGATTCCATAATGATAAGATTTCGACCATCTGTTCGGATCTGAATCCAACATCATTAGTCTTGCATTTCCGTTTAGATCGTTTTTTTCCCAGACAATTTTAACCGCTATAATTTATCTCATAGATTGAATTCTCTGTCACCTGGAATACTACATCTCAATACGAACTTCTCTCTCTCTCTCTCTCTCTCTTAAAACATTCGAATTAGACAATTTTGATCTGTTTTTATTTGTTTTTTTACGAAGATTAATTTATTAAAAACTTTATTGAACGTTTAGAGAATTGTTGAATCCTATCAAATTAATGGGCCGTAATCTAGCCGATAGATTCCATATTGCGATCAATTGTTGATTGTTTTTTTTTAACAACAAAACGACTTGAGAATCTATTTTCCGTTATTCCGTTTCATTCACCTTTAATCGAGATGTTCATCCAACAATAGCTGATGTTCTTTCTGTCTTGTCAATTTCAAAATATTGCTATAATTTTTCACATTATCAATAATGATAATATGATTCATCTGAATGAGTAGCATTCTAACTAAATTAAAAATTTCAAACTCGTTCGATCAAATAATCTCATTGCTATAACAGACGAGATTCAAATGAAAATTTTTTTTTTTTCGACATAAAATTATTTTCGTTGTCAAGGGTAACATAATCGTTCAACATCGTTAACATCTTCATTGCCATCACCATCACCATCACCATCATCATCATCAAAGGACCAACGACAACATACAACATTCAAGCCAGCAAACTTCAACAAGTGGACGACATATGGATGATCAACAACGGATGATGGTCGAACATTGTCAGCAAAATCATCACTGAAAAGGAATTCGATCATTTTCGATCATCCCCCCCCCATCATCAATAATGACAGCAACATCTGCTTTCATTGCTTTTTGTTCGAGTCTTGCAAATGTTCTTGGTCTAGAACTCTAGAAACTATCCACTGTTTCTATCTCTTTCCTTCACTTCTCTTCTTTGCTCTCTATCTTCTCGTTGTTTGATGATATCGACATTGTGCTTAAACCATTACATGTCTAGACCCTAAACCTAGGAAGCCGTCAGCCGGTTCTACCACCACAAATATCAAAACACAATCTATCTCCATCGGTACACAAAACTTCTGGTGCAGACCAATGTTCACTCGCATTCAATAACGAACGAGCGAACAAAAAGAAAGAAAAAAATAAAATAAAATAACGAAAGAGAAGGATGGTCGTCATCGTCGTCGTCGTCGTCGTCGTCGTTGCGATGCGATCGTGAGTTCTACAGTACATCTTTGTAATTTCACCATCGAGAACACAATTGATGTGTGATCACATAGAACCTTCTCTCTATCATCAAGGTTTGTGAATGTATGTGTATCATAATGTTTAAATTTCATAGATTTTTTTCTCTCTCTCTCTCTCTCTCTCTCTCTCTCTCTCGTATAATTTCGATTCGAAATTGCAGGATCATTTTTAAAATCAATCCGTTCAATATCAACCTACTTCCATCCGATTATCATCATCATCATCATCATCATCATCATCATTTATTCTAGTTGGTGAGTTTTGCTCTTCTATTTTGTTTTTAATTTTTTTCATCCCCCCATTATCATCGATCGGAAATTTATGTTCACTGTTTTCTTTTTTTTTTTTTTATTTCGCTCGAAATAGTATTGATCATCATAATCATTCAGTTGTTTTGCTCATCATTTGTCATCGTGGAGATTACATTTTCAAAAATTCTAGAATTCAAATATATCTTTGTGAATCGAAAAAAAAATTCTCTACGATTGATAATTATTAAACGTTTTCTATTGATTTCTCGATAGTAAGTTTTGTTTTTTGTTTGATTTTCATTGTTGCGCGATTTCCAAGTATCTTAATTTGATTTCATTGATCTTATTAGTTCATTGTACTTTTGAAATCTTAAGATCTTTTCCTATCGATTACCTAATCATCTTATCTTTATTGCTACATTATTTTCAATCATTTTGGGCTAAATGTTTATGATATCAATCGCTAATGCTATGCTATCTTATAGGACTCTTGCTACAAGATTTTCTCCACATTTTTCCACATTTAACCAACAATATTTTAGTGGTTGAATTCAATTTGATACAGTTCGATCGATATTAGGCGAATATAGCGTGCATCTTCATTTTTTTTTTTTTTTTTTTGGACCATTCTAAGCATTCCTTATATCTTCGATTGATACTCTAGGTGTCTCATCAGTGACTATTCTATCTTTATTTTCTTTTCAGAAATTAATCTCGTCAAAATACCCATATGATTATGGTTTGCAAGCTCGAAACGAAATATTTCATTTATTGATTATCATTGATTGCTCTAATCCGTATTAAGTTTGATTGGAAACTGATACTTATTTATTTTAAATTTAATTGTTGTGCCGTCTTATTTATTTGTTTGATTTAGATATGAATTTCAAGAACACATAACTTTCTCATCATTCTCGTTCAATATCAAAGTGATAATAGACGGAAATCGGTAGTTCGCTTTTCTCTAAAGTGCTTCAACAAAAACTCGCAGAATCCGAATCCAATCCGAAATATCGTTCCTGATCGTTTCGGAATGATAAGAATCAGATTTTTTTGGTGATTCACTTCGAAGCAATCAATAATACTTTCAGTGAAACGATGAATGATTGCATTATTTTATATATTTTTTTCCTAACCTTTGCGAGCGAAAAAAAAAAACGTGAAGATATGACTAATGAATCTTCACATAAAAACATTCATCAATATGGAGCGTTGTTTGAAAAATCTGTTCTCTATGCCTTAGTGTGTGATCGAGTCTTAGTCATGGTCAGTCATCATTTCAGTCTTCAAACTAATCGAATCAAACTCACTCCACTAGCCATTGCCTAGAATGGCCAACTCACATCTCTTGTCATCTAGATTTTAGAAGAATTCAAATCAGATTTTATCGGCAGAAGAACGTACACAAATAAATTCGATTTCTATTTTTTTCGTCAGGCGAATGAAGAGAGCTTTCAAAACAAATTTAGTCGATAGGAGAAAATCCAAAACAAATACAGCGATAATCTAATATCTTCAATATCTTGTTGATTAATAAGATATTATTTTCATTTTTTTTTTTTTTTGTAATTCTCAAAACTATGAAGTGAACTAGTTTTGATCGTTTTTTTTAAGAATTTTTCGTTCTTACACCACTCATATCCCGAGAAGATAATCATCTTCTTTGACGTTACTTAGCTTCTTCGAATAGTGAGTTGGATAAAAAATGATAGAGAAGGAAGCATAGCTAGGTTGATGATTCGATTCTATTCGAGATTCCCTTGATGTCTGGTGTCCGAACGATGCGCTTTTTTTTTCTTCTCTCAGTCCAAGTAGTCCAAGTGGAAGATTAGAAACACTCTTGAGGTGATTGCGATGGAAGCTTGTGAAGTTCAAAGGTTCATTGAACCACTTTGTTTTGTTTCGTAAAAAAAAGAAGAAAAAAAAAAAAGAAAATTGCACCTAGAATTATCTTTTTCGTTTCATCTTCATCAAAACTTTGATTCAAATCATTGAAATCGTTGAATTTTTTTTTTTTTTCAAAATTTAAGTTTCTCTTCAAGCACGACCGTCTTCTTTATATTTTTTTCTTCTCAACCCTTTCTTTTTGATCTCTTTCTGAAGAACGATCTTCTTCAGTAAATTTTTTCCCCCTATCTGATTGATCGATTGATTGAATTCGATTTTTTTCGACACTTGGTCGTTCTGGTTGATTTAAAATCCTTCTTCTCAATTCATGTTGAAGCTTAGTAGATTATTGAAAATCGAAGCTTTGATCTCGTTTTTTTTTTTTTTTTTTTTTGATCAAAAAATTTTTCATTTGAGCATTGATTTCTAATAGATTTGGCAGAGAGAAAAAAAAACTATATTCGCTTGGCTTCTCGAATGTTTTCGTGTACTTTTTTCAACTGAGATTCTTCATAATAATTTTGCTTGAGTTTGATTTATTTTATTTGAAACAAATCCAAACTTTGTGATGACGCTCGATTATCGAACGAACGATCCATTTAAGAACAGATTTCAAACCGAAACAGATTCTATCATTCGATATACATTGCATATGTATTCATCGCATTTAAAAATTATCTCATCCGGTTTATATTTTTTTCCCCTTCACCTTCAAATTTAGCCTTCGTTCCATTGCTTATATAATGGGTTTATTTTTTTCGTAGATGTGTTTAATTCAATGATTTATATCTATACACTTTTTTTTTACTCTTAGAAAAGAATCTAATATTCAATCAAAAGAATCTTATTTCTCTAATTTTCAAATTTAGATATTGAATGTGTGAAGCAAAAAAAAAAAAAAAAAAACAAATCTCTAACAATCCAAATCGGATCAATTTTTTATCCTTCTTTTTTTTTTGGTGATTAGCTTAGGTTTCGTTCTACGTAAACACCAAACTTCATTCGAATGATGTCGGATTCATCGCATATAATCACATTATGGTTTCAACTTTTTGATTTCTCATCGACAATTCACACAATTCAATCTCTTTAAAATTCAATCTGAATAATAACAAAGATTGAAGATGAAAAAATTCACATAGACTTGTGGAAAAAAAAAGAAAAGACAAAAAATTTTCCATTCCAGTCAACAATATCATTTAATTTCATCTCAGACATCGATTGTTTTTCAATTCATTTTATTAAACGAGTAAAAAGTGCAAAATTGGCTTGTATTTCTAACGATAAATTCATTTGAAATTTGTTTCATTGATCAATACTCTCTCGTATCTTTCACCATTTCATTCAAGACTATTAATTTCTGCTGCAAAATACTTTAGATATTGAAGATGCTTTGAAATATGCAAATTGTTTATCTAAAAAAAAAATGATTTATTAGGTTAGATAAAACACAAAAACTCACAGATTCTTTTTTGTGCTACGACAACACAATCAACAAAGAAGCCGATAGTTTAACTTTTATCAAATAGTCTTCGAATCAAATCAGCGGATTAAAGCGAGTTCTTTTTTTTTTTTTTGTTCAATTTCTGAGACAAAAAAAAAGATTAGAAATAAAGCTTCAAACTTAATCTAATCCGATAAGAAAGACAAGAACGATTTCAGAGTTAGATGAGATGATACAAATAGGAGAATTTTTTTTCACATTACTAAAATTTTATTTAGATTAAATAATTTAATATTTGATTATTTTGTTGACAAGTTTTTCTACATTATTAATTGCAGAAAGAAGACATCTTAAAAGATGGGATTGAAATTGAGTACAAAAAAACGTCGCGGCCGTTCATATAGTTTCACGGAGAAAGAAGGAAATGAGAAGAATGAATTCAATGACGATTCAGCGATCGGTAATGGTGATAAGAAGAATAAAAAGAAATCAAAACGATCAGTATCGTCGGCTGCCAAATTTTCAACGACAAGAGAATCTTATCTACCGAAGGTTTGTGTCTACCATTGTGCTTAAATCAATCCCGATTTCGTTTTGTTCGTTTTCTCGGTTATCCAGCTTTGATGATTCTGATTCCATCTAATCTTCCAAGTTTCGTCTGAAACTTGTGGCTTTTCTCTTCTAATTGTTAAGTTTAATTTGTCTTTGTTCTCATAATGAATAGATAAGAGCAATCTAGGCAGAATAGGGCAAGGTTTACTTCAGTCCTACTCTCTAAGACGAATTCTATATCGGACGCCCCCACAAAATTCTTAAATTTTTCTAACTATATTTAAACCGATGCGATTGTTTCATATGAAACACAATCCCTTCGTTTTAGTTTGCTGAGATAGCTGTTCTAGATTCTATTTTTTATCCTATTCGAATCAGATAGATCAACATTATTTTTATTCTCTTTTATTTTATCGTGTAACTTTCTTTCTAAGATCATTTTAGTCAGTCTAAGATCAGACTTGAATCGATCATGGTAACCGAAATGTTGCAAGCATTGCTTCATTATTGTACAGCAATCATTTCATTTATTGTTTCTGGTTTTCAGAGCTCTGAAACATCAGTTCCAGAACCACCAAAATTGTCAACAACAGCGGAAGTTCCAGATGAAAACAGTGCTCAATCAGCAACTTTATCACAAGACAATCCTAATTTAACTTCCATAGCATCAGCTGCCGTTGCTGCTGCAGTTGATGAAGTCGTTAAAAATGTTCAAAACCTGGAGATTTCAACCGATCAACAGTCTCAAAGCGATCAATCTCCCCCACAAATCGTAACATCTGAAGAAAAAAAAATTGAAACTGTTGAGTCTGTTGTTGAATCAGCTTTAAAAGAATTCTTACCACCAGCCGTTGAAACACCAAGTAGCAATGAAACGGAAAAAGAATGTCAACAAAAAGTAGAAGATAAAATTGAAAATGAATCGGAAAAGCCAGCTGAAGTTGCTAATGAACAAGATCGGACTGAAACCGTCCCACAACTATCTGAAAATCCTGATTCAACTCCAATTTCTGATGCATGTTTAAAAGAAACAGATTCAAAGCCAGAATCGATTCAAAATGTGGATGTTGGAGAACAAGAATTGAACAAGACTGCTGAATTGGTTGAAAAATCAATGCCTAGCAAAGCTGTTGAACCAGAACCCCTTAATGATGCTATCCAAGAATCGGTCGAATCTTCTCCTGGTCATCTTGAACAAAATATTCCAGAAACGATCGTTAATCAAGAGCAAACGCTATCATCTCAAGTCAATGGCGAAATTGTGAAGTCTCTTGAAGACGTTGATAAACAGCAACATTTGATTAAAAATGAACTCTCGAATGGTGTTGAAGCGAAAATCAATGAAATCATTGCTGATGATGTTGATAAACAAAATAAAGAATCAGTGATTGAATCATCATCTGCTAGTCAAACAGTCGATGAAAAACCTTCAGAATCTCAACAATCAGAAGCAAAGTCTACTTTAGAGGAAAAAACCAATGAACTGTCCGAAGCAACGTCAATGGAGCCTAAAGAATCATTAATAGCAGGAAATGAAAACAACAAATTAAATGATGATTCGACTCAACTAAACTCAACTAATGGTACAGAATCTCCAGAATTATCGCTTCCACCTCCACCAACTTCGACAGAAATCGAATCAATCACTCAAGCGATTACTAATGGTAATGGTCACACAGAATCTATGGAGAAATTAGCAGAACCAGAAGCGGAAAAAACTTTAGAATCGATCAAAACTGTTGCTATTAATGAAAAAGATAAAATAATCAATGAAATTTTGAATGAGGAAAAAAATGGTGATGGTATTCTCACAGAACAGAGTCTGACAGAGACACAATCATTGCCAGAAAAACAAACAGTTTCGACCGAAGTTCCAGATGAAATTGTTTCACTTTAAAATTGATTCAAAAACTGTCCTTTAGGTTCGATGAATTTAAATTTGATTACTTAATTATATAGATATTCGAATTCTTATCTCAGTTTTATAAAATGAACATCAAGTCATCAAATTTCTTATCTGGGAGCAGAGCTGAGATGGAGATTCATTCAAATTATTTCATTCAATCGCTTTTATTGGATATTATGACACAATGATCTGAGACGTTTTTCCATAGAATTTATAAATCATTTTAATCAATCATCGGATATTACAATTATCTCATCTTATTTAAATTAATAAAATTCCAAAATTTTATCCAAAATCAGAGACGCAACAAGTTTTTGAGCAACTATTGAACAAATTTTTTTTATTTTTTCAACCGTTAGATGACGCTATAATATAGCGCTTTTAAGATTTGAAAATTTCTGTTAGCAACAGCGAAATTCTCTTGAAGAGAGAGAGAGAGAGAGGAAACAACTTTAGCATTTGACTGGATTGTTGTCGTTGTTTCCAGCACAAAATGCTGATGACTTGTTTTACGCAATCGAAGATAATTAAATCCTAATTAAAATTAATAATCCTACAATGAAGGTGATGAAGATGATTCTTCATTTTCTCATTTTGTACTGCATTTTCAAATCATAATGATCCATTGAGATAATAACAAATATCCGATTATCGGAATGGCCTTGAAACTTTCTGTTTTGTCTCGGATCACCAAATTCATTGAGCAAATTATTTTTGAAAAAAAACAAGTAAATTGATTTATGCTCAATCATTTTGATTTATTTTGTTTTGGCGAGTTTTGAAAATCAGAAATAATTATTCAATGATTTTTCGAAAATTTTCAATTAAATTAATTATTAGATCTCTCTCTCTCTCTCTCTCTCTTTCTTTCTCTGTCTTGCTTTTTAAATATTCTCGATCAAATTGTAGGCGTTTGTTGGTTGTTTATGTAGAATTACATTTTTTCAATTCTTAGTTGTATTTGATTGTTGATCTGGTTGAGAATGGTTTATTTTCCTTACAGAAATCGAAACCGATGACGACAAAGTTGGTGACAATCAAAGCGAAACATTGAGAATTTTAGAATCATTAAACACTGAACAACCGATACCTGAAATATCAAACATATGAATGATGTGATGTGTGATTGCAACATTTCGGGTAACCATAATCCTTCATCGCGTTGGTGGTGGTGACGATGTTTTCACACCAAAAAAAACAAACAATTTGAGTAGAATTTTGAAATGAGCGATAGAGAGAGAGAGAGAGAGAGAGAGAGAGAGAGAGAGAGAGACATCATCTTGGAGTACATTTATGGTAAATCGAGGATTGTCAAAAAGGATACACTTCGAAAGAATTAATGGTGTTTTTTTTTTGCTTTTAATACACTCTCATAGAATGGCTGAGTGAAAAATTAGATCAAATTGTTTTACTTTCATTCGACAAACGAATATCGAACGATTCTATTCGAATATTTTTTAAATTTTGTGAGAATTTAATTCCAAATCGAATTGTTTGTGTCCATTTGAATTGATTTCGGTGTGCCTTCCTTCTCGAATTTTATTTATTTCCGAAATGCTTCTAGTCGCTCCAACAGTCTATTTTCATGATGGCGTCTATTGCTGGTGCCGTCCTTGCTACGGTCGTCGATGTCCACATCGATGGAACAATTCACCTTGGCTCTATCAATACCGAACACATACACCAGTGGTGACCACACCTCGTTACACTGGAGTCGTTCATGCACCAGTCGGGCCAGCATATATTCGACCTCGCACTCGTAGACCGTTGTATCATTATTGTCCCCGATAAGTCTTCATCACCTCTTTTCTGAGTAAATCTGGAAGTAATTCAAAAACTTCATTTGTTTCTTGATTTAGTGAAACATTTACAATCTAATCTTCGATGGAAACATAAATCGATGCTAAAATCCATCGTATCGGATACTTTTTTTAGCAGATTATCATTGATCCATCTATGAGCCTAACTTAATTTGATAAAAATAGCAATAAAATCCTATTCAATTCTAGATGTTATAGTGATTTCTTTCATTCATCAATACAATTTATTTGATTGGTAAATATTTGTTTCGGAGATTAGAAGCTGTTATGGAGCAAACAAGCATAGAATGCACTTTTTCGGGTTCTAGATTTAGCAATTCTCACTGTTTAATCATCAAAATGGACAAACAATCGATTTCGATTGTTGATCTGCATATTCAAACAATCACATCTTCATCGATAAAATAATAGTTGTTGATGGATAAAGAGTATCGATTGGAGATTTGCATTCATCAAACAAATTTAAAACACCAAAACATAATCAAATTTGTTCGAGAACATTGGCTAGTATGATGATGATGATGATTATGATGACCTCGAAACCAGAATGAACTCAATTAAATGTGCGGTCCAGATCGATCCCAATTGACCTAGAAACTTTATGCTTGAAAAGATTCGCTAGAGAATATTTCTATGCAAAAAAAAAACTATTCAAAGAAAAACAATTTTGAAGCGAAAAAGATTTCCAGATTTCTTTTTCATTCATTCATTTATCGGCAATATTCAAGATTATAAAATATATTCGGATCGGTAAAAATTCTAAATCCAAAACAAAATAGCTCATCATTGAGAGATGAATTATATTGCTTTCCACCAATAATTAGATCTAGAATCTTGATTACAAATAACCATGATGATAATGATGGTGATTATTATCCACTAATGAATATCAATCAGTGTGGATTGTTTCGGTTGTTGTTGTCGGTGGCAGAGGGAACACGCACACAAACAATTAGAAGATAATTGAGAACACGACCGATTTCGCTCCAAGTATTCAAATCAATTTTTCATCTCAACTCTTTTCTAATTTCGAAACAACTCATTCTAAAATTCTTCAATCTTGTTTTTTTTTGCCCTTTCTAAAAAATCTTCTCCAATTCATTGGTTTTTACACGGAAACATCGAATCCATTCAAAGTAAGATCTCGAAACTGTCGAGTTTGATTGCCTCCAGAACGAGAGGATTGGAGAAGAAGATTCTCAGAACATTTCAATTTGGTGGATTTCGTTTTTTTTTTTTCGATGCGAATTTCCACTTTTAATTTTGATTGCAATGGAACAGATTAACAGAAGATAATCGCAATGTTTTTTTTTCTCTCGAGACTATCTCAAAAAAAATAATGTGATTGTGTTCGAGATGCTTTAATATTTTCTGTGGACCAATTGGCTCTTGTTCTTGAAGCAATAAAAGTTTCTTTTCGATTAAATAAAAGTTTCTTTTCTATTTTTTTTTCTGAGCAAAACAGTTTGATTGCAGCACAAAATCTGGTCAATTGTGGAATTGATTTGTCATTGTTGAAATCAATTTAAAATCTATCGAATATGATTGAAAAAATCTTCTCTCTCTCTCTCTCTCTCTCTCTCTCTCTCTCTCTTTCTCTGCATCTCTTCAGGAAAAAAGATAATCCAAAATTTGAAAAAAGAAATAAAACTATCATCAATTTGATCATTTATTAGCGCTGTTCAATACGAAACAAGTACTATTCTAATCATCACCGAAATCATTAGGACCAATTCAGATTCGATTACTTATTCATTTGCTTTCTCAAGCTGGTAGAGTCTAACAGCTAGACCTATCTAAATCGGCAGAAATTTGTTATAATTACATTTTGTCAATGCAAGAAAAAGGCATATAACATCATCGTAATGAATTGTGGATATGAAAGACATAAAGAGATAGAGATTCGAAGCTTGCGAAATAGAATTTCTCTGATTGGGGAAGAGCTATTAATAGCTCATCCATCTCCGAAACGGAAACATCATCGTAGCATCGTTCTCCGGTAACAAACATTCAAAATCTATGTCGAAAAGATTCATTTAACTTTTTTTTTCATTTCACACTCTAGCTTTTTGCCAAAATTTTCGATTTTTTCTCTTCACTCGAAGAAAATCCGTTGTATTGGTAGTTGTTTGAGATGACGTTTAGGAAAATATAAAAACTATCTCTTTTTTATTTTTTTTTCTCATCGAAAGTTAAATAAAATTCAAAAAAAATTAACTCAATCAGGAATGACGATTATGGGTACGATCATAGAAATCGTTGAACCCTTCGGAAAAAAAGACTCTACCCAGCTACTGGGCAACGCGATCCAAAATCATCATTGACGATTGAATTTAAGTTTTTGAGATAGTTCCAAAAGAAACAGATAGATATTAGAGAGATTGGAAATCGAATCAGAGAAAGCAAATGAAGACCAAAAACAAAATCTCTTTTCTCTCCGAATTATCTAATCAATACCAAAGCTAATAATAATGGAATACCAAAATTAAAAATAATTATCGCGCGTACATTTCCCTATATCTTTTCTCTTAATTTTTGTAATCAAAAACGAAAACGGATGGAGCTCCAACCTCAAGCTTGGTCCTTTCTCTCTCCTCGAAAAACGATCAAGATGACACAACGGATTAAGAGTTCCATTTTATGTTTTTGCAAGAACTTCACTCTCTTTTTTTTTTGCTCTGTTGCGCCTACGAAATACCAGAACGTTACCTGGAGAGAGAAATAAAGTGATGAGAGTTGATCGAAATCGGATCAGATTCAATTTCGAAATCAGAGACGATGATGACAACAAGCTCTAAACTTCGAAGAAATTAATGAACAATTTCTATATGGAATCGATTCTACAACTACAATAATTTTAAGTCTTACACTGTTTACCATATCTATTTCGAGTATTTTTAATCGATCACAATTCGTTCTCTAAATTTATCATTATTTTCTTTACCTTATCTTTGATCGGCTCTGACAAAAAGTGAGAAAAAAAGGATGTGCGATAGCTAAAATTAACCCTTCGCTTATATTGTCCCTTTTTATTTCCGATTGAATCACGGATGCAGAGAGAAAAAACTGTCTCTCTCTCTCTCTCTCTCTCTCTCTCCAATCTTCAATTACTCTTTCTTCCGATGATTTTGGTGAAAATTTTTGTCCATTTCTTTCAAGATCTACCGTCGAGAAACATCGTCACATCGGAAAGACATCGCTTTTCCTCCATCTTTGAAACGCGATCGGATTGTACCGAATACCAACTTTCTGTGTTCCATAATCCGTTTTGGATTGCGATCAAACTCTTCATTTCCGAAAATTGATTTCTGATGCAATGAAATCAAAATGAAAATAACATTTTTGATTCTTTTGAATTGTTTTGTTCTCGAATGAATTTTTTCTTAATAATTGTGGTGAAATTTTCAGTCAAAAATTGGATTAATTCAACAAAAACCTAATATGTTTCAAAGTAAGTTTTTTCTATTGCCCGATTCTTTACTTGGGATGTATCTCGAATCAATACAAACATCGAATAGATTCGTCAAAAATATTTTTCTCTCTCCGAGAATCAATGAAATTTATTCCGATCAAACCAATTGAAAAAATAGACCAATGGTCAATTGTATTGATTCAATCCATCCGAACACATCCGAGCGTGTGTATGTCTGAGTTGATGCATTGATGTGAAGACTAGAAAAAAAAACTTTCTTTTTGCGGACGAGATGAGAAAAAAAATTTCAAATTTATTTAAATAAATTTCTTCTTCCTCTCTTCTTTCAATTCATTTGATATCTTCTTCTTCCTTGTTATCGATCGAATCGTTCGAAATGGGAAAAATCGTAGTCTCATTCAAAACTTCTTTAAAAATGGCCATCTTATGGCTGTTGGTTATTTTAAACCTTCACCTGTCTATCGCCATCGATCTTATCAGCAATCCAGATGATGATGATAGTGTTCAGGTATGGTTATTTAGATTCACTTTCCTTAAATTTCCCTGTCGCCTTAAATTTTTTGGATCAGCCTCAAATATTTTTTTTTTGCGCTGATGATGAAAAAAAGCGGTCCAAGACTAGTATCTAATTTTTTTTCTTCACCTGAGATTTAAGTTTTGATTTATTTTTTGTCCTCATATGAATTCTCCAGAATGTGCTGAATTCGTTGACGAGGACAACGAAACAATCAAACGGTTCGGTCAATGATGATCGGACTGTGATTAGAAATTTCCTATCATCACTTTCATCTTCCACTCCATCTTCATCTCCACCATCCGTATCACCTTCATCATCAATCAATCTATCAAGTAAGTTGATTGTACTTGATTATTGAATTCTATTTCTATACTATTGTTTTTTTTTTCAATCTAAATTTATAAAAGAATCTCAGTCAACATCATTTATCATCAAGACGAAATCATCATCATCATCATCGTCGTCATCATCGTCGCCAAGACAAGTGGTTTTCGGTGAACGAACTAAACCGTTAAAAATCACTCAAAAAACATCATGGAAACCATCGTTGAATCAATGGCAACGAAGACCATCATCATCGTTTCCACCGCAATGGAAATCATTACCGAGTCATACCGATTGGGAACAATCTATTGTTCAAGATCAAAATTATTTCGGACAATTTCTTTACGACCGTTACGTTGGTAATGACAATCGTGGAAAAAACAACACCTATTATAATTTCAGTGATGGTGATAATTTTCGATTCGTAGATGATCTAAAATCTAATGAATCTCGAAATCAACACGAAGAAAGAGATCAACGATCATCATCAACATCACCGACAAATGTATTGTCTTCATCATTATCATTACCGTTGTCGGCATCAACGATGGTTTTGAATGGAAATAATTCGTCTAATAATAGTAACATTAAAAATGGTGATGATAAGACTTCAACATCGACAAGAATATCTTCATCGAGATCGAAGCTGCTTGGAGCGTTGTCCTACACTATTGA
This sequence comes from Sarcoptes scabiei, assembly GCA_020844145.1. Taxonomy (NCBI): domain Eukaryota; kingdom Metazoa; phylum Arthropoda; class Arachnida; order Sarcoptiformes; family Sarcoptidae; genus Sarcoptes; species Sarcoptes scabiei. Next base: position 2,119,441 of record CP080488.1, read on the forward strand.
TGATGACATCGATTATCCTGATTCCGCTACCGATGTGGATTATTATCTAGATAGAGCCGATGATGATGGCAATGATCAATTAGATTTTGGTCACCGAAACAGATACGCCTCGAACAGTTTCCATTATGATAGTCATCAATCTTCACCGATCGAATACATACCTGAAGCTGAAAGTCGGAACATTCAAACGGGTCATTATGATGAAATTTTCATTTCACTTTTTTTCTCTTTTGATTAAGTTTTATTCTCATTTCAATTTATTTGTCTTTTTTTCTTATCTTCAAAATTGTTTTTGTTTCTCATCTATCAGTGATCGATCCTAATTTCCACAACAATGAATCTAGATCATCGATTTCAGAAATGATGAACAACAATGATGGACGTCGATCGGAATCTTACATTCCACAAGGTTCGTTTAGCAATTTGATTCATTTCCCATTGGCAGAAAATAATCGTTAAACTGATGATTTTTTTACTGTTTTTGAAGGACTCGATTTGGATACAATTTTTGGAAATTATGAGAGTCCCAGACTATCTGTAGATCCATTCCAAGTTCACGATTATGAGAATGAGAACGAAACTTATGGACTCAATTATTATGATGGCCATAGCTTAGTTACTGATGGTAATAAATTTTTTTTTTTTTTTTTTTTTTGAAAATTTTAGTAAAAAATTTGATTTTTTTCAATATTTTCATCTTTCTTTTCCACTTCAAAAGGTGAAAAGGATAAAAATTTCAACAACAAAAACAAGTCATTGAAATATTCTCGTATAGTCTCGCAAATAATCAACGGAAAAGAAGAGCTAGTTGATGAAGGTATTCTTGTTGAACGTCGTCCCGTTCTGATCGAACATGGATCTTTGTTATCAAAACCATCATCTGCTGTGTTGAATGAAAAATTGACCGCAAACGATCTCTTCAATGGTTCGATTAAACTCATTTTTTTTTCGCTATGAATAAATCTCAATGCAAATAAATTCGATTCTTTCTCTCTGAATGCAATCAATTAATGCTCTCATTATTACCTTAGGCATTCTCTCTACCGAAACAAATCCATTCGATACTAATTCATCTGGATCACCATCATCATCACCATCTTCTATTTCTCTTCCATCTCAATCATTATCTTCACCAACACTTGGAGAAAAATCTTTGAATGATTCATTTTATTATTGGAATGATTTAGGGATCGCAACGAATCAAACTGATCTAAATAATCAATCATTATCGAATCAAAACGGTCGATTTGAATCAAAATCATTGTTCAATGATGTAGTTTGGGATGATAAACTGGAACGACCGAATCCGTTGGATGATCTTCAAGCAGTGAAGAGTACACATCAAACCGATCCCGAGGATTATTTCTCATACAATCATAATGAATATTTTAATGACGGAATCTATGATCGAGATCAAGCATATCGATATCTCTATCAAATTCAGAATGCAGATGATCATCTATCGCAACAACATCAACAATCTTCATTATCATCACCATCGACAACAAAAAATTTGAACGAAAATCATCAACAGCAACCTGAACAATCATTTAGCAAAGGTAAATTACTCTCATTTTTCATCTCCGTACAAATTTAAAAATTCACAATGAATCGATCGATGTTGAATGATTGGATTCGGAATGAAGTAAAAAATTTCATTCACTGATTCGATTGTCGATGATAATAATGGTGATGATGATTGGCATTATGTGAAGAATCTCTCAATCAATGTCTTTTTATATCCGTCTTCAATCAAATCTAAAGATGAAGATAGAGAAGAATCCAATCATTCTACACAAATCGAATTAGATTTTATCGTTTGATTTGAATAGCGTTTTCTTTCTCTCTCTCTCTCTCTATGTCCGTCGGAGTTCCGGCTCAAAATTATTTTTTTCACTATCCTTCACATTCGCCTATTAACCGATCAATGATCATAAAGTACAAAAACTCTCGCACTAGCTCTCGATTGGATGATGATAATGTTAATCCACTATAATATAAAGATAATTTCAATCGTACTCTTTTTCTCTCCTCGAAGATCTAGAGATCTAAGTAAAAGGACTAGGTTGAATCTATTTGTTTTCTGAGCTTGTCTTTTTCAAATCTCACTATTTAATCTATCAATTCAACAGCGCACGCTATTCATCTCTTACTCTCTTCTCTAAACTCTTTGGTTCCTAGCTTTTCTTTCTATGCATCGAATTAATGAATCACGTTGCTATGAATGCATTGTGTAATTTTAACACGAAAAATAGACTTTTTAATTATCTCGAGGCTGTGGAAAAATGCAACCAAAATAAAATTGTTTCTCTGAAATCGTTCCACAAGAAAAAGAGAAAGAGAGAGAACGAGGAGACTGAAACAAATCTATGTTTCTGGAACCTTTGAAATCGAGACACACTTTGAACGATGTTAACTTGTATGTGGATTTGAGAGACTAGTGATGTGATTATATGAAATTTAACATCTGGATTTATTATTTCGATTTCTCTCCATCTCTCAATCCACTTCAATTAATTCAACTCTCACAATCGAAGTTAAAGAAAAATTTCGATGCGAAATTTCGTTCGTTGAACTTTGTCCACGAAAATTCTTTCCATTCCTTTCGAAAGTCTTCCTCTCGAAGATGATTGTGAAGAAAGAAAGGATGGTGTTACAATCGAAATTCTCTCGAATTTCATTGCTTATCATCCAATTGATTCTATTTTCTCAATCAAACAGAACATTTGAATTATCACAAAAATATTTTCTCGCACAAGTGATTGATCCACAGTTTTATTTAGAGAATAATGCAACCTTGTTAGCGAACAATCAGCAACAAGATCAAAATGATATGATGCTATACTATGATGCTGATAATCAAATCATCTATCGATTTATTCCTTTAGAGCATCTTGCGAATCTTCAATCCACAAACTATTTGTATCGATCGAGTAATTGATATTCAAGCAAAATCGAAAAATTTCGAAAAAAAATCTAAACTTTTCCCTCTCTTGTCTCTATTTTATCTTTGTTCGGCAGATGAAATCAAAGAATCCTTGACACCGAGACCGATCTCAATAGATGGAGAGCTGACAAATCGAACTACGATTGATGACGATAAGCAGCGGACACTGATCGACGATGGCCGACAAATTCCGGTCTTCTATTTGCAGTCAGACAAATCAGCTCGAATTCCATCTTCCGATATGGAAAGCCCAGAGAGTGCCGCTGGATCGAGCAAAGGTACTATTCACAAAGGTAAGCATGAAAATGGATCTTCAAAAAAGGTCACTTTGAAGTTATATTGAAACTGAAAGGTATCGAAAGAAAACATAGATCTAGGAAATCTAGGATAATTCATTTTATCCTACCATTCAATGCGATAGTAAAATGAAGCTTGGTCTTAATTAATTAAGCACATTGGAAAAGATTAGTTTATCGATTCACTTATCATTTTTCACATTGAATTATCACTCTAGGCAATTCACCTTTTTATCACACATCAATTTCAGCAGCTAACTCTATCTCAATGATCTCTGCAAACGAAGTCACTGATTCAACATCGAAATCATTAGATTCTTATGGAGATCATCAGCCTTCAACGTCATCATCAACGTCGTCGTCTTCATTGGAACAAGCGCCTTTAGCGCAAATCATCAATACTCCAATTACAGCTTTGACACCGATCGAGACAGCAACAACTGAAACCTCAACAACAGAGTCTTTGAATCCACTGGCATTAATAACAACGTCCCCATCATTTTCGACAAATGGTTTGATTTCGAATGAAATTGATTATCAACAGCTATCGCAACAATACCAATCTAGTGATAGTCTATTACAATCGAATTATAACAATCCGTTAGGTAATCACTCCAGTTCCTTCACCACATTGAATTGGATTAATCAAAATAGAGATGATAAAAGAGATCTTGATCAGCAGAAAACCTTTGATACCGGTAAGTTGATTAAATTTGATCATCAAAGAATTCTCTTTGACCATGGACTTGTTTAGATTCATTCAAATGGATCCAAACGAAAGGATCCGATAGTGATCTTAATTCATTGCGCCAGATTTATAAAACTAATCATTGGTCGTCGTGGTCACCGCTCACGTCTCAAACAGCATCATCATTGATAAACTTCGGACAAGTAGATGAGAAATCTAATCAAACTGAGAGCACCAATCAATTCAGCTCGAAACCATTGACTGCAATCATTGAACAAACGGAACATCTAACATCATTGGAACGACCATTACAAACTAATCTGTTCGATTTCAATCGACCAACGTTCACATCGTCACACCAAGTCAAGAGTTTTGATCATAATCCACAAAAGCAGCCATCTTCGAGCGATTCCAACTTTTTCGGTGAATACTATCGGCTGTATTCAGATTACACAAGCCGAAAACCACCAAGTTATATTACCACGGAATCGCCATTATCTTTCCTAAGTTCGTCATATCCAGGTAATTTTTTTTTAAATCGATTCAATCATTTCGAATAAAGTTTTTTTTCATCTCAAAAGTCCGACCGAAATCTTTTGGTAGTTTTCCAACAAACGCTATTAGATTTGTGCCTAAAGCTACTGTTGAGAAAATTCCATTACCGCCGGTGAATGAATATGATACACCAGAAATACCTATTCAAAATCAACAATACTTGATCGAAGGCGAAAAACTATTGCAAAACTGGAATTTCAATGGAACATTCAAATCGATTACCAATGAAACATCCAAAAGTGATGAACAACAAGAAATCAAAGTTGAAGAAGCGACCACTTCAAAACCTATGCAAACGATTCCAACTAAATCATCGAACGGAGGCGGCAAATATTCCAATGGCAAACGAAAGTCGGTTCTTAAAACCAAAACGGAATCAACAACAACAACGTCGACTACCACGATGAGACCTTTGAAAAAAGATCAACAGAATGCCGATTCTGATGATGATAATGGAGACGATAATAACAATAATGAAGATAATGATGCCGGTGAAAAGGAAGAGGATTCTACGAATGAAACAGAAGAAGAAAAGGAGAAAGTTGATTCCAACAATGGAAGCAACGATGATGATGATAACGGAAACGATAATACTGAAAACGAGGATAATGAAAACGATAATAATGGAAACGATAATAATGGAAACGATAGCAATGGAAACGATGATAATGGAAACGATGATAATGGAAATGATGAAAACGGAAACGATACTAATGAAGATGAAGATAATGAAACCACTACCGCGGCGCCGACGACTACCACACCAACAACTCCAACAATCAAACCAAATCAAGCTTCATATCCTCAATTCATGCCTCCACCGTTTCCGTATCCTCCGCCATTCATGCCACCATTCATGTATCCACCAGGGATGGGAATTTTTCCACCTTTACCACCATATCCAATGGGTCAAATGTTTATGCCTTATCATTCCAATGTCGTGAATGGTCAACAGAGAATCCATCAGCAAGAACCTCAACCAAGGCCGTCTCCTAATCTTGTACCTCAAAGGCAACATCCACCACCATCGAGCCCGATTCCACCTCCATCTTATCAGCAAAAGCCAAGAATACAGCACTATCAACCACCTTATGTGCCGAATATGGCACCATTTTTGCGGCAACCAAGATTTTATTCAACTCCGCAATACAATCCTCCTATTCAATCACTACCTTATAGACCATCGATCGCACCACACCAGACCACAGCACCGATTTCAAGTCATCACGTTCAACCGAATTATCCTACACAGCGTCCGATTGTTTATGATTATTCGAAGCAAAAACCTTCAGACGAAATAACAAAAACGATCTTTATTGGGACCGACTCTGGTTACAGCAATCCATATTATCCTCATCATCATTATAAACGTGAAGATAAAGCAACACCAGAATATGAACTATACAATGTGCTTTATAATGCTTATAATCAGCTAAGAAATCAAAAGACACCGATCAATACTGATCTATCAATCAGTGTTGGAGTTGAAAACGGTGAAACTAAACCGACGGTGTACATACAACAAACGAATCCATCATCAGTGCAATCGAATCCATCGAATCAACCTAATGGGATAATGCCGACTCAACCTCAACAGCACTACCAACAACCTTTGTCACAGACAATCTATTACGGAGGGTATCAGAATTCGCAACCATATTCGGCACCTTATTCTACGCCACCGGACACTATCAGAGCGATTCAATATCCACAATCGATAACACAAACAGATTATTCCATTAAAAATGGCACCGATACAAATTCGACCCCGTATCAAAGGCCTAAGGTTTGACGAAATACTTATATACGAATTATTTTTAATTCTCTTTTATACATAAGTTATTCGAGATGTTCAAAAAAAATTTGAAAAAATTATTACCACGCCTACGGTACACCTCAGGAGATCCATTCCCTCCGAATCTAGATGTAAATTATAGACCAATCAATGGAACCTATAGCATTCCAGATGATCAACATCCCTTGGAAGTGTTCTGGAGGAACGCGCCATCGATGGAAGGTTAATAAATTTTCCAGAGAATCTCAGATGGTAAAAGTGAATCCAAGATAAAACTCTGAAGAATGATCATCTGAACTGATAAATGTGATGATCAGATCAAACATCTGTGATCCGAAAACAAATAGACAAATAGATATTGTTTCGGATAAAAAACATTTTATCATAGCGCACCATTTGTAATATTTTGAAACATTTTTTTGTGTTGTATAGATAAATGTTGATTTTTTTAATTTAAATTCATTTCTATCAATATAAACTTGATTTTGTATAGTGATTAGTGCCAAAAAAGACCAAAAACAATCTAGATAATCTAAATATTTTCTTCTTAATTTTTCTATGGTGTAGTTTATCATTGTCTTAGAAGATATTTTTAGCCGATTTTATATTCTTTTTGTCGCTTTGTCTTTTTTCGTCTTAATTGTTGAAAGTAGAATTTTTCTTTTTAAAATAAATTTATGATCAAAAATTTGATGACCACTCACTAGATGGCCATGGTGGAAAAAAAAAAATGTCAACTTCCCTCGTGGCTTCCCCGCAATAGGTTTTCAAGTGATAAATTTCAAAAAGTCTTTATTGAAATTTCACAAAAACATACAAGAATACATGAACAACAAAATCAATATAAAAAGCCTTCTTATATACCATTGAAAACTTCAACGGTTTTCTTAGTAGGCGGGGACTCATGCAAGCAATTAGAAGAGATCGATCACATCGATCTCTGATTGGTGGATTCTCTGAACACCGTCAGGTCACCACTCCTGACATCAAGCATTAAATTTTGGGATTGAGGGAATTGTGAGGGAGTAAAATTGTTAAATGAATAAAGTTCTTAAATTTTTGGCAAAACAATCACTAGATGTCAGCAATGTCGTTAATGCTAAGGCGCACATTTTAAATTTTCTTTAACAGTTTCGAATTTTATTTAAATCAAATTCAAAAAACATAAAAAATGGTGATATTTGATGAGAATAGCAAACAAATTGGCAAAATCTGTCTAAAACTGCTAGTTTTATACGTAATTATGAAGGAAATCAAAAAGGAATTACAAAAAAAAGCTGTTAGATAGGCTGAACAAAAAAGAACAAAAATGATAACTGTTGTAACAAGAAAAATAAGTTTTGATCAAGAAAAAATAAAATTTATATTAAAGAGCCGTAAAGAATATTTTCTATTTTGAGTGTAGCAATTATGAAATAAAAATCTTTAAAAATAATGAGCTGTTAGTATTTACAACCGAGATTAGAAAAAAAAGAAAAAATAATGATTTTAAAAAATTCAATTGGGAAAGATATTTTGATGTTTTCATTGATCTCAGCTATTGAGATTGTGAAGAACATTATTTTTGATTCAAAATGAACAAATCACCGATTGGCACTTTTAGATGATAGACGATTTTATTTTAGACAATATTTTGTGAATTGATTCAATCTGACTTGTTTTTGATTTCATTATCGATCTTTATCGGTGTCGAGTCGGTTGGACGCATCGTTGATGATACGATAACAGATTGTTGGCTTTTGCCGTTTTCATCCAATGGCGATAAGGTGGAAAACGAAGATGAGGACAGAGGAGAATCATCACATTTCTCAAGAAGTTCTCGAAGTCTTCGTTCATGATCATCATCATCTGGTCTCACATAGTTGAAAATCTGTTTTGTTTCATCACTTTGATTACCATAGCCATCTTGATCGGAATCATTTCGAACAACATCTCCGACCTTTTTTCTATATAAACCTGTCAAAACGTAAGTTTTGACTTTGCGTCCGTCTTTACTGATTCCTTCTGTGATTGTTGATCTTTCACTTGAATCATCATTGATCATGGCCGAGGAGTCTATCTCTGTTGATGTCGATGCTGACGATGCTGAACTAGATGATGGGACTGATCGAATATACTCATAATTTGGATCGAATCCTTTCAAACGATACCGTGTGATTTTCGATAATCTATTCGATGATTGAGGTTGATCATATTGTTCATATGAGGTTAGATCATCAACCAAATCATCTTCATATGAAGATGAGGATGAAGAAGGCGTTTGTGCAGAGCTATCACCGGTAGATCCGATCTCGGTCGAATCATCAAGATCTTTGTAAGTATCCGATGATGATGTAGATGACGAGGGAAATGTAGATTTATTTTTCTCTTCACTAGGAAACTGTTTCAAATATTTTTCTGGTATTCGACCTTTTTTTTGTACCTTTTCGATCTCATCTTCTTTACCCTCGAAATCTAATCGATGTCGTTTGCCACCAGTGACCATTAAATTTTTCAATGTTTTCAACAGTTGTTTATCATAATTGTTTTTTTCCAGTTCTTCTAGGCCTTCTGCATGGATTGTCGTTTTGATTGGTTTGACCGCGTCGAAACTTTTCGATTTCTCTGTGTGAACGAATTTTGAAGAGCTAGGCCTAAAGACAGAACTAAAATCTACTGATTCTTCTGAATCACTTGCTGAACTACTGCTAATTGATTTTAGAGGTTTTGATAAAGATAATGATGATGAATGGCTAGCATGATTTTTCGAAGATTTATTTTTTACAATTCGAACATTTGAATGATAACTAGGTTTATTAGATTTTTTCGCTCTCGATTCATCTCTCGAATCATCCTCCTCTTCTTCTATCACTGGAGTCAGTGATCGTAGATATTTTTCTGGGATCACTTTTGATCTTGTTGGACCACGTGAATAAGCACTCAGCTTTTTTCGATTCGATTGTGTCGAACCATACAAAACCTCTTTGATTTCACTTATCTCTTCTCCTTTTTTATTCTTACCTAGATATTTCACTTTAGGTTTTAATCTCATCAAACGTTCTGGCTTCAACTTGATTTGTCCGACCGAATTTATACGAATCGGTGGACGTTCGGCTTTTATTCGAATCACTGGTCTTGTTCGTTTTTTCGATGTTTCTGGAGATGATGATGTAGAATCAGAATTTGAATTTTTCGATTGCTGATGAATAGGTAGATCAAAATGCTTGATATTTTGATTATTACTATTAGGATTGTTGAAATGATTATGATCATAGCGATGTTGATGTTGAAAATGAGAATCATGGTGTGGCGAGGACGGGGGCAAATGATTATGATGTGGACGAGGGTGTGGATGCTGTTGATATTGATTTTGTGAGTGATGCTGATGATCTCGATTGATTGATGGTGGCTGGAATGGTTCAAGATTCATGTGTTGATTGAACGAGAGACTGTCATGTTCTGGTGCTGAGAGATGATTCGGTGTAGGGCCGAAAAAAGGATGGCTATTCTGCTCGCGATAGTTTGATGGAGAGAATTCACGATCCGGTGTGTTGTGATCAATGCTATCGGAGAGAGTTTTATCCTCATCTCTGACATCTCCATCATTGTTATTGTTATTGATATTTTTATCATTAGGAATCTCTTTATCACTAGCTGATGGCGATTGAGATGAAAATGATGGAGGTGGAGAAATTTGATCCAATTTAGGCGCCGGTATTATTTTCAAAGCATCTGGTTTCGGTAAAATCTATGCCAAATGAAAGCAATACAAGAAATTCTTTTAGTAAAATTTAAAACTTATGGGAAATTTTGTTTAAATTTTGAATAATCAATAATCAAGAAAATTTATCAGAGGAAACACTTTGTCGAAGAATATATGGAGAGAGGAAATAGCATTCTAGATAAATTATCATTCTAGTCTCTTGGAAGGATAAAAAATGCGTGCGAAAATTAACAAAAGAGATTAAAATTGAGGACGAAAAAAAATAGAGAAATCAAGGATTGGTCATTAAACACTCAACATTGAAAATTCGACAAGATTCAATTATTGTTTCGAACAAAGTTCCAAATCAATGGGAGAGTGAGAAGCAACAGATTGAAGATTCTTAGAAGAAAAATATCAGATTTTTTTTCAAAAATCAAACTAGTTATCAAATTATTCGCATCGACAAAAAAAATTGTAACAATCAAAAATTTTTCATCGAATGCAAAAAAAAAAAAACTTCTAAATTCATTCGAATACGAGAATGTTGAAAATATCGTTCAAAACTTTTAGATTTCAATCCGTTTTTAATCTCAATCAAAATGTAAGCCCTCTAAAATCTAGGGATAAACTGATAACCGATCCTTATTTTGATCATCATCGCCATCAAAGACAGCAGTAAAAAAATCATCAGCTACTTAACTTCAACATGGCGAGAAACTAAAAAGAATCAAACGGATGGACAATCAATCATCCATTTTTGAACAATCAAAACTAGTGAAAAAACCTCAATCATTTATTGATTGATTTTAAGAATTATTTACTCGAAGAAAGAATATCGGGAAAAAAATCCCCAAAAACTACCATCAAATCACCAAGGGTTTTTGTGTTTTTCATTTTTTCTTAACGAATTATTTTTGGTGTTTGAATCTTCGTAAATCGATCCCATTTTTTTTTTTTTTTTTTGAACATCACCGAATCTTTGAGCATGATTAATCAAGCTGGAAAATTTTCACAATGATTGTTGTGAGATGTAGGTGTGCTGTGTGTGATTTTGATTCGCAACCGAATTTCGAAATAAATCTGATGCTAGAATTTCTAAAAGTTTTTTTGTTTCTCTCGGCTTCGAATAGTCTGAATAGTCTCTTTCAAGATCAATGCTCAACAATCGAATCAGAGTATTGTGAGTTCAAGCCAAAAAATCCTCAATAAACAAGTGTTGATTTTGATCAAATTGATTCCATCCGTGAATCGTTCATTCGTTTTGATAATTGGCTCATAATGATGAGGATGAAAACCAAGATCCATAACTAATTGGCCGAACATAGCATTAACAAATTACACCTTTTAGTCTGAAACCTTCGAGAAAATCATCTCCATCATCAGCAATCGAAGAGGTTAATTAGCTAACAGGTACTATTTTTCGCAACTAACAATTTCAAATATCTCTCAGAAATACTAGTGACAGGTAGAGAGAAAGAGATGGAGAGTAGATCGAAAATCAATCAAAATCAATCAACGACAGGTAACCGAGAAAAATTCTTCGCTGATTGACTGCTACAAATTCATTATTCTTCGCTCGAACAAAAGTGTAGAAGAGATGAAAAAAGAAGAGCGATCTGAAGGGATTTTTTTGATCTAATAGCCAAAAAAAAAGTAAAAATAAATAATACTCGAAATAATAATCTAATGATGATGAAGATAGCCTAGTAATATCAGATAATGGCTTATTGTTTTTGAACAGAAAAGAACAAAATAAATAGATATTGGATTAGGTTCGAATAGATCGTCTTCAGTAAGATCGAGGATTTATTTCGGTCTCACTATTGTTTTCATTTTTTTTTCTATTTGTTTTCGACCTTCTTTTTTTTTTGGTATTTTATTAACAGATTCAATGATTGAATTGAAAAATCATCATCAGTTGTGCGAGAACGCACACCATTTTTATATGGGACAGAGAGAGAGAGAGAGAGAGAGAGAGAGAGAGAGAGAGAGAGATGAATGGTTTTGGTGAATCAATTTGATTCGCTATTTATTAGAATTATTATTTTCAAAATAACTTAAAGATTTTTTTTCGCCAGGGTTTCGTGTGAAAAAAAAATCCCAAATGAAAGAGCCAGAGAGAAAGTAAACAAACCGAAAGAACGAATAATGTTGACCAGCATTGAATTTCAAGTGGGTGTGTTCATCGAAAGATCTTAAACAAAATTGTACGATTATTTTAGTAGCATAGTTTGGCATTTTTTATTTTCGCTAAGCTAATAATGATTGCAAGGTAAGGCTAGAAAAGATAGATCAAAGTTAATTTCTTCATTCATCTGCTTCTTTATCTCTAGATTGATTGCAAGAGATAATCTTTTCTTAAGCTAAATAATAGTCTAAAATTTTTTCCAAATCTTTCCAATTTTTATTTTCTCTACCTAATTCTTGGTCTCCACCTATTAAGATTTTTGTTTAGTAAAAATAAGCGATGACCAAGATAGACAATGATCACTATCACTAGACGAGAGCATGATGATCATTATGATTCAACAACAACAACAACAACATCATCCACACCATCATCTTCGTCTATTCATTCCATAAAAAAAATGTCTAGTCGAAAGATTGTCGGCGAATGATATGGAGATGGAGAGAAGATTGAAATGAGATCTGATTGATTAAGCTTAAATTAAATTTTCACTTCAACATTGAAATGCACACACACACACACACACACACACTCAATTGATTTTCTCCCTCAAAAATCAAATTTTAAAAAATTTGATATAGAAAGAATAGAGATCTAGATTTTCTCTCAACAACAACAGCAGCATCAGTAGCGATTGAGTGAATGAGAAGAGAGAAATTTCCAAAATGAAAATTGAATGAAATGTCATTCAAGAGAGAACTAAATTGTCTGATGATGGAAAGATCACAATTGAAATTTTCATCGAAATTAGCCTCGATTATGAAGAGATGATGGAGAAGTTTATTATCGAAAATTTGAAAAAAAAAAATTCTTCCGAGCTCAATCACTTAATAGAGTGTGTGTGTGTGTGTGTATGTGTTTCATTTTCAATCTCAATTGAGAAAATTTTTTTTCTTTTCAACAAAGATACAGACTCAAAAACAAAGAGAAAGAAAAATCGAAATAAATTGTGAAAATAATTTTGAATCCTTTCAAAATCTATCACAGCATTAACGATAAATCCTAGAAAAGCTAGAATTTCATTGTTGATTCTAATGAAAAATTTCGAGAGAAAGCATCGTAATCTTGATCCAAATTCCATCTAGTCATTGGTAGAGAGAAGAAACACCTCTTTTCTCTCTGCTTTATTTTGTTCGTTCTTCGAACTTCTTCAATCCATCCACCAAACACAGGTTTCCTTTTAATCGCAATGATATTTTAGGATTAAATTAGATAGAAACAATTAATCAAAATTTTTGGTAACAATTCGACTTGAAGGTGTGGCAATTTTCGATAGAGAAACCGTGTTAAGAGGGGAGAGATTTTTGAAGTGAAGTGAACAAAAAGAGAGTAGGAGAGAGAAAAAAAGGTGCCACCTACCAGAATTGCACTCTTTTGTTGCATCATCGATCAATTGATCGCCGAAGTGTTAGCGAAATGGGCGTCGATCATAATTTGTCACTCATTCCTTGTCCTTTTCACTAATTCTTGTCTAATTCATTGCCTTTCTCCTAAGATATCTTTCTTCTTGTCTTTCTCATCGATACAGTTGATCAATCATCGAAATCAGTTAAAACAATATTCAAAAGAATTGAATCTCAAAAAAAAAAAAAATAAACGATTGTCTACAGTGAAATTATCACAAATGTTTCAGATTGAATGTAAGCAATCGAATCGAAAAGATATAAAGATGATCAAGTGATATAAATGAGAAGAAAGGATTGAGGAAGAGAAATAGAAGAGAATCAATTTTTCCCTCTGTAAAGAATAAGCTTTCCAGGCAACACTCTCGATGTGATGATTACCTGATCGGCATTATTACTGTTATTATTATTATTATTATTATTATTACTCTTTTTGCTGTTGCTGCTATGGCTATGATCACGATCTTGATCTAGGTTATGATTTTGATTGTCAAAAGATTTTTGCCGCTGATTCGCGTGAGATTGTTGCTGATGATGCGGTATTTTTGAAGACGGAAAAGAAGATAATTGGTGCTGTTGATGCTGTTGCTGTTGATTTTGTTGATTCAATGAAGGTGGTCGATTTTGTTGTTGCTGTTGTGATGGTTGGAAGCTCGAAATTGCACTTGTTGGCGCTATCGGTACATTTGGCACTGGTGGTTGCTGAGCCGGAAACGTTTGTGACTGTGGCTGATGATTACGGAAATCTAAATTAGGATGTTTTTGTCCATTATTGAAAAGAACATAAGGATCATTCGTGAACATTTCGTTATTCGATACAAAATCATTAATTATTTCATGGAATTCATTTGGAAAATGAGGTTGATGCTGTGGTAAAGGCTGTTGTTGATGATCATGATGGGGATGAGGATTATGGAAATTAGCATTGAACTCGTTGTGATTGTCATTGATGAATCCATTATGAATTGGATTGAAATCAGGATGATTTTGATGCAGATGATTCTCATGATGAAAGTGATCGTTGTTGAAATTGAAATTTTCATTATTATTGATGTTATTATTTTCAAAGCTCATAAATCCATTATTGTGACCGGGACCAATAAAATCGAAATTCGGGTGAAAATTATTATTTTGATTGAAATCAACAATGCCTGGTGGTGCTGAATGCGGCGTTAATGGCAGCGGAGGCGGTTGATGATGATGTTGCATGGGAGGCTGCATCGGTAAAGGTCTGAAATTTTGCTGTTGCGGTTGTTGATTTTGATTAGGATTAAATCTAGGACCTTGATGAATTGGTTGCGGTGGTCTTGGTAGATTTTTCGGCGGAGATTGTGGATGAAATTTAGGCATCGGATGTCGTTGATTGAATCGTTGATTCATATTGTTGTGATGATTTCGATTATTTTGATTGAAATTCCTTTGACGATGCCGATTATGGATACTTGGTCTAAGATTTCTTGCCCCTTGCATGCGAGTATTAGATTCTGTGAACAATTATGTTAAAATTAATTCAGACCATTCATATGTTTATTTCATAGAAAAAAATTATCAATTCACTCCTACCATAAATTGGTATTCTGATTGGTCGAGCAGTTATCAATTTAAAATTGACATTATTACTCGATGATGCTTTGTAGATGTCCTCGGGACGAAGTAAAAGTATTGGAATCTTCAATTGTTGCATTTTGAAAGGTTTATTTAGATCAACCTTATTGAAAGGAATATCGCCATTGATGGCAGCTTGGGCGATCACATTGACTAATTCATTCAATGGAAAGCGATTCTGGGCCAAAAAAATAGGTAAAATAAATATGAATCAATTAGAATAGATTTTAAAATGGATCGATTTTGCAGAATAAATTTCAACAAATGAGTAAAAATGCTAAGAGATTGGAATCAAATCAAAAGGAAAAGAAAGAAATAAAGAAAAGAACACATAACGGAAAAAAATTTTCAAAAAGTTCTATTCCTCTTCCTATCGTTGTGTCTCATCTATTTGAATCGTAGTAAAATTATCCAATTTAAGAGTATCAAAATGATCGGAAATGGATTGCTGTGAGCGACAACAGGAACAGGAAAAAAAACAACAAATAAAAACTCGGAATGGACAGCGGCAAAATTAAGCCTCACAAGAGAATGAAAAATGATCGATCTGGTTCGATCGATCGAATTTGATAGGTGATCTGAATCGATCAAAAACAAAAGCAAGAAACCAAGACAATCATAATGATGATGATGATGATGATGATGATGTAAACAATCAAATCAATAATTGGTGAAATTTTCGTTCTCGGTTGCAACGAAAATCGGTTGGGATTGTATTTTTGCTTTCTCAATTCGAATCGAAATGGGGGGGGAATTCAGAGAGAGAGAGAGAGAGAGAAAGGAAAAAAAGAAGGAAATATAGTATTTGATTTTATTTTTAAGGAGAATAAAATAGAATTTTTTTTCCAGTAAAATAACGGAAACTGAGAACAGTTCAATTTGTTTCGAGGATTTTCCGAACAAAACTGTAAGTTAGATGAAGCAAAATATATAATCGATATTAATACGAAACGATAACAATCATCATCATCATCATCATCATCATCATCATCAGCATCAGCATCATCGAGTATTATTCAAATGATTGATGTTAGGTTATCCATTTAAATCATTGCATCTTTTTTTTTTATTTCTACTTCGTTCATTATGTTTGCGAGGAAAAAAATTTTGTTCTGCTTTTTCATAGAAAGATTTCCTCTCTCTCTCTCTCTCTCTCTCTCTCTGGAAATTTTTTCTTTGGAATCCCATTCATTACATTCTCCAACAATCATCGTTGTTTTTTGTTTATCGAACAAAAAACAAATTGTTGACAAATAATTGTTCCATGAAATATCTTTGATTGATCTTTGAACATTCGACAAAAATCGGCGTAACAAACAATGAACAAACAGCAACCTCGATTAGAAAAATGCATTCAATCGGATTCGATTGCATCATTCTTTGAATATCATCATCAAAAACGAGAACAACCAACAACACCATAACAGCATCAAAATGAGAGAAGAGAATGATAATAGATCATCATCGGTCATCATCGAATAGGATCGATTTTGATGAAGATCGGTCGTTTCGTCGAGAAGTAAGACGATACTGTCCTTTGGATGTTATTGTTATTGCTGAAGATGGTGTTGGTCTCTTTTTGTATCGATTCACAATTCATAATTACATCATTATTTGCATAATAATCTAGAAGAGAGAAAGAGAGAGAGAAAGAGAGAAAGTTAAAATACTTCATGCGAAGTATAACTTTCACTTTTTTGCTTAGCTTGTTCAATATTTTCTCAGCCTTTTTCAAGCGATACGAGACCGAAAAAAAAGAGTTAATTACTAAATCAAAAAGAAAAAACGTAAAGAAATTGATGAATATTGATGAATGTGGCTTCGAAACGGTGTGTTGATTGATGATCTATAGCCCTATATCCGCTCCTCAACCCTTTTGTTTCTAAATTTTTGTTCTGGCTGTGCTCTACCAGTCCAAAGATTGAATTTTATTTAAAAAAGAAAAAAAATTTCACACCTAACAAAGACACAAAGACAGGAATCAAATGGAACTTTAAACCAAACTGGCTCCCTTATTGTAAATAGCCTTAGGCTATAGATCAAATATTTATTATGTTTCGATTCCCTTTTGTGATGGCATTTTGTTCTGATTCATTCGATTGGTCTGATTCTATCAATTTGAATCGATATAAATATTCAAAACATAATTTAGTATTGATAATAGCAGCGATGATGTAGACAAAAAATGATCTAGATCTATTTTTTTTCCATTCCCATCATCAGCAATGATGCAGGATGGAGATGGACCATATCAAATAGCTAAAATTATCAAAAAAAAAAATAGATTAAAAATAGGAGAGAAGAGTTCTCCATCAAATTCAAATGATGACCAAAATGATGAGCAAAATAATAATGCTAATGATAATCATCATCGATAGGAGATGGATTCTTTTATTTTTGGCTAAAAAAAAATTTTAACTCTGAAATCGGATTAGCATAGGCATATGAAAGACTGGCAGCGATTTTGATGGCGATACACCAGGGGCGTAACGAGATCTCAAAATGACAGGAAAGTTTTTGTTATAAAGATGAAAGAAGATAATGATCTAATCGCCCAGTTTTGCCTCGTCCATGACCATCATCATCATCATCTTCTTCTTCCTTATTCTAATTTTAACACTGCCATTATATTTATTAGATTTTTGCATTGTACAAAAGTAAACAAACAAAAAGCTGCGAAAAAACTAAGAAAAATGAAACGAGGGAAAGCGAAGAATGGAAAATCAGAGCAGAATAGAAATGTGTATGTGATTCGCATAGACTACTTAATGATGAAACTTCATAATTAATAGTTTCAAAACGGATTCTAGACCAGAGTAGCAATCACTAAATGCTGATAATCTCTCTAGAATTTTATCTAATTAAAGCAAAATCGATTCCTCTATCTATCTATTTCCATCTTTCTATTTAACTCTCAGAATTAACGTTTGAATTCAATTATTCACAACTCGAAGATGATTTCGATTCAAACAGTTTTGGGGAATGATTATAATCGCAACACAAACAAAACCATTCGAAGTAAACCGAGAAAGAAGATAATCAATCTGCATAGGCAAATCTTGTTGATCGATTAGTGAATCTAAAACGTCGAAATCAATCAAAAAAAAAAAAAAAAAAAGATCGAAATCATTTTTCCACTAGAACGTTTCGTTTCCAAATCATTGTTCGTTTTACAAAACAGCAAGTCTGTAGATAATTCTAGCTCTCATTAAGAGAGTTCAATGATAGCGCCAACAGTTGAAGAGAGAATGTTTTCGCAAACAAGAAGAAATCCAATTGCATCTCAAAGCAAACAGAGCGTTCACACATTAACGAGCTTAGAAGAATTTGGATCAAACAAACAGACGATTGTTTTTTATTTCTCATTTTTTCGATTACAACACTCTTTCTCTCTCTCTCTCTTTCTTTCTCTCTTTTTTGCTGTTTAGTTCGATTAAATTCTCAATGATATTCAATACGTTTGTGGAAATGAATGAGAAACATCTGATATGAACGTAACACAAGGTTTAGCTGTCATCGTTCTCTCAATACCGAGGCAGATAAACACACTCTCAAACACACCTAGGTGTTGAAGATGATCTCGATATGATTATGATGCTGATGAAGACGATAAGGATAAAGTTCTTCAGTAATGTTGATAATGATTGTGGTGTTCAAGATTATTTTAAATTATCGATTCAATCTTTATTGTAACAAGCGAACGAATGGGAGCATCTGTTTTCGACTCAATTAACCGATTGATCAGTCTAGGAACAATGTTTCAAATGGTAATCTTTGGTTAGATCTCTCTAATTAGAGAAAAATTTCTCCCTTTCTAAATCATCTCATCATTAATTAATTTGCTTTTCAATGATTCGAGCTAAAGAAAAGATTGATTCATTGCCTAATGTTCCGTCATTATCATCGAGACTCTAATCGTGCAATGAAGACGATTGTTCTCTGATCCAGACCAGTTCAAAACGACTTTCTCGTTTCGAGCGTTTCTAAAACGTACACACAAAAACAGAAAACACTGTTACTTTCGAAAGAGAGAGAGAGAGTGAGAGAGGGATAATGGTTGAGAGATATAGATCTAACCGAAATTAATTCGAATCGATCAAAAATAATAATGGTAAATAATCATTGGACGAATTCAATAATAGAGTGAATCGATCGAAATAATTTTGTGATTTTTGATACTTTGGTGAATCGAGTGATCATCAAACCAAATCTAGAAGGTTTCCACAGATTTATGGAGAATTTGAACATACACACACACACACACTAACAGACACAGGCTGGTCACAAAATGTCTTCTACTGATCAAAATCTGGAGAAATTGAGATGAAATATAGATCGATAGAGCAAAACACATTCAGACATTCATCAAATCGACTACCTTCACTAATCAGTTCAGCTACCTATCATTTTTTCTATTCAATTAGCTTAGGTTTACTTTTATCCAAGATTTTTTTTGTTGTTTTTCTTCAAAAAAAAAAAACAGTAGTGAATTAAGAAGAAATAATAAAATTTAAAAAAAAAAACGCAAAAAACCAAAAAAGGATCCGGTTCGATGATCGACATCATTTCGAAATCTAAGAGGGAGAGAGAGAGAGAGAGAAATTTCAAGATTCGTATGGCCAGAGTGTGGCAAATTAATTTATTGCACTGAAATTTTCAACGATAATAAAAATAATGACAAAAATAAGCTCATTTTATTTTCTTTTTTCATCATAGACATCATCATGGAGAGTTAAAATCATTAACACTTCGGAGCATCAAATTGGTTTACAATTGCTTCAAACGAATATTGGCTTAGGCTCAGGTTTGGGTGTGTGCAAAGTGAAAGAATTCAATATTTTCTCTCTCTCTCTCTCTCTCTCTCTCTCTCTCTCTCTCTCTCTTCGTTTAATAATTTGTTTCGATAATGCATTGTAATCGGAAGAATAATGGGAGCGATAATATGGAAGAGATGATGAGCTTCCTTCCCTAACCTTAATACCATCATCATCATCGATCAAATTAATTATTTATATAGAAGAGAGAGAGAGAGAGGTAGAAGAATGATGAGAAAAATAAATAAATCAAATCATTTTTGTTCTTTTTTATTTTTGTTCTTTTTTTCGACTATTTCTAGTGTTAATCAAAATCAAAATATTAAATGCGATGAATCAATCAAAAAGTTATCAATAATAATAGTAACTAATCCCAACAAGAATAATTTATGGCAAATGCGCTTTGCTAATCATAGTTAGAGAAGATTTTGAAACTAATTCTATTTCATTAGGAAATAATCGATTATTTCCTCTCTTTCCCAACAAACGTGCATTGTTTGCTAGTCTAGAAGAAGCTCAACAAGTGTCCAATAACGATGATGGTGATGAAGAAGAGGATCTTTGCTATCAAAAATAGAAATCGGCACCAAACATAGTTTTGTTGTTGTTGTTGTCGAGAATGATGCATACACTAACGAAAAAAAATACTCTTACAAAAGTTAAATCAAAGTTTCAATGGAAAAAAAATCAAAAAAAAGGGTTAGAATAATTCAAAGAAAGATCGGAAGTGATCTTTCTTCCTTCGATTCGCTTTCATTCGTTCGAATCTAGAGAGATTAATTTCATTGAATTTTTTTCAGATTTTTTTTTCGATTTTCGTTTTTATTCTTCTTAACTTTCATCGACGACCTGAGGACGAGAGAGAGAGAGAGAGAAAGAGAAATCAAATTGTTTCTCTCTTCATTGTCGTTTTTAGTTTTCTGGTGATGGTGGTGGTGGTGGTGGTGAAGGAGTTTTCGATCAGAGGTTTTGTTTTCTATTCAAATCAAACAGATAGGTAAGATATCAAAAGCACAGAGATAAGGCAATAGTATTTCATTTGAATTCAAGTTTGTAATGAAAACGAATATCAGTGTAAAACATCTTGATGATTATGCTTGTTGCTTCTTTGTCGTTATTGTTATCGGTGGTGATGGTGATGGTGGTGGTTGTTGTTGTATAGTTTTAGATGATCAATCTGATGTACAATAACGGCATGCATAATTCGTATGGATATGTTCACTTTCTTTTTTTTCTTTGATTAGATGAAGTCAAAGATAGAATCTTAAATTACAAAAAAATAGGAAATACTAGTCATAACATTTTTCGTTTGTCTTTTTTTTTTTTTTTTTGCTAATTTTAAAAGTTTTTCGTTCGATCATCATCATCAGCATCGGATAGTTTTAAATTTTTTCTTTTTCCCTCCCCCGAAAAAAACTTCCAATTTTAATTTTTTCTCTTCTTAGTGTTCTCTATTTCGAGTAAATTAGTGGCCAATGATGATGGCGAACATCTGAAGCCGGATTAAAGCTATTTCAGAAGTGTTATGACACTTGGTGATTGACTGATTGGCGAGAAAAATTTTTGTTTTGTTTCAAAAAATAGTATGGAATCTCGTTTTCTCTCAAAATCGAGCTTTTTTTTTTTTTTTTTGATCGAATCAAACGTGAACCATAGGATAACCGATGGCCTCGAAACTAATCAAATATTGCCACAAAGAGAAGTTTGAGGTTTTCTCTCAAATTTGAATAGCTCATAGTTAATGATTAGATTCGAAAGATTCTCATCAATAAATTTGCTACACCTCGGTGGATATTTTCGAAAGATTAATGTTGGAATGTTTGAGAAAAAAAAACTCAAAATTCATTCAAGGATTGATTGAAATTGAAAAAATTTATTATTCGAAACACACACACACACACACTCAAAAGCTAAATAAATTTCAAAATTTTGATCCGATAGTAATTAAGAAGAGAGAGAGAGAATAAAATATCGAAAGTCTCTTCCAATGCCCTGTTCTATTCACTTTCTAACCGAACGAATGCGAAAATCAATGGGTTATGTTTTGAGGAAAACTTGGGACGAAAATGATGGACAATGATTGCGATGAAGCAATAAAAACAAACTAAAACAAAGAACTGGGAAAAAAAGAAATGTAAAGCCAGAGATAATTTTGGGAATAGTTAGATTTTTTTTCTTGTTTCTTCTCCCCCTCTCTGGATCTCTCTGTCTCTCGGCATTGGTCGAATGTCCATCATCGATTCAAGCATAGTCCATAGTGATCTTTTCATCACCGATGATGATCACAGTGGTTATTTTTATTATTAGAAAACATAAACAAGAACATAGCAAAACACCAACATTTACACTAATACTGACATTAATAATAATAATAATAATAACAACTAACAAAAGCGAGCATTGCTTAATGATAATCTTAATTATTTTTGTTTTATTTAACAAACAAAGAAACAAAGAAAGGGGTTGGAACGAAAATTTTATTGAAATGAAATTCTCTCTCTCTCTCTCTCGGTCATTGTTTGATGATGTTCAAACACACAAAACTTGTGATAGTCTTTGTTTTTCTTTGCATTTGATCCCAGTAATTTAGAATTCTAGCGAAAAGAGATGCTAAGTTTCCTTCGTTCGGTGAACTAAGCTTGCTGAGAAGAAATTCAACGAGTACAATAAGACTAATGAGCTTTTTTTTCAACTCTTCTGAGCTTTTTCATTTCATCGGATGCATTTGATGCCGGTGGAACTTTTTTTTTGTTTCAAACAACTCTGATTGAGAATTCAGATTCCAACCGGTCCAGAAACGAATTCGTGTATTCGTTTGGGCAATCAATTGATTGTTTCGAGAAATCATGACTGGTTTCTATGATGAAATTTTTTCATATTAGAAAACAATTAAAGCGGAGATCGACTGTTTTTCTGCTACAAAACGAATAAAAATGGACCAAACATCACACCTCGATAGCACCGTCATGTGAGATTGTACGTATATCAAAAGGATCGGTAATGTTACTTCGAGATCAAAATGTTAGGTGGCAACAACATCAGCAACAACAATAAACAATCGATCTAGATAATCGCCAACTAAAATAAGAAACGGATCAATTATTATTCAAAAGAAGAGAGACAGATAGAGAGAATAACAATGAAATTCAAAAATAAAAAACACCTCCAACAATGATGATGGTGGTGAGAAAGGAGAAAGATTTTCCTATTTCCTCTCAATCTTGTGAACCAAAATGACTCAATGGTTAGAATTTGAAGACCAACGATGATAGTTCAATAAACAGAGAGAGAAAGAGAGAGAGAGATTAGGCTTAGTGAAGGATTGCATCCATCGAAGATGGTGTTACCGAGAAGAGAGAGAGAGAGAGAGAAAACGTTTGTGGTTTGATAACAATAATAGTTTTAATCTAATAGAAACAAAATGATCCATAATAATTGCATTCAATTCGAATTCAATTCAACATTGACGATGTTCGAAGCGAGCGTCTAATCTCTCGAATGAGATGAGAAAAACAGAAACGCCAATAATCGAGAATGGAATAGAAGCATCTTCATTCTATTCTTCTCCCCCCCTATTCAATCATCATCATAATTTTATGAAAGAGTTGAAAAATTTCTTTTTGTATTGGTTTGATTTCATTCTTCGCAAAAAAAAAAAAAGAAAACTCTCGTCATTTTGGTTCGTAGAACAGACAAAACGAAAGTGAAACATTTAATCGTCAAAGATAGGAAAGACAACAACGGGAAGAAAATGAAATCGGAAATCTACCAAGCCCTTCTGGAGCTTTGTAGAAGAATGAGATTTGCGTTTTTTTCCGATTTTTTTCTTCATTCTTTAATAGTCTCATCGAAGAGAGCACATCGAGTGTATTGCAAGCGTAATTGTGCCTAATCCATTCGTGTTGAATACATTCGATGATAATATCATCACAACCGCAACCGCCACCACCAACAACGACAACAGGTAACAATGTGGAAAAAATATTGTCATTAAAATCATCTTCAAGCTCATCAAACTAATCGATTTGAAGCAAGAAAAGAGGTAGAAGAGATTTAACAGAAACAAAATTATGGCGACCGGAACTCTTTTTCTTTCACTCCCCTCACTTTCGAGAGCTATTTAGAAATTTAAAAGTACAGAAGCGTTCGATCGAGTTCGGCTGCGCCAGCATCCTCATCATCGACACATCGACACTTGAAAACAAGTCCTATTCTAACCAAGTTGATCAAAACCGATGAGATTTGTAGTCATAATGAAGTTGTGGAGCTATTTTTTTTTTTTGAATAAAAAATTTTCCCCCCTCTCAATATCGTTTTTAGAAATGACGGACGAAAAAAGAAATCTAACCCATTTCGAAATTATCGAAACAAAGTGAACGATGATCATGGACATCGGTGAGGAGAAAAATAAAAAAATATCATCTTCGAAATCATGAACATTTGACTAACAATTGACAGCGGCATTATCACTCACAATAACATCGAAACGATAAAACAAAATAGAGAGTAGCAGGTAAGAGAGAGAGAGAGAGAGAGAGAGAGAGAGAGAGAGAGAGAGAAAGTAGAAACGGAAGAACAGATGCGCCAGTAGAAATAAAGACTTCGATTAGATTTGGTTTTCTCTTGCTCTTCCTCTCTCTCTCTCTCTCTCTCTCTCTTTCATAACCAATTTTTTAAAGTTACTTTTCACAATCAATCGGAACATCTGAGTGCAGACATCACACCAATCAATCCTCATTCTCTACCATCAGCATTATCGAAACATTCAAAGAACATTCAAATATAGATTGGTTAGATCTTCTTCGGAGACGGAATCCTAGAATAGAATCAGAATGAGTGAATGCAAATTGGTTTGTTTTTGATGATGAAACAAATGTTGAATGATGTTTGACTGACCGAAAAAAATTAGAAAAAAAAACTTATTATCAGCACTCACTCTGTTAGATAGATAGATAGATAGAGTTTTTTGCTTGTTGGGCAAAGAAGATCAAAATTATGATGTTGATGTTGATTCGATATCGTCAACAAATCAGAAAAGAAACGTAATCATTGCTGTCATCTAAGTTTGGATATTACTTCTCTCTCTCTCTTTCTCTCTCTCTCTCTCTCTCTCTCTCTCTCTCTCTTATCGTTATGATTAATAACCGCCAATGTGATGTTGGAAATAGCAAACGAAATTAAAAATATTGCTCTGAACAAATTGACTTCAACTTGCCACAAGTGAATTGGCTATATGGACCGACCAATCTTCTACCATTTCAAATAGAGATACCAGATTTTTTCGCATATAGCACCATTTTTTTTTTGGTGAATCGAGCGAATGAATCATTAATAGCAGAAAGAATAATTTTGTAGTCTATTTTCATTTGGATTCCACTCTCGAATACGATCGCATAAAACAAGCGTTGTTATCAAGGTCGTACCTTTGCTTACGGTCTGAGCATTATGAAACAATCTATAGATTTATGATGATCAAAATGATTGCCAACAATTCAAATCTTTTTTTATTGGAGAGAAAAATAAAAAAAAAGTAATTCAAAATCATAAATTTCAGATTGACAGCCTAATGAACATAGACGAAGATGGCCAATCATTCAGCGAAGAGTTTTGTTTGTGAGCTTTATGTTATCACAATTCGACACACCTACTTTGATTCACAAATAGATCTCTCTCTCTCTCTCTCTCTCTCTCTTACTCTCTCTTTCACTTATTCATTGATTGGTCTGGTGAAATATCTGCAAAACTACGATGATCAATGGGATCCAGATAGATTAAAGATGACCTTTTTTGCTCGATAATCTCTAACACTCATCTATCACTGATAACAATCAAAACATTCAAGTAGCACACCCCTGCATGATCGAAACACCCCTCATCTTTGTTTCTATTTTCGTAAAACATCAATTTAATAAATAATGAATTTGATGATGAAATATTGCACAATAACATTCAGAGAAAAAAAAACAGCCAGATTGAAAGAGATGAACAACATTTTCAATTGAAAACATTTCACTTTTGATATCGCACTCTTCCCTCGATTATTACAATTAAAAAATGTTGTGAATAATTTTCATACCTTAGATTTTTAATTAAATTTTGGTATATGCCATTAACCAAAACGAAGTTAAGTGAGATCGAAAGCGAAGCGGAGAAAGGAGAGTGGAATGGAGAAATAAATATTCTATAAGTAGAATAGGATCATTTTTGTTGTGTTTTTTTATTTTTTTTTTTAGAACGATAGCGATGATTTATTGCGCGAATGTAGATGAAAATTTATGGCACACATCGAAAATGGGGAGGGGACAAGGGAATAAGAGAAGTGGGAGGAGAAGTGATGAAGGAGGTAAAAGTGAAGAGAAAAAAAAAGAAAGAGTTCTTTGATTAACTTTTTGATGAGAATTGTTAATTGTAAATAATCTAATTAGATTTTCATTCTCTCTTTCTATTCATTTCTCTCTCACTCTCGATGCACATCACCGATATTAATTTTAAAAGATAATAAATATTAATAAAAGATCTCTTCACTAGTATCACCGCTATTCATAGGAAAAGCTCATAAAGAATTTTTTATTTTTCGATTATTAAAAATAATTAACAGCTTTAGATAGGTAGAGAGGAATGAACTTGGTCGATATTTTTGACTTATGAATTTAGAATCGTAAAAACGACAACAATTAAGATCAATTTGAAAGCAAAGAGAGTTCTAAGAAAATAATAAATTTTTCTTGTTTCTCCAGGTTCCAGGTAAGAGCTCAGATTGTTTATTTTGAATTAATCTTAGAACAAAGCACATTCATTTATGATGCTCTGTTTGAATGTTTTTTTTTCCAACAAAAAAACATTGAATTTGATCTGATCTGTTTCATTTAAAATTTTATTTATGTTTTGATTAGTTTTTTTTTTCTTTGTCGACGTTTTCGATGTTGGAATGTTAAAAACAAAACAATTTCAATTTTAATTCTTCTCTAGTTCTCAATGGTTAATAAAGCTTCTAATGGGTAAATTCATTCACTTCAGCTAGAGAAATGGTATACCTGCTGCTTTGAGTGATAACTTCTATCAACAAATGATCAGAGAAGGCCAAATCAAAAAATCTATCATATCACTACTGAACGTAGAGAAAATTGTTTCTGTTCAAAATTTCAAAGCCTAAAATTGATGTTCTCATAGATTAGATCATGTTCATAGTGAAATGAATCATCGGAAAAAATGAGAGACCTAAAATAATTGTCTTATTTCTACTTAAACGATTTTTTTTCTGTTTCGAATTCTCAATTATCTACGATCCATGTTCTGTGTTCATTCGCGAAATATTCTCTCTTCGAATCGTTTGTTTGATTGTTGGCGATTCAGAGGACAAAAATAAAAGCGACTAGCCAGAACCCTTTCGTTTGGAGCATTGTTTCTCTCTTCTCTCCATATGGAACACATTGTTTTCTACGTTATAATTCCTCTTTCTCATCGCCATCAGCAACAGCGTAATCATTTTTGGGGTCTGCATAATGATGCTAAGATGATCGTAATAATTCAATTTGATTCTTCTCTTGAGATCGACCAAAATCTAACTTATCATCATCATTTTGAAGACAATCATCAACATCATCATCATCATCAAAATTATCATCATCTTCATTCACTTTATCATCATTATCATCTATCGATGATAGAGTGAAGATAGAGTCAGGTGAAGGGAAAAAACGAATCAATTTCAATCTCATCAGTTTTAGAATTCATTCGGTAAGTTAGAGTCTGTGTGTGAGAGAGAGAGAGAGAGAGAATCTAAAGAGAGATGTGTAAAACAAAAACAAAAATTTTCACACCTAATCTGCCTGAATTCAAAGACCTTTCTACCTCTCTCTCTCTCTCTCTCTCTCTCCGTAACTTTTGAAATAATTTATACTTTGATTTTTTTTTTGTAAAGTTTTTCCGAACAACACTGTCAACAATTTCCATCATAACCACAATCATTTTCATTCAATTTATTCTATTTCTAGGTCAGTTTGTAGTCAAAGAAAATCTTCAAAAATTCGATAATGATTCGAAATTGAATTAGAATCATAGTGATGATCCGTATCATCATCATCGCCATTATCAATGGAAAAATCATGATTCACAATGGAGAGTAGGGAAAAAATTTGGATCGATTTAAAATTTGCGATTCAGATCGAGAATGTCATTCATTCGAACAATATCGATGCTTCGTATGAGCATCTTCATCATCAATCTCAGGTGTAATTATGATAGGTGATCATCATCTTTTCTCTCTCTCTCTCTCTCTTTACTTTTTTTGATTTCAAATTTGAGCAAAAGTTTGTTGCAGTATCGTTTCTCGAAACCGATCAAACATCTGAATTTATTTGGGCCTATTTCGATGCAAACTCTTCTTCTATTGTCGGTTTTTATATAACACTTTTATCTAGGATAATGGATTTTGTTTTCGCATTTTTTTTTCTTTAGAAAAATTGTTTCAACATAACGATTTCTTTTGCTGGTAATTCACACACACACACTCAAACAAATTCATGCTGAGAAAATGAGAACGATTCGGTAACTGAGAGAGCACGAAAAAATAACGGCAAACTTTTTAGCGACGAATGACGGAGAAAAAAAATTGCCTCGCTCAATCTTCGGTCTGAGAGATAATCAACGAAAAGACAAACACAAATGTTTTGATAAAACACAAACACACAGCTGCAACATCAATTCGATTCGGTTTAAATTGTTTTTTTTCCTATCTCTCTCTCTCTCTCTCTCGATAGAGATTATGATGATGGTTAGATTACGATTATGGCGATGATGATCGAGATGAGGTTCAGATTGAAGTATCCAATTGAAAATAAAAAGAGAGGTGAAAATTTACCTCAGCTCGTGATGATTATACGGATAATCATCACAATCATCAATATCATCATCATCATCATCAACGACAACATCGACCATAATCGTTCAGAGAAATCTTTTTGTGTTTGCAAAGGATTAATGATGGCGAAGATGCAAATCTAATATTGAAATGATTTATTTTTTTTTTTTTTAATCAAATAATTCGGTGATTGAATTTGGTGCTTTCAATCTCGAAAATTTCGATTTCTAAATCAAATCTATTTATAAAACTATTGCAACTAAAACTCTAAGAATTCTTCACAAACATTGATGTGAAATCAATATTCTTGCATAATTGGAAGTCAATAAAAAAAAAATAATCGATTCAATCTGAGATTTTCTCTTCTAGCTAAGATTCAAATTTGATTGCTTGAGATTGTTTGAATTACTACAGAACTCATCATCGAATCCGATTAGCATCAAATAAACCAGAAAGAACATAAACTAATCACAAAATGATCGTAATGAGTTCGGTTGCATCAAGGTGGATGTATTTCTATCGCGTCTAGTCCGTCGATTCAAATTTCTTTAGTAATCTGAAGATTTTCCTCTTCTCAAGCAAGAACATAATTATTATGGTCTAATATTCAGAGAGAAATTCCAAACAGATAAACAATTCATCATGTGAATTTCATCGTTCTCATTGAGCTAGAATGAAAAGTTGAGATTTAACAAAATTTAAAATCCAATTCTCAACAACATATTTCCTGGTCGAAACGCTTCTATTAGTTTGCCACCATCAGCTATTAGATAATGTCTGGATTGTTGTTCCGTTTTGAAAGTGAATCAATCTTTTTTTTTCAGTTTTCTAGTTGACTTACCATTTTGATTCCAGTCGCTTTGATCAGATTGTTTGATTGTGGAGCACCATCGGTGTTCTTCTCATTACTTTTCTCAATGTTCAGTGATGGCTGCGATTGCGATGATGGCGGAGAATCCGATTGTCGATTGCTTGTGTTTGGATATGAAGATGGTGGTGGATGTTGTTGTTGTTGCTGCTGCTGCTGCTGTTGATTTTGATTATTCGATGTTATTGAACTAGCACCTTCACCGACATTAGCATCAACATTTCTAATGACATCAAACGATTGTTTCGATGGAATAAAATTCGAACTATTTTGTTGCGTTTGATCTGATGATTTTGGAAGCAGAGAGTTCTGAACCATTGACATTTTTGGTTCCACTATTGCAGGTGATTCGGTGAAACTTTGAAAAGATGCCATCGTCATACCGTGATCGCTCGATGCCACAGAGTTTTGGCCATAAGATTCTGATGTCAAGGAAGAGGAAGAAGAAGATGACGAAGATGATGATGATGATGATGATGATGACGATTGGAACGGTGCTGGAAACATTGAACTACTAAATGAAGTGGTGGCATATGGTACACGACCTTTGATCACTGGTACTTTTAGCGGCGCCCGGAGTCTAGGTGCCGGCGAAGAGTTCGTCTGATACACTTGACCAACGACCATCTGACTCATCAATGTCATCACTGAAAAAGACGAAAATTTTAGAATATTCAATTTGACTAATCAAAAAATCGATTAGATAAATTTACCTAAAGTAAGCAATAAAATTAACCGAATCGATCGCGAAACCATTTTGAATAATTTTCTATGTTCCAGCCGATCATATAACGAATGATATATCACGAAACAAGGCATTCGATGACTTTTTTCTTGGAGATTCATCTCTGAATGATTGAGTTATGTGATTTTTTTCTCAATTCAATTCGTTTGATTGATTCATTTTTTATTTGATTCTCTAAATCAATAGCATCAATTTGAAGTTTCGATTCAAGGATTATTTTGCTTTTTTTTCAAACAAAACTTATTGATGATCGAGCCGAGAGAGAGAGAGAGAGAGAGAGAGAGAGAGAGGTATCATTAATGACGAAGAAGGAAGACAATCAGATTATCAAAATTTTGATGATTTCATTATGTTTGGGTGAACGATGATGAGAAGAAAGAAGAGATTTTTCCATCTCAGAAAAATCAAGATTCTAAGCAAAGAAAATTATCGAAACAATCAATGATCGATGTTTTTATTTCACCGTTTGTTGTTGTTTCGCTTTCAAGATGGAAGGAGATTATTATTGTTGTCAACACTCACCACATCACACAACAATAATACATGGATGACCGTTTCTTCGAATTTCGTCGCTATAATTAGAGATTAAGATTGTCGACGAAATATTCTCTTTTGTTTTTTTTAAATTCAATTCATTCACTCCATTCGTTTGGAACAAGCTTGATGAAACAATAAATTATTACTATTATTATTATTATTATTTCGTTTTTATTGTTGTTGTTATCATCATCATTTGGATCACTGTTTACCGTCTACACCATTTAATGAATGAATCTTGGAGACGATGTTGTTGTTGTTGTTGTTGATGATGAAAATGATAAAAATAACAAACACTTAATTATCCAATTTAAATTTCTCTTTCTCGACTAGTTTTAATTACTTCTTGTCTCTAATGAGTCTGTCGATGATGATGATGATGATGATGATGATACTATCAAGAAAGATCAACGAACGAATCAACATTCAACGAATGAATAAATGTGGAGACAGCGTACATCATAAGAATTTGAATGAATCGTAACACAAGACAATCTGGATCGCAAAAAGAAAGTGTCTCATATCAGAGAGAAATAGGAAATTATTTTAGGTTGAGAAGCAACCAATCTTATCGGATGCATCCGTTCGTTGCATTCAGAGCGTTGATTGTAGGGAATAAAATCTCGAGGAAAGATTTTTTCACACCAATCGATCCAAAGAAGGGTTGATGGATGTTCAGCGGTCCAAGAATTCGAATTGTAATCCACGAATCGAATCGAAAACGATTCTTCTGATTCAATGTACGATCACGTTGATCAACAAACTTCGAAATGATTGAGATAATGGAAACGATCGAAAGAAGAAGAAGATGAATGAGGAGGAGAAAAAATTGAATCTCTCAAAAAAAAAAAAATGATTTGAATCTATGAAGAACCCAAGAAGAGGACTAGGCCGTGTAGAGAACAAAGTACGAAACAAAAGAAAAGCAAAATTTTTCTTTCATATTATTTTCAATAATTTTATTCCAAAAATTTCCCCCACTCTTTCTCTTTTTCTCTATCTCTCTCTCTCTCTCTCTCTCTCTCTCTCTCTCTCTCTCTCTCTCTCTCTCTCTCTCTCTCTCTCTCTCTCCTAGAGAATGTCTAGTTCTAGTCTCATCTTGGAAATTTTTTTTTCCACTTCGTTTCATTTTCATTTTGTTTTTTTTTTGTTTTTTTTGGTTTTCGATTTTTTTCGCTTATTTTTTCTTTCTATTCTCTGGGATATTTTCTGTTTTTTCTTCTTCTCCTCCATCTTGGTTTTCGTCTTTTTCAAACCTCCTCTTCCTTTTTTTCTGTTTCGGTTCTATTCGATCGCCATCGGCCCTTTGCGCTCTCTCTCTCTCTCTCTCTCTCTCTCTCTCTAATCTGTCTTCTGTCTCTCTATAGAAGTTCGATTAAAAAGTAAAATAATATTTCACTCTCAATCTCGGTTTCTTAATTTCAATCGAAACGAATCTAATGGAGAATTGAAAGAGAATTGAGTTTTTCTTTTTAACAGCATCGTTTTTTTCTTTTCCACTTTGATTCGTTCCATCATTGGCCCAGGTTCCTTCTTCTTTGCTTTCTATTCCATTTTCTTGTCAGAGAGAACCAAAAATTTATTTCTTTCTTATCTTTCTCTCTCTCTCTCTCTCTCTCTCTCTCTCTCTCTCTCTCTCTCTCTCTCTCTTTCTTCTTAAAATTTCATCTGCTGACCATCGAGAGAGAGAGAGAGAGAGAGAGAGAGAGAGAGAGAGAGAGAATGAAGATAGTGGATAGAAATGAAGATGATACTGGAGAAGAAGAAAACTTTCTCAATCTGCCTAAGAGAAAAGAAAGAGATAATAGTTTTTCCATTGTTATTGAAGATAGAAAAGCTATCGTTTTTTTCTTCGCTTCGCAAACGAAGATGATGAATTCGTCTCATCTTCATCCATTGATCTTCCGAATCTCTTTCTTCTCTCGGCTCTTTCATAACCCATTTGGAAAGAACAAAATTCACAAAAGAGAGAGCGAGAGAGAGAGAGAGAGAGTCGAACGAGAGATTTCGATGACGATTGTTGATCAAATGTTGAGATGAGAAGAAAAGAAAAGAAAAGAAAAGTGTTAAATAAATTCCTCTGAAACAGAAGATGGAAAGAAATTTTGTTATTTTACGTAAAGAAAGAAATTAGTCCATCAATTCGATATTGGAGTGTTTTGATTGCGTTCGATGCGAAACAATGGCGAAATCGATCGATTGAAGAGTTACTAACAAAATTATTCCGTGGAGAGTTTCAACACTATGGATCGATGAATTTGAGCAAAAAAAAAATTCAAAAATCAAACACCACAAATGAAACAAAGGAAATTAGAGAAAAAAAAATCCACAATCCATCAAAAAAAAAATTAGACCTAGAATTTAGATCTTTTCTATTTATCTTTTGAAAAAGTATCTGCCTACCATTTCGTTTCCTCTTCTTAGGAAGGTGGAGGTGATTTATAGAAAATTTTTGAGATCTAAATCTTTCAAAAAAAAAAAAAATCAATTCTATTCTGATTTTTGATCGACAGATCGACATCGAAACATTTTTGTTCTCTCGCTCTCCTCTTCAATATTGCTTCGATTCGAAACAAATTAATCAATCAAAATTATCTAAATCTTCTCTCTCTCTCTCTCTCTCTCTCTCTCTCTCTCTCTCTCTCTCTCTCTCTTTCTCTCTCTCTCTCTGACTCTAATTCGAGAAAGACCTGTTATCATTCATCGAATCGAGTCGAAGAAATGTAAAAAAAAAATGAGATTAGAACGGATTTTTTTGTGAGCTAAAAACAAGCAATCTTTCACTTGAAATTCTTTCTGGGAAGTGATGCTGTGAAACAAAAAACTGTTTTTATCCATGAACCATTTTGGTTGCAATTTCCTTGATCGTTCGAATCGATATCTCGTGGTCTAAAAGACTAGCTCGGAGAGATAAAAACAAATAACTTCTTCGAAGATGATTGAATGATGGACCCATCACAATGAGTTACTTTCACTGTTTTCGTTACTTCCTGTCTATTTTTGGTCCGAATTCCCCCTCCCCCCTACACACTATAGTCTTGTTTTCATATTCTCTTTATGCTCTCTATTATCATTTCTTCGTTATTCATCGATCGATCATTTGAGATCAAATTTGACTGATATCTTTTTGGTTTGGTCGAAGATTTTTGATTGGTTTTCGTTTTGTTTTGTTTTTTTTTTCGCTCAAAAACAAAATTCCTTCTAAAGTTTTGTCTTTTTTTTTGTTGATTATAATTTTGAAAAAATTTTCGCTTTTGGAGAATTTCGATGGTAGTAGTCGATGGTCAATACTTTGCTGTTTGATTGAATTAGACCAATTTTATTCACTCTAGTTCTGTTTTTTTTTTTTTTTTTGAAAATTTCTGTCAGTCAATCCTTTGATCTGATTCTAAAAATTCAACAAGAAAATTTATGTGTATGTTCAAACGAATCAATCAATCGAGAAGAGAAAAATGGATGTGATGAACTACCTGTTGATCGATTTGTCTGATGTATTCATTCGCAATTATTATTATTATTATTATTATTATTACTATTATTCAATAAATTGTTGATGCCTTCTTTTCGATGATGATTTCGATGATCGAGTGGTCAAGTGGTTGAATTGTTGATCAAAATTTAAGGCAAAAAAAATTTAAAGAAAAAACATTTTCGATACAAAAAAAAAAAAGATAGGCCAAACAAAAGAGATACTTTTGTTGAAAAAAAATCTTATTTAAACTAATCAAAATCAGGTAATATTTAATCCTTTCAATTCTATTTCGTTCTCTCGCTCTCATTTAGCTATGTTATCTATCCATTCATCTGTGTTCTAGTAACTTGAATAAATACAATAGTTTACATAGTCATTAAGCAATAAAAAATTAGATTCGATAAGTGAGAGAGAGAGAGAGAGAGAGAAGACATCATTATTATTCGTTCAAAAAATATAGGCTTGAACATTCTCGGTCCGATTTCACTTGAAATTTTAGATAGCTCGGTCAAAATTAGTCCGAAAATTTTCCAATAAACAGATGCACAAAAAAAAAGCTTGACCATCAAAATAAAAAAGTTCGATTAAATTCATTCCAAAGTTTCACCGATTCCATTAGAAATGAACTCGAGAAAAAAAAATGGAAACTGTCAAAGGAAACGGAACAAACAAGTTCGATGGAACAATGGAGCAAGATGAATCAGAAGATTCAAACATGAAGATCGGGCACGAGATGAAAAAGCCCTTGACCAAACGCTCAATTTTTTTTCAAAGAACAAAAAAACTTATCTCAACATTTAATCGTTTTTAAATTCGCTTTTGGATAGTCCAAAAGAGAAATTTTTGGTTTGGATTTCGATGATGATAATGAAGAGGATGTGGATGAAGTCTGAGGCAAAAATGAAGAAAAAAAGAAATTAATTGCCGTTGTTTGTTTGTCCTAGCATCGTTTTGTTGTTGACGAAGTCTTCGATGTCAATGTTGTCTCGAATCATTTCTCTCTCAACTCTCGTTCTTTCTTGAAGCATCTTGTTTGTTCATCCATAATCGTTGAGGTTTCGCTTTCAAAAAGTCTCAATTCAGTAGAAAGAGGAGATAAAAGAAATCAGACATTTTTGGTCAATTTTTTCTCCCTAGTTTTCCTCTGTAATGATGGTCTCATCAATAATATTTGTTGACCGCTGATTCACATCTCACCGCATTGATCTTTCTTTTTGATTATTATTATTATTATTATTATTCACAAAATATTAGCCAAATTTTAGCATAGAACATATTAACAGACGTATATCTTATGTAGACAACTTTGATGGATCAAGATAATAATGATCATTTCTTGAATGTCGAACAGCGATCTGGAACGATCGGAAATGATAAATTTGACGAGGATGTTCTCGACCGATTTCGATGATGATAATCTTGTATCATTATAATTATCGATGCTAGAAGAAGAACGATTCTGTGAAGATCCATAGCAATAGCTTATCCTAATAGTATCATAACTTGTGAGTTCTGTCAGTTATTCACGAAATTCGAGCAAAGCAAATAGAAGATAATGGTGAAATCAATTATCTTCTTTTCGAATTTTTAGTTCAATTTTAAACTGAAATTATAAAAACAATTATATTTGAAACCGAAAATTTTTCGAAGACAATGATAATATTTCGGAACTCTCTCTTTCTCTCTGAAATGTGGTATATTGAATTGAGAGAGATAAGTTTTATCAAATGGATATGATGAAGTCTGATTTGATCTTTGATGTCAGACCATAACATCATCATAAACATCTTCATCAATTATTCGTTCAATCAGAATTGATTCATTAGAACGATTATGAAAAATCGAATCCTTAATTACTTATTCATCATCTTTCGCTTTCAAAGGGAAGATGCTCAACATTCACACATCACATACGAGAGATTTGAGAACTTCCTGTTTGTTTTTGTTCGTAATCAAATCGATGAATGAAAATGATCTTCTATTGATTTTGTTTCATTGTCGACAACATCTACAATTTCATCTCTATTCGATTAGAAAACTAAAACTAAGGATGCGCGATGCGAAATGATAATAATAATTGATAAATTTAAATAATTTTCGAAACGCCAACTTCAATTCCCTCCTTTGCGATTTGCCTTGAAGAAGAAGTGGAAAATAGAAATTCTAATTGCTCGCGCTTTTTTCTCAACTGAGACCGGATATTAGTATTTGTATGAAAATTCATTCAATCAATCAATCTTGTTCTAGCTAGCGAAAAGAGCGACAGAGAAAAAGAGATTTATTGCAAAAGTTCAGCATATTTTTTTTTCTTCCAATCATCCAAGATCATCGTGATGATAACGATGATTTTATCCGATTTCGGATGTAAATTATCTTTCAAACACCACGCTCTCGATGATCCACCGTCCTAAGAGCGATGAGTATGAGACTGTAGGGAAAGTTTTTTTGTTTGGAATGTAACTTTTTCAACATTGAATCGAAAACAATCATACAGATATAATTCACGATGATTCACACAACTCTAATTCAGTGTTGAAAAGGTTAAAGGTTGGCGATGTTTGCGATCGGAAACGAAAAAACAAAATCCTCTCTTTTTTTTTGGGTGTGAAAATGGAGCATTTTTCTAGACGATACAAATCTTCATCTGAAATTTCATAATCCATTTTTCTTCAAAATTCTCTCTTCAATAAATATTTAATCTGTTTTATTTGAAGATAATTCTAATTTATCAGCCATAAGGACTAGGAGAAAAAGGAGAGGGCCAATCGTCAGCGATCCATTTTTTCAATAATGAATCAAAATGGATGATGAAGATCATTTCCACTTTCCACTCTCTACTCTCTACTCTCTCTCTCTTTTTGTCTTTTCAGTTTCCCAATGGATAATAGATTTTTTTCCACAAGATAATTAATGACGATTAGATTACTTCTAATCTCATCGAATTAATGGATTCGAACAATCGATGAATAAGATTCCAAGTGTTTTCCTTTTTCTCTCTTCCCCTTTCTTATTGTTTTTGGGCCAACTCGAATCTAGCGCTTCTAATTTATCTTGCTTTGTTATTATTACCGATAAAAAAAATCACAATCACCATCATCTTCATCACCATCATCATCGTGGATCGATCGATGTGAAAATTATGAAAATACTACTATTATTATTTCATTAATAGTATTCATTGTTGAGTGTTGAATCTCTTCTAGAGATTAACTTCTATTGGTTTGTTTTATAACATTCTTTCCCCCTCCCCCATCCACAATCATTTTGGAGATTTCGTTGAAGAATTTTGGGCGTTTCACAGTATGGACGAAAATCACCGAAACAAACTAAATAGAAAGAAATCCAAACACTATCGAAAAGAGAAGGGATGTGAGAAAGATGTGTTTGTTGATGAATTTCTTCGCTTTTTCTTACATTCGAATTCAAATTATCGATGATAATCTGATAATCATAGAGAAACAAGAAAAAAATAATAATAATAATAACAATAATTTTTTGCTTATGGTCATTGTTCACTTGACCAAATCATAAATTTCTTTCACCTCTTTGGATTTATTCCATCATCATCGATGATTTTATTTGCGAAGATCAGATGCGAAAAAATGCGAAAATTATCTATTCTTTTTTGTGTTCACATCTAAAATTCTCATCGAATTCCTTTGAGACCAAAGATCTTTGAGATCAGGCGAATTCGGAGAGAAAACAATCAATTGTCTTAGTCATCATCATCAGTCGAAAAATGATTTTTGTAGGCCAAATTGATTCTTTCTAGACCATAGCCAAAAGCAAAATCAGTTGTCTATTACAGTCACAATAATTAATAATTTACTTTATTAAATAAACGAGAAAAAGAAACCTAGACCAGAGAAGACTTAGAAAATAAACAAATAAATCAGAGCTTCTCCACTGAGCCGTTCCTAGCTAGAAGCATCTATTTTCTCACTAAGCAATGGTGATGATATAAACATCTGATATAAATCATAAAAATCGGATTTCGATTTTGAAACCAAACAAAATTTATTCGCAGAGGAGAAAGGAAAAAATAAACTTATCCGATCCAAACTAGAATTTTTTTTTTCATTCAATCTATTGGAATCGAAAACTTTGTTTTTTTGGGGGGCTTAATTTTTACCTTTTCGAAACCAGTTGAGAGTGCGATCGAAACATCTTCGATTTATTCCATCAATCAAATCGATAATGATAATGATGATATTGATGCCTCGAGGATGAGTTGTTTTCACACCTTTCCTTGATGGCGATTTCGATGTCGCTTGATGAATCCTTCTTGTGCACTCTCTCTCTCTCTCTCTCTATTTTCTTCTTCTTCATCTTTGATTGTATAAAAGAGAGAGAGAGAGAGAGAGAGAGAGAGAGAGAGAGAGGATTATGGAGAAAAAAAGAATGAGTCCAAGAATCGAATAATTTCAATCTTTTTAAAATCGTTTCAATATTTTGTTTGAAATTTTTTTTTAATTGTTTCGAATCGATTATACTAATCATCATCAATCTTCTCAAAGCTGTTTTTTTCTTTCAACGTAAATTGTAGAAGAAAAAAAAGTTGCGCGAACACTTGTTTTGTGTTTTGTCGCGATCATTGAACGAAAACAAATCGATGCAATTAGAGACTGTGTGTGTGTGTGTGTTTGTTGTTAGTTTGGTCATCGAAATGAAATCGAATCAATCAATAAGAAGCTAAGGGAACTATGCGATGAAGAATTCTATTTATAAAACTAAGCGTCTCTCGAATCGAACATCCTTCAACTTTCGAAGATCTTTGTTCGAATGTCCAATTTGATGATCATTGGAAATGCAATGGATTGTTTTTGCCAACCACTCTTCTGTTGTCTGTCTTCTGTTGTCTTTCGATTATCTTCTGAATGCTTACACAAAAGAATATACCATCAATCGCCAATCAACAATAACTTAATAAATAATTTAATTGAGAGATTCGAAAATCCTTTATGAAAAAAAAATCTGAACTTTGAGAAGGAAGAGAATGAAAATCAAGATTGTAGAGAGAAACATTCTCTATTCGACTAGATTAGCTAGCTAGATTTCGCTTGTTTTTGTGGTTTTGGTTTGTCCTCAACCCCAAACACACACTCGCACTCATTTCCATTATAATCTTAAAACTGTTTGGCTGATCGCAGAAGTGATCGAAAAAAAAAGAATGAAAACTTCGATAAATTTCGATGCTTTGAGAATATCGAGGAATAATCCAACAAGTTCACTGATTTCTTTTCTCTGCTCTGCCCAAATCCGATCGAGATTCA
Source organism: Sarcoptes scabiei (assembly GCA_020844145.1). Lineage (NCBI taxonomy): Eukaryota > Metazoa > Arthropoda > Arachnida > Sarcoptiformes > Sarcoptidae > Sarcoptes > Sarcoptes scabiei. The sequence continues at coordinate 2,159,172 of CP080488.1, forward strand.
AATAGCTCGGTGCATTGAATCGAACATTTTTATCGGAACGAATAATTTATCTATTAATCTAGATATTTTCATCGATCATCGTGGTGAAAGATGATGATGACATGCTGTTCTCATTTTCTCTCTCTCTCTCTCTCTCTTTAACCCCTTCCTATGATCTCCCCATTTCATAATCCATCCAATGTTTGCTATAATATACTATGGTCCATTTTTTTCTTCATCTAGATGGTTACAACATCTAGATTCTAGGAGATACGAATAGCCAAAAACGATCCTAAATCAATCAATCAATGAAATTATTGGCAATGATTAACCGTGCAATGACCATAAGTATGGATTTAAATATGTCTAATCTAGATTGCATCATCATTGTATATGGCCAGCGTCGATGATAATCCGTTCCTTCGATCTTTTTTTTTTTTTTGTTCCACAAATCTTCATCTTATTCTTATTTTTCGTTTCTTTTCCAATTTCATTCATTTTTTCATCGTAGCTGTTTATCATCTTCGATATCGAAGATCTTTGCTGCAAAGAGATTGACCAAATGAATTCATTTCGATTCGATTTTGTCCGAGCATTCTTTTTCTCTGTTTAATATGACCATTATTGGGATTTTGGAAGAAAAACCTTGCCATTCTTTTGTCTCACTGATTATGATTGATTCCGGCTGTTGTTTTCTTTTTGTTTCATCTCACTTTTGTTGTGGTAATCTTTCTAAAAGAAAACCAACAAGAAAAAGAAGAAGAATTGGATTTTTTCTCATTAAGATGATGATGTGGGTGCTATCGCAAAAAAAGAGAGAGAGAGAGAGAGAGAGAGATGTAGCGAGTGAAACAAACGACAATAATTTATCGAATTCGATTCATATTAACCTCGATGTTTTTGTGCGAAGAGTAAAAAGGAAACATTAATTATGACCATCTTCTAGTTGTTTAGAGAAATCTTCGGCTAGAATCCAGCTAGCCGCTCAACCAATTCAGTCTCAATTTATGAGCTATTCTTATTTATTTTTGTTTCCTTCTCTCTCTCTCTCTCTCTCTCTCTCTCTCTATGATCCGATGAAAGCAAGGGGAGGAATTCATTCGAAAGATTCCAAACAATTTTAGTCTTTTCTGTTTTTTAATTTAAAATTCATTCAATTCGACCATTGTGATAATCTGATCGAACTAAACCGATTGAATTAAAGAGAAGTAAAAATTTTTAATCCAATTTTTTTTAACCAACCTAAACTCTCTCTCTCTCTCTCTCTCGCTTTGGCTGCTTGATTGATCGTTTTGTGGAACGTTGTACTCAACAATGATTCGTTGGTTATCTTCATCGTTTCAATCACAATCTATCAATGCTTGTTTTTTTTATTGTTTTAAAATGCAAATTTAGATGAGAAAAAAAAGCGAGTAGAAAGAACGAAATCAAGCTTGAACAATAAATTCTCCAAATGAATTCAATCCAATCGAAATTGAATCAACAGTTTTCATTCTACAATAACTCAATGCTCTATGCTATATGGTTTGCGCTAATTCAAGATAATTTTGTTTACGTTTATGTTCTTGAAACTTTTCATATCTTCTTATTGATTACCAATCGATTGAATGTTTTGTTTCTGTTTTGCTATTTTTTCTTCGAATTCAGACAGTATTTATTATTGCTGTCATTACTGTGCTATAATTTTTCGGTTCATTTCATTCCTTCATAGCTTTTAAGCTTTCGATCGATCTCAGTTAGGCGAATAATAATAATCCAATGAGTAACGAGAACAAAATTATTGCCAAACAAACTAGATTTATGTAGAATTCAAGGGGAATTAGACAAATTTAGAAACACTCGAATAAGAAGAAAACATTGAATTGTGAAAAGAAAATAAAGACTGTAATAAGAAGCTCAGATCATAATGTCGTCTAGTAGTATGTATGATTGATGGATTAATTCATTAATCCATCCATTTTTCTCTATATTGAAGAAAATTTTGTGACAAAGTTATCCGAAAAAGATCAAAAACGAACAAAATCGATCGATCAAATATTGATTAATCGAGATCGATGATAATAATAATAATAATAATGATGATGACCCCTGACCGATCGCCAACGAACAATGGCATCAAATTTGATCTTAGAAAGAAAATAATAAGATTAATTTTTAGAATCGCTGCCAGGAAACCGCTTACGAATATCTAACCCTTTCCATCTGATTGATTCTGCTTTGTTGATTGCTAAAATCCAATCTAGATTCGATTAGTAAGAAATCATTTTCTTCGCATTGATCTTCAAAAAAATAAAAAAAAAATTTCATCGATTTTCTTCCCAACCTCTCGAGAAATCTTCTTGATGTATCAATTAGATTACATCGTATTCTCCGATACATTCAATTCGAGAGATAGACTTCATTTTTCGAGGCAAATTTTCTCGAAAAAATTGTTGTTCCAAGACAATTTGAATCTAGGATTTATGACAATCTGAATCTTTATTTGGCGTAAAAATCTTGCAAACAACTCAATTGAACATTCTCATTTTGAATTTTTTCTGATCTAATCGGAAGAAAAATGAATGATTACAATGATTTTTTCATTACAAATTTTTGTAGCCTGAAGCATTAGAGAAACCGAATGTATCATTTGAGGAAATCGAGATTGCGAATTTCCAAATATTGCGAAGATTTCAAAACTTTGAAATGGAACATCACCAATCAACCAACCAACTAACTGTTAGCCACTAAAAGTTCTAGAGCGTTCGATTATGGAGAGAAAGTAGATGCCAATGTCACATCTTCATTTTTATCCTAGAACGATTATCGTCTCTCTAGATCGTCGTCAAATCGAATCGAATGGAGATGGGATATAATTTTTGTTCCAAATTCATTTTCTGATTTAAAACTTTCCCTTCGTTCAAATCTCTTCATCCGAAATGAATGATAATCAAAACTATCACACATTGACGAACAATTTAGATTTTTCGTTTCAATTTTCAAAACCACAATGATGATGATAATAATAATGACAATCTTCATAATTGTCACAGTAATGATGAGGTTACAATCGGAACATTTTTTTTCACAAAAGAGATTAAGAGAGATGTTTTTTTCTTTTTTTCGCTATCGGTGTTTTCGAATCGAGCTTCAAAAAAAAAAAAAAAAAAAAAACATCGAAAATGGATCGAACTATGGGGGAGAACGAAAACTACTAAGGTTAGCGTAATCAAAACGATTGCGAATGAAGATGACAATAAACAACCACGATGAAAACAATTTTGTTTGTTATTTGAGAAACTTTTGCCTATAATCAAGCTTCCATTGTTTTCGATAGATTAAATTGTTTACTATTGAAAGATGTTCTCTCTCCCCCTGTGAGTATGACATTATCGAAGACTCTCCACATCGAAAAGCGATTTGAGAAGAGCTAAGGAAAGCTTAATCTATTTGCTCCAAGAAAAATGTAATCGATATTCAAAAAAAAAGTAGGATGAAACCGAAAACGGAAGAAAATCTCTAATATCGGGCAACGAAAGAGTCCATCGCCTAAACAGCAATGGAATGATGGTCAAAAGAAAGCAAAAGTTGATCGAGATGAGAATCAAAAAAGTTCTCGAAGATGCTCACCGTTCAATGAATCGAATCAAGTCGAATGCTTCTGTTTTTTTCAAATTTCATCTCTTCTCTGAAGCGGAATCGATCGAAATCCAGACATCGTTTTGATGATGATGATGATGATGATGATGACGATGTGAATCATCTTGGACATTTCTCAAAATGATGACAATAAATTAGAAATTCAAATTTCTATTCCCCGTTAAAATTTTTTGCTTTTTTGGCTACCTCTCGCTCTCTCTCTCTCTCTCTCTCTCTCTCTCTCTCTCTCTCTCTCTCTCTAGCTACAAAAATAAATCTATTTTTATTCCATTGCTTGCTAGAAGTGAAAATTTTTTATGACCACTTCAAGATGATTACCTGTGAATTTACCTACGCGCAAGTGATTTCGAAATATTCGAAAGCTTTTCTATCTTCTTACTTGTTTGGTTTATTTGAATTTGATCTATTCCTCTTCGGATTTACAATCAATCAATGTTTCATTTAAGTGCTTGTATTTGTTCGAAAGATAAAATTCGTAGAAAAAAAAAATCCCTATGCAACCATTTTTTTTTTCAAAGAGAAATTAAGCCTTTTTTGTCGACATATAGTGTTCCGAAGTCGGCTAATCTTTCAAATGGTAGGAAAAAAGTTTGAGACAAACAAAATCTCAAACATCGACAGCAATTAAGCTGTTGAAATTTGGATAATAGTTAAGTATATTCGATCGAATGATGAAGATCTTTGGTCAAATGTACGAATCTACTCGAAACGATTCACTCGAAAAGGGTTTGAAGATAAGGTCAACTCATCATCGTTGTAATTGAAATTTAACTCGACGTATTCCATCAAGATTGCTTCGTCTATGATGGTGGCATTCGATCCAAGAAGAAGAAGTTAGGAGAAGAACTCATCAATCCAGAGTTTTCTTTCGAAACAAAAAACAAAAAAAAAATGAGTAAATTAATAGATGAAAGCATCACATATCAATCATCGAAAACAATTCATTATTTGCCAGACTGAAGGGTTCACATCACTGAGCGAGAATGAAGATTGAGAGAGAGAGAGAGAGAGAGAGAGAGAGAGAAATATCTCGAATGATTTGTTTGTTTGTTAGCTTGCTTTCTAGGCACCAAATAGAAAAGAGTCTCATTTATTCTCACACTACTGGATTTATGCTATGCACGTTTCGTTATTCGATGTGTCATTTTAGAATGGTTCGAGAATTTAGTTTCGAAGCAACCAATTTATTAAAGTCATCGTATCTTTTAACGAAATCGATCATCTTTAAATTTTGAAACTTGAAATCAAAGCTAATTAGCTTTGTGAAATTGATTAGTCCGGATTGAAATTTTGAGATTGAAAATGGTCGCAAAGATTTTATTTAAATTTACGATAGAAAGAGGAGAGAGAGAGAGAGAGAGAGAGAGAGAGAGAGATGGATAGAAATCAAAATAAGAACAAGAGTTGTGGAACGAGGAAAAAACGATAGAAAGAAAGAAGTTTCGTAAAATTCGAAATTCAATTCGATAATTCGGACGAAAATCGAATCGGGATCCAAATCAATTTCATCTCTGTTTATTTTTTTTGTCCTCTTTTCTTCATCTCTGACCTAGAAGAAGTTTATCATCGAATTGATGATTGTTGATGAGTTTGTTCTTTTTCATTATTTTCACGTAACAATTAAATAATCGTTCAGATTAGATTGATATTTGTTTTCGAGTTCGTTAGCGCGATTATTCTCTCTATCACATCAAATCGATCCGATAATCAAATCACCCAAGAGTCTTGATCATTCGATATCTAAATCAAAACCAACGTAACCCATTGAGCATCGGAAGCATCGATGTTTTTGATGAATAGTGATTGAAATGGTGTGATTGATTTTGTTCTATTTCCGATTTCATTTCACTCATTATGAAAATTTGAATGGAATTAAAAAGAAATCAAAACTATCAAAGCTATTGAAAATTGATTTCGATCATCTTTTTTTTTATCGATTATCAAACTGATGAAACCATCAGTTTGATCGAATCTTTTAGGTCAATCTATTTCTTGCGATCTCTTCTCAGTCTCATTCTATCCGCTTCGATAGCGAGAATAGATTCAAATCTACCAGAAATTTCTCTGACTAATTTGAAATGAATAAGTGTTGAGAAATTTCAAAACCCATCAATCGAGATATAGAATCCATCATTGTTGGTGGATTTTTCTCTAATATTTTTGCGAAGATCTTGTATCTAAATCTATCATTAATCTTAATCACAAATGCCAGATTAATGAAGATGTCTGCTTCGATTGCTATGTTAGTTCACACTATTTCATCATTAAATTATCATTGAGAAAAAACAAGCATCAGCTTCATCATTCAATGAAAAGTTAGAGCTTAGCTATTGACAAAAAAACAATGTCTATATCCGTAATCGCGAGATAATCTCAAGTTTTTTTTTCTCTACAAAAACAATCAATCCAAAAATCGAGATTTCAATTTTTTGCCTCCTTCATTCCTTCATAAATCGTTGAATGTTTTTGAAACAAAAGAAACGAACATATTCGCCATCGGAAATTGCAGCATTAATTCTTAATCTTAATTGATTATGAATCCATACCATAGTTGAGCTCATAAATCAATCAGAATCGCAAATGAGAAAGATTACGGCAAGAGTTACTGGTTACTGAATCTACACCGAAATTCAATTCAATGACATTTTTTAACACCGTCGGACAATTTTGAAAGGAAAAAAAAACGATTCAGGAGGATTTATTTTTCAGTCACAATTATTCAATATGAAATAATCATAGCGAAGTCACTATACCATCTTCGGATGAATGGACAAGATCATCGCGAGATTGAAGAAACGCAACGAAAAATACGAATGCATTCGCTAGCGGCCAGCCCAATCCAAACGAGTCCAGACAGAGTAAATATTTATTTTACACAGCGTAAAAAATTGGGTTCCAAAATAGCCATCTTCATCTACAACATATCACCAGATACCGCATTCCATTCACAACAATAGCATTAAGATTTTTCTTTTCTTTTTTGTTTCGCGCTTCAATTGCCGATAAAATCATCGTTGTATTCACACTAATGTATTGATGTTACCATCGATGTTGATGGTGATGACCTGTTGAAACAGTGAAATCAATTTCGAACAAATTCACAATAATACTAATAATAAAAAACGAATAGTTCATCAAATTTTGCGCTCTCTCTCTCTCTCTCTCTCTCTCTCTCTCTCTCTCTCTCTCTCTCTCTCTCTCTCTCTCTCTCTCTCTCTCTCTCTCTGTATCATCGGTAGACAAAAGCGAATTTAGATAATGGAACCAAACAAATAAAAAAGAAAACAGATATGAGGGCCATCTAAAATTGATTTATTGTTGTGAAAAAAATCACATTTCTCCGTCTTCTTTTACAATCTGCGAATCGAAATGTTTTAGAGCCTAGGCCTTTGAAGCTAGCTAGCGATGATTGTGTGTCACAGAACGAATTTATTTCTCTTGTAACATCATCTCGGTCGTCCAATTTATTTAGCACCAAAAGACTCTAAAACAACTACGAAACCAACAATGAGATGGGGAATAGAAATTTGAATTGATCATAGAAGGAGTTTTAATAGATTTTAATGATTCTTTGAATTTATTTTCTAGTCCTCAACACTAATCTTGAATGCGAATCCAAATAGACCAAAATTGAAATAGATTGAACAAAAGCGAATGGAACAAATCGTTTTTGAAGAATCTAGACAAGGCCTTTTGAATCGATTGATTTATTTGCTTTTTTTATTTTGTTTTTATAAAATTTAGAATATTACAAAAATTATTTCAAAATTAATCGTTCTCGAAGAATGATTGCACTTTTAATGATGCAGCAAATTTATGATGCAGGTATTCTCTAGCGAAACAATTGATGATGGCGGATCGAGGCATAGAATTTGGAACGAATCGAAATTCAAAATGATTGAAAGCATTTCGTTCCAAAAAGCTAACTTCAAAGTCATGGCCATCGATAACAAAAGAATCATCATCGATTATAAGATGGGAAATTATTATTGCTTGTATTCAATCATCGAAAGAAAAGATGATGTTCCAAATGAAACCAAACAAAAACTTTTGGACAAAATGTTGTCTCTCGTTGTCCCTCATTGTCTCTGTCTCTGTAGAAAATCACAATAAACGCATTCTCTCAATGATTTCATCACGATTCTTCAACATCAGAATGATTTCGAATCGTTCAATGACCAAGAATTGTTTAAACTGACTAGGTTTCTCTTTCGATTAATAGTATTTGCATCTCTCGATTGATTGCCATCCTTCGAGATGTAAAATTTCAAAAAAAAGAGTTAATTTCGATGTAGGTGTGAGTGATTCGACACGTAGCTAAATTTGATTCTTATAAAAAAAAATCATTCCCAAAACAATAATATTGTCTCGAGAGATCCAATCGAAATAGAGTCCATCGATTGAATTTAGGTTAGACGTGGTCATCGTTATACCTTAGATAATGATTCGATTAAATTTATCGATAAAAGTAAATGTCATCTATTCTAGGCACAAATTTTCTCTTCATAGCAAAACTTCGAAGGAAAAAAAAAAACAAAGATCGCGCACTGTGCACATAAGCTTTGATGCATATACACAATTCGAATAACAGACATAAATCAGTGAAGATAACTTAGAATGAATGAGATTCAGCATTCATCAAAGTTGGACAAAATTATTGCTGTTTGCTTTTGTGGCAACGCTATTCCACATCCGATCGATGCCACCATTCACCATCATCATCATTCTTGCTGCTGCCGGACCATCTATGCAAACATCATTTCAGCAAGATGAAAGCCATCGTTTGCTTTGTTTCACATCGGAATGATCAAATAAAGCGAAAAAATTTGATGACCAATAATGAAAGTAGGAGAAATAGCATTCTAAGAGCGTTTTGGAACGGATGCGAAGAAAATCCTTAGGATATCTTTTCACAATCTTTTCGATTATTGGAAAGAGAAAATTCTTCTTTGTCTCAACGCCGACAACCATATCATCGATCGGCTATCAATCTTTTATTAGAAAGATTCTCAATAATTAGATTGATTTAAACAATAATTAAATTCAAAAAAGACTTTGAAGTTTTAATTGATAGGAAACAAACGAAACAAAGCGGATGAATCTGTTTAATTATCGAGAAGAGATTTGAAACAAATCATACCGGAAACACAAACTAAAATGATTTGGTAACAAAAAAAAATTCGATTTTTAATCTCTGGTATGATTGCAATCAATATGATAGTTTTCAAACACCTTGATAGTGCAAAAAATTATAATATTTGTTCTTTTTTTGTTGAACATAAAATTTTTCTATTTGATTTGCGAATCAAAAACATCGCTGATGAAGATGGTGAGAACGATCGATGAATGAGATTTATGTCATTTTGATGATGGTATTCCGAGCTTCTCTCGGATTGAACACCTGTGTTTTTTTTTGAGCGAAAAAATCTTACACTTCATCACTAGATTGATTTGCTTTTTACGTCTTTTCCACGTCTTTACGTCCTTACTCGGCAACGAATCGAAAGTGAATTTAATCAATCTTTAGCTAGCTGGTCAAATCAAAGGTCCTAACGCCATTGAATTTCATCATCCATTAGAAGAAAAAAAACGCTTTCCACAAATCTTCTGAACTTTTTGAACCTCATATAATCTAATCCGAAAAAAAAATCCTATCAAAATTGAATCAGATTGATTAATGATGGATATTTGTTGTGATCGATATTCTATTTTGTAACATTCTCTTGTTCTTCTAATGAATATTTCGATTTTCCTTAAAAAGTGAATCATTCAAAGATTAGATCGAAACCTTTAGATCATCATCAGCATTTTTCGTAGATAGCCCAAACATTAATCTCTGTCGGATTTGAAAGAAAAAGAATCTCTATCTGTTATGGCTGGTGTTGATGGCGAAACAAATCGAATGAATGGGCTGGATTAAAATTGACAAAAAAAACAGAATTGAATTAGAGACCGAATCAAAAATTTGATCCCGCTTTTTCGATAGATACTACACTAAACCGCTTCCGGTTTGTGTGAGCTTCTGTTTTATACACCACCAACGCCTATACGAAGCCTGAAACGAAAATGGAAATTTAAAAAAGTAAAATTAAACAAAATCTTTGAAGAGATTCAAAAAAAAAAAACTAACGATTTCTCTCATCAATCTGTTAGGATCAATAGAAAAATTGCGACAAAAACATCACTTGTTGCAGCAATGATTGGTGGAGATTTCGTTTTCTCTATTCTCAAAACAAAACATCAATTAATTTAGGCTTCATTCTAAATGAAAAGACAATCTCAACATTCATTGAGGATTCTAATCAAGTTAATCTAGTTTCAAAAACATATTGTTCTTCTGGTGTTAATTAAAAAAAAAAAATCAATCCACAACACTTTTTATAAGCATTCAAATTTAGTCTATTTTTTCTGCTTCAATTCATTCGAATCCATACTTTTTCGGATGTGATCCTAATGATTTGATGGCGGTGAAGGAGTCGATGGCTCCCAAATAACTTTTCCACTCGGATATCGATAGTATCCAGTCTGGCATTCTAGGCCCATTTTTTCTATACTCAATCAAGATCATCTTTATAGCTATTTCTTTTTTTCGACTTCTTTCGCATATCATCGAGATAGAAAATTAACTTTGACCATCATATCGTGTTGATGGCGATGATGGTCAGCATCATTCTCGAAAAAATAGACAATAAGAAAAGATTTATTTCAATTTTGAATCACGTTTTTCTTCTCAACGTTTGCTTTGAATTCAATTTTTTTATTATTTTAGCTTTTTTGGATTTTTTTCTTCGTAAATTTCAAAATGAAAATCTCAGAATGATGGCGAAATAGAATCCAAGCGTTCTAATTCGAATTTAATCGAATTCGTTTCCATCAAAATCTCTCTCTCTTTCTCTTCTTTCGCTTGTTCTTTCGATGTTTGTTTTGTTGTTTGTGTTTGTTTTTTTTTCTTCTTAGATTTCCGATTCGATTCAATTAGATCTGACCGCAACAGACCACACTAGTCATATGTGATCATTATCTTTCCCAGACTGAAAATCTAGATAGATTCGAACGAAAAGAGAGCATTAGATTCAAACAACAATCATATCTTGCCACTTCAATCGAGAGAATTGAAATTAATGAACGAAATCACCATCATCACCATCAAAATTCAACTCTTTCAAGTTTAGGAAAATAAAGAGTCTGAAATAGAATTATTATCACAAGGATCAATTTAAATTAAACAATTCAATTCCAAACATTTCATCACAAACTTTTAAAAAATTTTCTTCGCTTCATAGTTTTTTTTTTTGAATAATCAAAAATACCGACCGCTTTATTAATTCATTCTTTAAATTGACGATTATTTCATTCAGACTGATATCAGTAAAATAGCGGACTAAAATAGCATCGAAGCAAATGTTAACTGACCCTAGAAATTCATATTTCGTATGGAATCAATGTGAGAACAAAACAAACTGAATGGGCTTTGAAAATCTGAACGGAAGTTCAGTGCAATGATCATCGGATCGATACGTTCGATGATGATCTTCCAAGATAGATGATCATTCACTTCTATTCATTTTGTTCTTCACAATCACAAACTTACAAACTTTTCGTTAGATTTCCACCTAATCTATCTTCAAAGTCATCAGTCATCGAACGGCCAAAGGATTCGGATCGATCGATCATAGAAATACTTGAACGGATATGGAAATCGAAATCAATTATCTCACTAGCTTAATTATGAGGAAGATGATTTGGTTAATCAGATTCATAGATCTCTTCCATAGATCGTATTCCGTTCAGTTGTTTGTCTTCTAATGTGTAATCTCTAAACGATGATGCTGATGCAAAGATAGTTTCCCTCTGCAGGTGATCATATCCATTCCATTCGAGATGGAATTCTTCGGAGATAACACAAAGTGTTAGAATGATGCGATTCTCCTCCTTTACTTTGATTATTATCACAATTTCAATCGATAAACAAAGTTGAAAAGATTTTCAAATTAAATCTTCTATCACAAGATCGATAAGATTTTCTATAAATTATCTGGAAAAATTTTCCTCAATAGAATTTTGTTAGTTTTGAAGTTTATTAAATTCAGAGCATATTGATTGGAAGCTTCACTAACATAATCAACATTCATATTAGTATCGTTTGTACGCATAGAATGGGATACTCGGAACAAAAACAAGAACTGGAATTACACCATTGCTTGTGCAACAAGTTAATGGTCTGTGTGTTCGAGCACGAATTCTCTACAAGGTTAATCTGAAATAAATTCCAAGAAAATAAAGACTAATTAATTTGTGATCGCTCGATTCGAATAGCTAGAAATGGGAATGTTTTTTTTTTGTTATTCGTTTTCGTTTTCAAGATTTATTTCTTAATCATAGAATCGGCAAAAACTGGTAAAAAAAAATCCTCACCATAATCAACAACAACAGCACCAACAACATCATCGCTATCATCGATCGTCATCGACTGTCGAGATTAAGTAAGAAAGTTATCGAAATCAACAAATTATCAAAACTTTGAAACAAGTATTAACATTGACAATGAAGAAGATATCTATAGAAGATACAGATTGTGAAGCTAAAGGATCGAATCAATTCGTATTGAACAAGTTTGATTCTGTTTTTATCATTTCAGTGTATCTTCCTTTCCATCAATCCTGTTGCTAGAAAATCTTTCGGTTGAATGGTAGTGAAAATGGTTCTGGTATTGGTCATCAACGTTCCTTATGGCCAAAGATTTTAATGATTCTCTCGCGGAAAAATAGAATCAATCCGTATCGATTCATATTCTAGTTTAATTTCGTATTTATATAATTATCATTACTCTAATCATCTGTGATTTGAAAATTCATAATTTAAATTTGTCGAATTGTTTGTTGAGATTTTGTTTTGAACAAAGACAAAATCAAAAGAGTCAACAATGAGATCGTTGAGCCTCAATAAGAGACCAACTTTTAGAATCGGTCGTCTCATTGGCCTCATTTTTCTCTGCCAAACAATACTCTTCATACTAGTCTATATCTTTTTTTTCAATTCATTAATCAAGTTCATTAATAATCTTCCTGGAACGAGGCATCTCGATGATCAAGATCGAAATATTGTAAGTTCATCCGATCATCAAATATTGATAATTATCATCATGATTGCAATGATAAATATTTTTTTTTGCTCTTTTTCATTTAATTTTCATCTTTCTGAATTCGATTCAAAATTGATGATGATGGCGATGGTGCATGGAACACTTTATTTTTCATTCGCTAAAGACTGAAATCATTGAATCAAGAGGCTTTCAACAGAGGACACATTTTGTACAGAGCAAAAACGGTTACATCATACAATTGATACAAATCATTAATCCGTTTGTAAAAGATCGTAGCGTTTTGCGACCGATCTTTCTTCAACATGGCCTAGAAATGTCCGGTAGCACTTGGCTACTCGCAAGAGATGGATCGCTCGATGAGAATGGTGATTACTATGAAATTATCGATGATGAACGAATCGAATCGATCGGAAGCTGTTTGGGATTCGTTTTGGCTTCAAAAAACTACGATGTTTGGCTTGGTAATCTACGAGGCAACACTTATTCTGCCAATCATACTAATTACAAATCCACTGATGGTCAGTTAGTTTGCTTTCGTTCTTTTCTTCGGTGAAATAAATATATGCGTAAAAAATGGATGACTATCATCATCTTAATCTTCCTCGATGATAATCTTCGCTGAGGATGTTGTTAATTGACAACGATTACGATCATAACATTTATATTTTTATGTTTTTGTTTTTTTCTTCGATTTCGATTCGAAATTCGTTTTGAAACAGATTTGGATTCAAATTATTGGTCATTCTCAATCGATGATATGATTGAAGAAGATTTGCCTGCAATCATCGATTTTGTTTTAGAACGAACAAACTCTTCAACGCTAGCCTACGTTGGTCATTCACAAGGTAGTTTCATAATGCTTGGCTTACTTTCAACGAAGCCAATTTATTCCACCAGAATCAAGCCCTTCATCGCTATTTCGCCAGTGTTCTATCTGACTAAAGTGGACACCTTACTAGGTTTATTCACATCTTCAATACCTGGATGGTTTTTAAGGTTTTTATTTTCGATCTTCATTTTCCGTCATCACTTCCTTTTTGTGGGCATCACAGACCAAATGATTTTTTTAAATTTATTATTTTCAGAAAAATTCCAACTAGATTTCCCCTATTTCCAAAATTCTTTCGATTCTACAGCAGCCTTTGTGAGAATGTTATGTTCAAGAAACTTTGTGTTTTAGTTATGTATTGGGCTTTCGGTTCGAATTCTGAAGTCAATTTTGATGTGAGTTTGATTGTTACACTCAATCACTCTGATCTAATCATATCGTCTTGTCTTGTCTTGTCTATAATAATCAGGACCGTATCGGTGTACAAATGGGTCATTTGATGGCTGGATCATCCTCATGGAACATCGCACAATATCTACAAATCATTGCGAATGGTGGTACTCCTCAATTTCTGGATCTCGGCGATGAAAATCTAAACCTTCAAAGATATGGTCACAAAGAGACGTTGTTCTATGATGCCTCACGAATCAATTCGTCAAATATCGCATTGATACACAGCACTGGTGATTCATTCAATATTCCTGCCGATGTTCAACGATTAAAAGAAGTTTTATCTGGTTGGTTGCTTTTTTTAAGCGAGAAAAAAGAAAAAAAATTTTAGTTTTATCAATAATTTGAAATAGTCGAGTGCAATTTTAATCTCTATATTTTTATATTTTAGTTGAGCTGATCGATGATTATATGATTAACGATACCGATTTCAATCATCTCGATCTGGTTTGGTCCAATCGGACTGGTGAATTAGTGAACGAACGTGTTCTAAACATACTGGATCTGACTCTTTAAAGAGAAAAGTATCGTAAAAAAAACAGAAAAGATTATAATAATTCACTGACCAAAGATTTCAATTCCGACCAAAAAAACGAAAACGAAAAAAAAAAATCCATTGATTTAAATGCAAACAACGACTTTTTTTCATTCGATTCGCTTTTTTGTTTTTCGATTCAATATTTATTTGGCTTTTTTTCGTCCATGTTTTCATATGAATTACATAATTTTCAAATAAATTAGACAAAACAAAAATGTTTTGTTAGCGTTTGAAAGATAAAACTTTCTTCAAAAACGAAGAAAGAGAGAAGCAGAACAGAGAAACAAATAGCCGATCTTAGAAATCTTCTAAGCTATTCTTAGGTTTCGATCAAATCAGCTTCAAAGATGGCTAAATTTAAGCAGAAAAAAAAACTGAATTGAAAGAAAAAATTTGCTCGAAAAACACTAAAGCATTTTGAACGAAGAGAAAAATTTAAAATTTTTACGCCTCTCAACAAAACCGCAGCGCAGAGAGTGATTGAAATTGTCTCGAAATAATTCATTTTGAACGCAGAGAAATCTCCATCAAGCGGTTTGTAGATCGTGGAGTTTAGAAACAGTCACCATTCAATTATTGGATCAAAAAAACTATCGCTTAAGAATCAATGCAGAAGAATAGAGAGGACCAGAGCAGAGATTTCGAAACTACCGTCATTTGTCTGCTATTGCCTTTTCGCTCTTTTGCATTTCCGCACTAAAAACGCCTCCTTCTTCAATAGGCTCGAAATCTCTGGAACCAGATCAGATCAGTTTTTTGCACCATTTTGTCTCTCGAAACTTTTTCCTTGTTTGTTGATTATGGAATAGAATTAATCCATTAGTTTCATCACCATCGACATCATTGTTGGATTTGATTCAATCTGATGGATGGATGGATGGATACAACATTCAATGGTTGTGATTTCCGTTTCAATTTCTTTTTTTCCGTTTCATTTTTTTCGACAATATTATTGCTTAAAAATTCATTTTTTTTTGACTTTTCGTTCCGAGGCTCGGTCCGAATCGAAAGATGGAGAGGATAGGAACAATAATCTTTGAATGAATCGCCATCATTGCATTTCTATCTAGACAATGATGATAATGATGGTGATGACAGATTATTTGGTCTAAAAATTTTTAAAAAACGAATTCAATAGAATTAGTGCGAGAGAGGAGGATTCATTTACAAATTTAAGATTCAGATCACTCAAAGCACTTCTGGTCTGGGGTGATTCAATGGGTTCATTTTAAAATTTTCAAATATTTCATTCAATTTTTTTTCAATTTGAGAATGGACGATCACAAAAAAAAACAATAGGAATTGTTTTTGATGCCTTAAATTTGCTCAATTATCCTCGATTAATATCATTTGCTGCAAATCGTGAATTTTAAACTATCATATCATTCGACTTAATTGGTTTAGTTTAATGTCTCGGGGATTTTTTTGTTCGTTGGTAAATTCATTCACGATGATTATTATGGAAATCGAATTTTCTAATATGTTTTGAAAAACGTTTGGCAAGCAGATCAGTGAAGATTGGACAATTGAGATTTCAATCACTTTTCAATTTCGAAAAAATTTCAAATAACTATTTTCTCAAGATCAATCATGGCGAAATATTTATGAGTTTCTGTTCGGTGATCAAATGAGCAAATCATCAATTTAATGGATGTTTGAAACTAAAAATTCGGATCTCAGATTTAAGATCTGAAACATTTCAAAGATCTCAATCGATTTCGAATCAAAGAATACAATTTTTATATTGTTTTGTGCGGATCAGTGGAACGTAAGTGAAGTTTCATCTTCGACAAAGACAAACACAAAGAAGAATGATGGCGATCGAAATCGAAAGAATAATCAAAACGAACCAAACAGTGTTACGATAGAGCCAAGGTTTGAATTTTCTATTCCACCAATAAGAAATATCTTCATCGGCATCACCAAACAAGGTTAGATTAGCTATCGTAGAAGGATTACTTCGATTTAAATTGGGATAGATATCGGTTACGTTGTTGAAGAGATCATTCTTGGTGAGCTTCGATGTTTCATCAACAGTACTATTCGAATCATTCGAAATCGTTGTTGAGAATCCAATCGGATTATCAGTTTGGAACGCTTTAGAATTGTTTAGATTTATGATCGACAAAATCATTATTGTTGTCCATAGCCATCGAATCAATTTTTCGCTAGCCATTTTGAATGAAAACATTTACAAAGTGCTTCTAGTTTCACTGCCTCTCTAAGATTGGATCGGATCCAAATTCCTAGACTGAGTTATTGATTGAAATATATCGATAGCTATTCAAAGTTTAGTTTCGTGATTTGATTTGTTCGATTTTTTGAATAATGAAATCACTATTTGATTATCGAAGTTTAACTATTAATTTGATTCGAGGAATTCATCAAGAAAAGAACAAAATGAACTCGAACGGAAACTATACATTTAGATTTTGAATTTTCGAAAGAACAACTAGTAGCTTGCCATCTCGTGTATGAGAATCAAATTGTATTTAGGCTTTCTAAGTTTATAAGTTTCTGAAAATTGTTTTTGGATCAAAAAAAGATTTACAGGAATATATATCTGGCGCAGAACTAAAATTGAATCAATTTTATGTACTAGAGAAAATTTCAGTGCCTAGGTAGAATCTTATTTGTCACCTATTTGTCATCACTAATGATTGATTCGATGATAAGAGATTGTTATTGCCGTAATTTTCTGATAAATTGCTGTCCGTATTAGATTGAACTGCCCTATCGGATTCTATATAACTCTTGTGATACATCCCACAATGGATCGAATCTCATAACATCTTAGGTTTCGAGTTCAGTTTGTTAATGCTACACACACACTAACACATTCACCTCGATTCATAGCGAAAATTTTGGTCGATTTAGGACCAGTAGTGAGAAATATAGAATGTCTTGGAATATGTAAAAGCAATTATTACCTGGGATTCTAGCCAGAAGCATAAAAACGCGAAAAGGACCAAAAATTGAAACTGGAAAATTTGCTATATACAGTGAATAATTCTTCAAACATAGACTTGACTAAATTTTTAAGGCCAAAAACTGAGCATTCTCTTGACCGGAGTATTCCTATTCGTGTTCGGTAGGAGAACAAGAATTACATCGTCTAACTAGGCAAATTTAGAATGAGAATAGGGCAGAGAGAGAGAGAGAGAGAGAGAGAAAAGTATTGGTCATTTATTTCATGGAAAATATGCCCACCTATATTCTCCAGCAGAATTATTGAAGCAATACCTAGAGAGACCAAATAGTAATTATACCATAGCAGGTAAGTGTTAAGTTTGTATCTCAAATAAGAAATTTAGAATTTAATCGATTCATTTCGACTTATTAAAAAGAAATTTCTCAAAAGAACTCAATTCAATCGAACTCAAGAGAGAGAGAGAATAGGCAAGAAAAATTTAAAAATTTTGACAATTTTTATTTATAATTTTCCAGAGAGATTCCGTTATTTTTTGCATGTTGGAAAGAAAAAAAAAATTTAGCGATTGAAAATTTTCTCTTTTCAAACAAAAACAAACAAAGGAGAAGAAAAAGAAAAAAAGCACAATACATTTTTTTGAGGCAGGGAGAACGAGAAAAGAATGGAAAAAGGAAAATCTATTTGGAATTGTCTAAAATTCAAATGTACTCGAAACATTACTGTTATGTTTCTGAAACAAAATGATCTTTTGGTGTTCAGGCTTTTCTTAGCAGTCTTTCCTTAGAATTGATTGTGAGCTCACATTTATAAAAACAGATTTTTTATAATGAAGAATAGCTGAATACATTTAAGATCGGAATTTTAATGATGTTCGCTCTCTAGATACAAGCTAATATTGTGACTAATTTCGTTCTTATCAGTCTAGAGATGACATTGAATGATTTGTCAGCTGTAGTCAATCGACAAATTATAATTTTTAATCATTCCAAAATTTCTTGCTCTTGCTGTTGCTTCAAAGTTGAAGTTCTCTAAATTGTTCAGAATATTGTTTCATCAAGATCTTTACTAAATTAGAAATAAAACTCAAATTTGAAGCTGATGGTTGTATGTTTTAGCCAAGTTGGATCAAAAGCGGAAAGAATGGGTTTCAAACAGAAGTCCAATTCCTTCATAAATAAAAAAATTCTAAACTGCTTGAGAAAATAATAGAGTGTCTCTGGTAGTATTTTAGCATGTAGGTAATTATAACAGAACAATTTTGACCGATATTTTGGATTGAATTTAATTTAGTTAGCCGAAATCTGTCAAGTAGGAAAAAAATTAGAAATTTTCAGTCGGCTTATCCACTTACTTTGTGGTGAATGTTGACTGAATATTTTGACAATAATATGGACTGCAATAATTTTCTGAGTGAATTAGTAAGATGTGTTTTAATTATCATTCAACTTTCTCAATCCTATACAAATTGATTTTTTCAAGTTTTCTTCATGGCCCGCTATGCATTCTCGATAATTTATTTCAAGTGATCAGTTTTTTTGAAAAATATTGATGAATATTTGAACAAACGATTAATAAAACGAGAGATTGAACGAAAAATGATAAGAGACGAAGATCAAAACTTTGTTGATAATATAAAGAAGAGAGATCTATTCTAGATCAATTATCGCCAGCATCGGGCTGTTCATCACCATCACCTTGTGTATCGGATGTCCAAAGCTAAAATTTTGGATTCACAAAATTAGAGGTCTGCTATCATGATTGAAAGTTCTTACAGTTAAGTTGTCACGAAGAAGCTGCATGATTAAAGTGCTGTCTTTGTAAGAATCTTCATTGAGTGTGTCTAACTCTGCTATGGCATCATCGAAGGCCTGAAAAAATGATAAAATTTAGTTTAAATCATATGAAATATCAAATGAATTGATCAATGCTTTGTTCCATGAATCAATCACTTTTTGTTCGGCAAGCTCTTTGTCTCTTTTTTTGAAAAGCTCGTTTCTACCATTGTAATCTGAGCGTTTTCAGAAGCAGCGATGATAAATTTTTCTAGGACATGAAAAAGACCATGCTTTGGAAAATTGGTTGAAGCCAAGATATTTCAAAAAAATAGCCTAAGCCATTAAGTAGACGGTTCTCCTCGAGCCAAAGATTTTTACCTGTTTAGCGAGGTGACAGGCTCTATCGGCCGCATTCAAAATTTCATAATAGAAAACAGAATAATTTAAAGCCAAACCAAGGCGTATCGCATGTGTCGGTTGTAATTTCGCTCTTGAAACATCGAAAGCTTCTTGATAAGCCTTTTGAGCTTCATCAGCAACATCTTGAGAGTTTGTTTAAATTCAAACAAAGAGCAAAGATTGAACCGAACAAAAGTGGTTGATGATGGAATATCAATTAAATTTGGATTTCGAAAAAATGAAAATAAAACGAAAACGGGAAAAATTAGAAAAATCAATGTTCAAAAAGTATAGTCACCTGCTTAGCAAGTTGACAAGCTTTATCTGGTGAATTGAGAATTTCATAAAAAAACACCGAGAAATTGAGTGCAAGACCAAGGCGGATAGGGTGCGTAGGTTGCATTTTGCTTTTTGAAATGTCAAACGCCTCTTGATAGGCTTTTTGCGACTCTTCCACCACACCTACAATCATCATAAGACATTAATATCGATTTGAAAAGGAAATGGAGAAATAGCTATTCAATAACCGTAGTAGGATCTTTTATAAAAATTTCCGGAATTCAAATTTCAAGTCTAATCTAGTGATTCAAAGAGGGCATCTTGCCATTAACTCCACACTATTTAAGGCAATGGACACTATTTCATTCAACATCACTCCATTCAAATTTCATCTCTAGTAGCTTGCTGATTTAGATCAATTAGAATAATATTAAGGATCGCTTACTCGTCCTTCGGTCACCAGTAGCGACTTCAGCCAGATATCGATAATAGTCACCCTTCATTTTCAAGTAAAAAACTTTACTTTCAGCATTGCTTGCTTTAGGAATTAGGTATTTGTCAAGAAGAGACTAATTGTTTAAAAAAATTTAATTTAGATCGGAATTCATTAAAATTAATGAAATACTAACCAAAACATCATAACAAATATCACGAAGTTCTACTTCGACTTTTTCTCGATATTCACGTGCCATTTGCTGTTTTCGTTCGGCTCCTTCAGTTTTCTGTTCGATTGATGAAATTACTCTCCATGATGATCGTCGTGCGCCGACAACATTTTTGTAGGCTACAGATAATAAATTTCGTTCTTCATTAGATAATTCGGATCCAGTCTCGGTGACTTGCTTCATGGCTGCAGCCATGTCATCATATCTTTCAGCTTGTTCAGCTAACTTGGCGCGTTGTACGAGTTCTTCACGTTCCATTGTAGCAAATTATTATTAAATATCAAATGTTTTATGAAGATATGGAACAAATTATGATGATTGGCGGTGGTAACAATAAGATGAATGAATGCAATGAAGACGAATTCAAATGAAGACAAGTGTGAAACTCAGAAGGATGAATTTTTCGGATGTGATTCCTGTTGGGATAGCAATGAAAAATTGTTATTCAAGTAAAAAATATTCACACAAATTATTGATGACTCAATGAAAAAGATCCGAGACTAAATGTTTTAAGTTATGTTAAGTACTGAATGGGTTTAGCCAATATCAATATGATTTCTATTTTGCAAATCGAACAATAATAAAAACGAACCAAATTAAATAAAATTATCTTTCGGCTTATTCATTAGTCAGTATATCATGCGAATAAATCAAATAAATTTTACTTCGAGAAAGTAGAATAAGAGTAATAGACAGCAAAATGTTGGTTTGAGCAAGAAAAACCGATATTTCGAACGAGTAGGCAAAGCGTTGATTGAAAGAAATCGGCATATAAATATCGGTGTGTATGAGAGAGAAAGAGAATGTATGTATGTCAGTGAAAAGAGAGACCACACCATTTAAGCTCTGAATAGACCATAAAAGGGAGAAGTGGCTCAGTAGAGGGCAACTACAATATCGCATCTACTTGACAAGAGGAAGAGATAGAGATTGGAAGAGAAAATGGCTGCCGCTGTTTCGTATTTTTTTCGAATACCTAAACACACACACACACTTTCATGAATTTCTCTTTCTAACCAATGTGAATGATGATACTGATTGTCGAAACTTTAGTCTAGTGAGATTGCACTCACGCAATTTTTTATTCACTCGACTCCAAATTCTCACAAGGTTAGATACGGCCAAATGATGGCACATTGCAGAGAAATTCATTCAAATTGAGACAACAGCAGTGGCATCATCAGAGAATGTCAAATGAAATATCTAGACCTAGAAATGAATGAATGCACGTAAATGCAATTTTCACCATTTCATCATTACAAGAAGAAGTGATGAATATTGAAACAGTAAAATAACTGACGGAAGTTTGTTCGAAAAATTTTCAGAATAAAAATAACGAAATCAATCGATTGACAGAATAATGACTATAGATGCTTATTATCTGTTGTTTTTGGAGCAATAATTATCGAATCGATTCTCATTAGAATATTCAATTAAAGAGGTTCTTACCTCGATTGTCTGTGCTTCAATTTTATCGATCAAAATTTGAAATTAATCAAAATTTTTTTCTTAATATTGAAGATTAGATCGCTAGTCATTCGAAAAATTTTTTTTTCTGTTGACAGAACAAAACGTTTATTGCATAAATGTTCTAGAAACAGAATTCCTCATCGGATACAAAACACTCATACTTTCCTCGGCTTTCGAATTCGAGACAACTAGGAATAAATCTGACAGTGTTGCTAGGTGCTTTCATTTCACTATTGAATTAGGAGAATGCGCAACTCAATCATCATAGTCTACGATTGAATTCTATGGAATCGAATGGGGGTGGAATCTCGCGATTCTCATTGTTCGATCTAACTTCACATTTTGATGGCGAAAAAAAAACTAAGTGGCATAGCGCTTTACGGAATGATTGGTCGCCTCAGAGATTCACATTACTTTTTTTACATAATCCTAAATCGAATGAATAGAATCAGCTAAACGAAATTAAAGTTATAAATAAACCAGTCTCGAAGCAGTTTCTAGAAGAGCGATAATTGTCGAGAGAATAGGTGAAGTGCTTGGATGCATGCAACATCTCTATATAATAAAACAAATACCACATTTGGGTTTGGTGTTGGCATATCTCAGCGTAAAGATTCTCATCTATTCTTTTGTGATTTTTGTTTCTAATGGATTTTAAACTGTAGGATTTATTATCAATAACATACACGCGTCTAGGATGGCGTGTAAAATCATTCACAAAAGTCAAGGAATCGATGCATCACTACGAAATGTCCGTACTCAGAAGAAATCTGCTGTAAGGTTTAATCCAATGCATAAGGATTTACCAACATGAATAAAGATAAGAGAAAAATTTTTAAAAATGATTCTTGAATCGCATGATTCATAATGAAGCTCGACTAGGGTCAATTGGATAGAGTTAATATTTTTTTTAAGATCTGGTAAAAATTGTGATACCGTTGGCGTCAACATTATTCAATCGATATATATATATATCGTCATCGATTGTGTCAGAATTTAAATATGAAACGATCTAGGAACGATTTCTGATTTGTGATGGATTTTTAAGAGATTCAAAATGTCGCAGATCGTTCTTTAATCAAAAGCTTTCTAAAATGGTTCTTGCGATCGAGATAAGAGTTCAGCGAATCGTAAAATCACAAGTATTTGCTGTGCTAAATTGGAAATATTTTGTTCAGCATAAATAGATACGCATGAGTGTTATTCTAGTGACTAGAATCTAGTCTAAGAAACAAAGAATATTCTGATTCAATTCGCACCGGTTTTCTCTTTATTTTCACACTGTCTTCGAATTCCAGATCAATTATTATTAAAGATTAACTTTTTGAGCAAGGGAAACACTAGCATGAGGAGGAAAATCCCTTATGATAAGCTTCGCTCTGTATCACCATTGAATTTTATATAGAAACGATAGCTTTCTACCACAACCACTATAAACCGCCAACATTAGATAATTCATATAATTGTGTTAGATTCTGGATCGTTTAGTAACACGAATGTTTAAAAAAGTTAGATCACTTCATTAGAATTTGTCGCTATGGCACATACGAAATCAAGTCAAATGAATGAAATTATTTTTCCCAGGATAGTTAAGAGAATTTCAAAGGTGAGAATTTGAAAAACGAAAATAATCACAGTTTCTGGAATCGTAAAGATTTGAGCTAAGGTTCAAAGTAGAGACATGGACTGAAAATTTTTTAATAAGCGGGTGAAATTCTGGTTTAAATTTAAAATTAAAATCAATGGACATAAAAATATCATGCGTTCAGATATCATAGACTCTTCTGTAGTTTCTAGAGGAATAGCAATCGATTCATGTTTCAGTTGTTTCATTGATGTTTCGCGGTTCACTTTCACACAATTTTCATAAATTTTCATTAAATAAGCAAAATTCCGTCAGACGGAATTCTCTGGTTGATAAATCCGAATTAGCTTAAACATTAAAATTAAAGAGATAGATAGAAAGAATTCTGCAACACTTAGAAATCAATCTCAGAAAGGTTCGAATCATCGTAATAAAGTTATAGGAAACAAATATACGAACCAAAAAAATTAATGGATAAAAATTTCAATCTTTAACAGTGAATAAAGATTGCAGTCTTTAAGTCTTAAATAACAAAGATTAATATATCAAGTTAAAGATGCTGCAAAAACCATATGATTACACACCACGTTTAAAATGAAAAATTATAATGACGATGAAAAGTAGCGAAGAGATTTCAGAACTCGCACCGAATTTGATTTTATGCAATTGTAACGAAGCCTTCAAATATGTTAAAATGAGGAGAAAAAGAATTTCCTAATCGAAATTCGATCATTAGTTGATGAAAAAACGTAAATGTAAATTTGAAAAATCATTCAAATAGCAATAATATTTACTTGGATCGAATCGAAAAAAAACAGAATTGAATTTTGCTTTGAGAATCAAGATTGCAAAAAAATGAACAATTGACCAAAACGCTTAAATTGAATCAAATATCGAAACACTTCATATCAAGATCGAACAAGGAGGTTGACAGAGAGAAAGAGGAGAGGAATATCATCACTGAGGAAGAGTAAAAAAAAAAAAATTCACTCGAATGAAACAGACGAATCAGGAAATTCGGAGGAAAAAGAGAAATAAACCCCCTCACAATAACAAATTTATGCTTTACCTTCGAAAAGGAAAAAATTATCAACGAAAATTTCTCCTCGAACAAAACGATGCTACTACTAATCGAATTCCAGATGAATAGATATTTTTTTTTTCTTTTTAAATGATGTTGCTGTCTATGTGATGGTCTTGTGACCAGCGAGACAGACAGATGGATAAACGAAAGGCATCGAAAGCGTGCTGAAATGATGAAATCCTTCTTCACTCTCTCTCTCTCTCTCTCTCTCTCTCTCTCTCGCTGTCGCAACATCGGCTATATATCGGTGTAACAGCATCACCACACACGCACATATACACACATATATCCGAGTATACACACATTACCACTGAGAAAGTGGAAATTGTGAATTTCGGTGATAATTTTTTTGCCGATCTGTGGAGAAAATTCCAGGGAATTTTTTTTCGTCCATGATCCAGTAAGCTTTTCAGGAACACATGTTGATCGATTTTTTTGGAGATTCAAAAGCGATAAAGTTTCTTTTTGGATTTTTTTTGGATTAAAAAAACAGTGTTTTGTATAAGATGCCCAAATCTAAGCGTAATCGTGTCGGTAAGTTTTTAATACCATCGAAATGAATTTCAATTAAAATTAAACTATTAAATTTTTCATACTTATGATTTCAGTTTCTTTGACTGCGTTGAAGAAAAAAAAATTCACTGACTCTAAAAATCGTCTGGTTGAAGAGGTTTGTATTGCATAAGAATTCGTTGCTGTTTGTAATCGATTTGAATATCCAAAATCTTCATGATAGATTAGAAAATGTGCAGATGAATACAAACGAATCTATGTATTTCGAGTTGATAACATGAGAAATTCCCGATTGAAAGAATTACGAACTGAATTGAGAGATAGTCGGTATTAATTTTTATTCGATCATATTCATGAGATTACTAAATCTATGTGAATTTTCTAAGCAGATTTTTTTTTGGCAAAAACAAAGTGATGATTATTGGCTTAGGACGAACGAAAACCGAAGAATATAAACAAAATTTGCATAAATTAGCTCGAATAATTAGTGGTCAATGTGGAATCATGTTTTCGAATCATGAAAAAGATGAAGTGTTGAAGTAATTCATTTGAAAAAAAGCAATTCTTTCATTTTTAATCGATTCTCATGGTTGTGCATTTAAGTTTTTTTGATAAATATAAGCATGTTGATTATGCAAGAACTGGAGATATTGCTGTAGAAACCGTGAATCTTTTCGAAGGACCACTGGAACAATTTCCTCATAATATCGAACCATACCTTCGACAGCTAGGAATGCCAACCTCTTTGCAAAAAGGAATCGTAACTCTGATGAAAGATTTCGAAGTATGCACAAAAGGCAAACCATTGACATCGGAACAAGCTCGTATATTGGTAAAAATACGGATAGAAATTTCATCTTCTATTTTAATTTTTGATTTGATTGTTCTTCTAGAAATTGCTCCAGCATCAAATGGCTGAATTCCGGGTCCGCATCGAAGGAATGTGGTCTAACAATGGTCAAATAGAATTTTTCGGCAAGAAAAAATGCATACCAAACTCTGATAATGATGATTATGAAAATGAAGACGACGATGATGATGTTGAAAATGATTGTGAGGAAATTGATAGCTCGTAGACAGGAAACAATTGATGAATAATTTTAAATTAATTTTTTGGATGAAATTGATTGGAATTTATTTCTGAAGGCAGTGTGTAAATTTTAATTCAAGAATACAATTATAAATATCTGTTGATGTGTCGTAGAATCAAGAATAAAAAGATGAATTTTTTAAGTATCTTTAATCAATACATTTGAGTAATCTTAGGTTTCTGTTTCAAAGGCATTCGAAATCACATTGTCCAATATTGGCTAGATTATCTATTAGATTCTCTTCGATTTTTTTGAATTGGCTTTGACGTGAGACACGAATCTCTATATCATAAATGCATCCTGTCCAGTACACATTAAGTGGATACAATCAAGTTTAGTGGATTCTCGTTAACAGATCTCGCAGTGACCTACCTTTGAAACCTTGTAGGCCCGATAGGGCTGTATGAGAGCTCCAATCTTCATGTCCACCGACATAGAGAAAAGGATCCACATCCAATGTTGTTTTATGCAGTGGTGTACGACCGATCTGAGGCTTTAGTTTCGAGTCAAATAGATTTGGTATCACTAGAAGCCAAAAAATCTGCTTGAATCTACCAAAAAGAACCATTTGTTCGGTAATATTTGTTTCGATTGGAGCTTTTACCGATGATTCACCTTCGAATTGTTTGGAAATTGGAGCAGTAGAATAAACAATGAGAATATAATGCGAATTGCAAACAAATCCCTACCTTGCCCAAGATTTAAACTGAGTATCAAAAATTTATTCTGATAGATCAGACTTAAAAGATTATTTCCATGATCCATCATCATCGATGAAGAAGAAGAGGGAGAAGATGATGAGAATTGGCTCATAAACATCAAAAGGCTATTATTTTGATCCAATGGATTCGGTAAGAAACGGAATCTAATCTCAAAAAACTCTTGCAGATTGTATGGTGATAATTTATATTTGATGAAGGATTTATTTGGTCCATTTTGTATAGAGCCTAGATTGTAAGATGGGAATGTTAGATTCATTTCTATTGAGGAATGGTGTTTTTTTAGAATGCAATAGAAACAGAAGAGGAAGAAAAGAAAAGGAAAGAATTATATGGATTAGCATCGGGCGAAAAAAATATACGGATCATGATCCATTAAATCAGAAAGAAAGATTCTACTGAACTGAATTCACATCTAAAACCGAGAAATCCTTGCGGACAGATGCACAATGGTTCGCGATGTCGGTGTTGATTTCGATGAAAATCATCTTCGATTTTATTATCTCCGAGCAGACAAAGACCACCATTGGAACAATAATCTTGAGTACAATGTGCTTCCTCACAGAGCCAACCTCGAAAACCGATCGGACAGGAACAGGTCCAATCGGTTTTAAGACGATCGAAGAGGCATCGGCCATTATTGAGGCATGGTTTCATATCGCATACATTATCGTAACATTCATCAATGTTTTCGATCTGATAGGAATCATGAACTAGTTTGAGTTCATTATTTAATTGTATTCTGAATAGGCAACCGTCGAAAGGTTTCAAAAATAGCTCATTGTCGGTGACTGATGGTGGCTGTCCGAATCGATACCATTCAAAACATGGAATAGTTAAATTTTGATTTGTTAACGCCTTTGATTCAATCAATTGGCCATCGTACGCATTGAAAAGATTAAACTCAACATCAAGTGATTGTTGCCGCGATTGAAGATTCATCTCGATTAAATACGGTTTACCTATTTTGATTGGAACATCATTTCCAAGATGCAAAAGATTTTGTTGATTTTGATCATTCAATTCCATTTGTACCAAAGATTTTTCCAAATATATCAATAGATTGAATCGATTAGTATAGGCGTGTAGAATCGTTCCATTCTCGTTGTGACTAATCAATCCAGTTCGCAATGAGCTCTCAGTGCGTTTTAGTCTTCGTAATTTGTAGGTAATTTTAGAATCTTTACCATTGAATCTCGGTGAATAGATTCTAGTTGTAGAAAAATTAGTCTTATTTTTTAATTCAAATTCCATCGAATCATTTGAAATCGATTTTGGATATGATGACGGTTCATTAATTGTTTCAAACGTGACAATCGATGACTGCGATCGATTAGTCTCTGGAACATCTTGAACCGATAGTTCTGCTGCTGATGTTGTAGACGGCAACGATGTGGTTGTCAGAGAACTTGACAAATTGATTGATGGTGTTTGTGTCGAAGAAAGAGAAGTTAGATCGATAGCTGAATCCGGAAACAAGTTTATGTCAGAATCGTTATCCTCGTTTTTGAGGTTCCACAAAAGACATAAATCAGTGAGATAATTCTGTCTGCAGTCGATTTCACAATAGAATCCAGCGAATCCTTTTGGACATCGACATGAATAGCCATCTATTCCATCCAAACAAGTTGCACCGTTTTTGCAATCATTCGGTCGACATTCGTCGAATTTGAATTGACAATAATCACCATGGAAGTCAGGGGGACAGAAACAACGAAACTTGTTCTCTTCTTCTCCGATGCTGTTGGTGGTCATGCAAAGACCATTATTTAAACATCTTGATGAATTATGACATTGTCTCATCGGTTGCTGACAAATGGATCCAGACCAACCTTCAAAAAATATTAGAAAGTATTCATAAAGATTAAACCTTACCGTATGGGCAGATGCATTTAAAGCGATGGCCATCTGGTTGACAAAGGCCATCATTTAAACATGGTGATGAGCGGCATGGATTCAAGAATGTTTCACATTTCGCACCAGAAAAGCCAGGTGGACAGACACAAAAGTATCGATCTCCAGGGCCATCCTTACATGTTCCACCATTATAGCATCGATCACTGATAGCAGATAGATTGCCAAACAAATCGAATGAGCAAGCATCGACATCGATCTCACAATTCGATCCAGAATATCTAGACGAAATGAGAAATGAAATTCCTAGACTTTGTAAGGGAGGCGTGAACAAACCCGAGCGGACAAACGCATTCATAATCGCCTATTTGGTCGACACAAACGCCCTAGAATTGACGATTAATCAATTCGATGATTCAGTTATCATCATCAGAGTGAATAAGAACGACTTACACCGTTCATACAAGGATTCGATTGACATTCATCGATATCCATTTCGCAATACTTTCCACAAAATCCTTTCGGACAAAGACATTTGGCATCAGGAACATCGTTGATACATTTTGCATCTGATTCGAATGAAAATTTAGAGATTTTTTTTGTCGTAAACTAAAACACTCAACTGTTCTTGCAAGGATTTCGTTCCGAAAGACATTCATCATAATTGATTGAACAATCTTTGCCAGTGTAACCGTTGTAGCAAAAACAGCTAGCTTTAGTTGGATGGTTATTGTTACTAGAGGAACGAATCGAATTTTCGTCCTCTGATAGACAGATTCCATGAACACAATTGCACGATTGATTGCGTTGCACGGTGGCTTTCGCTACCGAAATCGATGCTAACATAAACGCTAAAAAACATAGATTCGAAATGTTTAGGAAAAAATTACGCCTTTTCCTAAAAAACTCCATTTTCTCCAAAAAAACTGGATACGTTCGCTTGAATTCTGATCGCTCGCTTCTGGATCACTGGTCTGATAATCAGAACGAGAAGAAGTAATCGAATGTCGAAAATCGGAACTCAAAATTCATTGTTGAAGAATAATGGATGGCTGACAATCGAAACATTACCATTTCAAACGGTAAGACCATCATTTTGACTGTAATCTAGAAATTCAATCAGCGATTAAGAGTATCATAGGATAATTGACAACGGGCCGAAATCAAACAGAACCGATTGAGATATAATGTCCGAAGCGAAATTTGAAAGTGAATCGATAACGATAGATCATCTCAATTAGAAAAAACAAATAAACTAATCAATGTTTATCTAATTCTTTGAAACACTAAGTAAATTGTCAATGTTATTGATGACTTTAGAATGCGTTCTGACCATTCCATTTGGGGGTATTGTTCCAGAAAATTCTCTCTCTCTCTATCTCGCTATATTCGAGTATTTTTACCGACTAGAGTACTTCCTGTTCCATTCTGTCTCATCGCTATGACAACCATTGGCAATGATGGTGACGATGATGAACAGAAGGCTCCGTTTGATTTAGAGGAATTAGAAGAATGAAAAAAGTTTATTTTATAAAAAATTAAAGAAGTAAAAAAATGCTAAGGCCTGTAGCTATGAGGGATTGGATTTTTTCAACGATTTAAGCTTTAATGAAAGAATTTCGTAATCAGCATCTTGATCACAGCAACTTGGAGAGCTATCATCGATTTTGAAGCTCAATTTTTTTGTATAAAAATTGAAAGCGGAGATATTTTTCTTCAAAACGGTTACGTGAATTTTCTGTAGCCGAAATTCACTGCCCAGCACTTCGAGCTGATTCATCAGATAGGACCCAATATTATGATTTTGATATTTTGGCTCCACTTGTAATTCATAACAATACAATGATGTCTCGTCTGGTCGATATCCTTGCTCAAAACGAAAATGAACGAATGCGATAGGTTTTTCGAGAGCTTCGGAAACGAGCTCATTGCCATCATTGTTTTCGAGGTCCAAATTCGATGATGTGATGATCAAATGTTTAGCTGTCGGATGTTTGAATTCTTTCATCTTTGATTGTCTATTCCATTTCCAAGCGCTCTGTTCGTAAAGATCGCGCATATTTCTCTCGGTCAGATTGATCATCCATTGTTGCTGCTCCGATGATAATTGAAGCCATTGATAATAACGAATTTTCAATCGCATTCGATTGTCTAGATCAACAACAAGTTCATTATGATCTGGATCGTAACCATTCAAACAATGTAATGGTTGTTTGCAATCGTTCGCCAAACGTAGAATCAATTGTTTCGGAATCGTATTGTTCTGTGAGCTTTTCTTTTTGTTCTTATTTCTTGGATTATTCATCGTAAGTGTTTTTGTGTCTCCGAAACATAACAAAATCCGCAACAAAAACGATTGGATTCGGAGCGAAATTGGCACTGGGAAAAAAAATCGGCGGCATTCAATCGCCAAAACGCTCGAAGATACCGCGCGTAGAAGAGGTCTTTTTTCTCCTCTCTCTCTCTCTCTATCTTTCACTCTCTCTCTCAATCCGAATCGGAAGATTACTCATTAGGAAATTTAAAATCAATTAGTGTTGCAAACAAAAATTTCATTCTGCTTTTCTTGATGGATAAGTTTCGAGAGCAAAACAATAATTCAAGATGATGATGCTGGTCGTGGTGGTGGTGGTGATCAGGATGGTCAGGATGGTGATGATCATCATCATCATCTTGATACCAATGAAGCTTGATGTAAATCTCGACAAAGAAATCGAAATGCTTCGATTGCTTCAATTAGTGATTCAATTGTGTGTGTAGTTTTCTTTTTGTTCAAATGTCTTCAAATTGATTGAGAAGGGAAAGAAATTGACGATAATGATAAGAGTAATAATAATGTCAAATACAAGATCCGTTTGCTAATAGCTTTGTAATAGAATAATTAACCTAGATTATACCTTCACAGGTGTAGAATAATATAATAATTTACTTTGGTTAGATAAACGTTTCGCTTTTACCTAATGAATCTATTTAGGAATGGAAAAGCAGAAACAGAACAAACAACAATGCCTAAAAGCTAAAGAAGAGATGGCGAGAGAAGATAAGATTGGAGTATTTAATTTTGAGTTTCAAAAAAAAAAATTTCAGAAACTTCGAGGAATAAAATTGAAGCAATCAAACTTAGATCAGAAGCAAAACTTTTTTTTTACAAAGTTTTTTCTTTCTTTTCATCAGAAAAAAAAATTTTGCTTCGAGAAAATCAAGAAAACGATTGATCTGATGGTGATGATCATGTTCCGGAACATTGATCCAATCTGGTCTAATTTTTTTTTCTTATTTTACGCTCAAGATTTCAATTGTGGCTGTTTTTTTCCCTTCAAGTCTTCTAGTTTTGTTCCAAGTTTGGGTTAGTCGAAAAATGGTTCGATGGTTATTACGGTTCAAAAATTATTTTTGTTGTTTATGGTTGAAAATGAGACCACATCACACATCGTTCGACATCATCAATGGAAAAGATCTCGACAACATAAAACAATCGATTCTCTTCTTCAAAAGAAAATTTTTCTCTCAATTTCTTCTCATTTTTACCTCGGCGTAGATTTTTTCCTCGATGTCAAACTGTCTCCAATTCTTGCCAATTACAAGCCACAGAGTTACGATCGTCTGAGGATTTCTAGGAGCTTTTCAAGGAAAGGGACACCGTTTTGTTTCTCAAACGTTTCGCGAAACATTAGTTTAATGTGAACACAGAGCTTTCAAAGTATATTGGTCCTGGATTGAGAATGTGATGTTTGAACGAAGAGGAGATCAATTTATGAGCTTATAAGTGTCTAATCGAGTTATTCTCAGTTTATAACATCTATCTGAAATGATAAAATTACAATCCATCGAATAAACAGAAAATTCTGATGGGAAAACGAAATTCAATCCGAAGTGTTTCGATTCAAGCGGTTTGTGTATTCTTACAAATAGTTTTATTTAGATTTTCGCCAACGATCGTTGCGCAACATTCATTTGAAGAGCGAAACATTCTTCACTATGATTTACCACAACAAAATCATCATCGCCATCACAAATGGTGCAATCACTATGAATTGCCAACTTCCGAATTGATACCAACGGATCGATTATCGATCAATTACGTTCCGATCGAAAACGTACACGATGGTGATGGTCAGAATCGACCGACGACCGGTAGAGATGATCGAATCGATAATCATCATCAAAATCAAATCAGATTTACATTGCCAGAACAATATTCATTGCCGATCATCGATGATCGAATATCGAAACCGATACGGCAACAAGTAATTGTCGGTCCGACACATTTAATCTATCCTCGAGTGAGTTTGGTTGACCAATCACATTCTTCACTAAATCACAATCAATGGGACGATGATCATAGCATCTTTGTAGAGAAACCTAAGAAGTTTCGAAAACGACTAAAAAAGAGACCTTTTGTCGGTGATCAAGCAATCAAAGAGATCATCTACGCCGATCACTACAAACCAAAACATTCGACTGTGAACAAGATCATTGTGATTGAAGAGTCAGATCCGATTCTATCGCATCCTGACCGAGGTCAAAACGATCGGCAATGGGAACAAATCCACAATCCAAATCCATTGATAAGCACGAAAATGCCAGTGTTGGATGATAATCACCAACAATTGTTCTATGAGAATCACTTTCACAGCCATCATCATCTCGTACCGGAAGATCCCTATCGCAATGATTATCACCTAAGTAGGCCGTTGGTGAATGACAAACCTATTCTCACAATCAAACAATTACATGATCAATTGAATCAAAGTGATCCAACAATCTTGTTCGGCGGTGTTCTGCCTAAAGATGATCGAAAAAACTTCACAATTCAATCATCTAATGGTCATTCAACGATGGAGAAATTCGGCTCACAAGATTTTTTCGTCAAATCTAATAATTTCTCCTTTCAAAAAGATTGGAATCTTGAATCGATTTCTTCCACCACTATTGAACCACGGTTAATGATTAATGAATCGAAGCGTAATCAGAATCGAAGCAAAGAACAATTGGTTTTGAGTGGAAGTGTCAATCGTCATTGGTTGACCTCGACAACACCAACCGTCTTCTATTTCACTAGCCAGAGGAATACAATCTATACTAGTCCATTAACATTATCGCCGACACCGATGCCAACGATTCGTACCACCACATCCATGGCGATCCAAACCAATGGCATTAAGAAAAGTAATCAAAATTATTTCGATTCAAGGAAAGGAGAATATTCCATGGCTAAGAGAAAAAATTCGAGCGAAAACAATCAAAGCCTTCAATCGAATGGAATGAATAAAATCAGTAGTTTCATAATGGCATTCTGTTTATCTTTATTGTTGCTTTGCGGTTCGTAACTTTTGAATTCGATAAGATAGCCTATTATCGACTCTTTATTCTGATTCCTCTCACTCTCTCTCTCTCTCTCTCTCTCTCTCTCTCTGCTTTTTATTCTCAATTCATCAACATAAAGGAATAATTGTTCTGATATTGTACAGAGAGACTGTCAGTGAACGATTCCAGACAATATTTCACCGAAATGATCAGCCAAATGCATCGATAGAACAAGCTGATCGCGATTCTGATTCTAATGAAAATCGTGGTGATTTCGAAAATCAAATTCAAATTCATCAATGCGTTCAACAAATTAGACCAATCTCATCGACATCATCATCTTCTCAATTTGATCAACAACCAACTCTATCTTCATTACCGATTCCGTCCTCACCTCGTCTAGATTTAGCGCTATCGGACCAAAATCAGATAGAAAAAATTATTGGATGTCCAGAGAACAGTCTCGATAGAATTAAATGTCGACACTATTTCTCTAGGGTATTTATTTCAAATCGTAAAAAATTTCGAAAAAAATAACAAAAGATTTTGCATATAATTGTTCAGGCACATCGATGGATTCCTAAAAGACCACCGTTATCGAGTGATTTAATCAATAAGAACAAAGCTTGATCATGAGTACGAATGAAAAATGCTGGGCTAAGCTTTGGATTGCAAATATCTCACTCGAGCTGGATGATCATCGGCCGGTCGATTGATTGCGGTCCACACTGGTTCTCCAACAAACAACCGAATGACCTTGATGTAATCCTTGGTTTTATATTTTATTGGAAAGATAATTTAAATAAAAAATAATCATATTTGATCGATAAAACCTTTTTGTCCAACGTGAATCTATGATAAATGCCAGCAGGCAAAACGATCAAATCGTTCTTCTCAACTTTGATTCGGATCCATTTATCTTCATGATCTCTAACATCAAAATATCCGCTTCCATTCAACACAAATCGAATCTCTTCATCCGAATGGATATGTTCCGTGAAAAATATTTTACATTTTTGCTCATAGTCAGCAATTCTATCTCTGCTTAGCTCTAGGTTATCTTGATAACTATAGCCTCTATCCGAGCGTATTTTGGCATACAATTCATCTTTCTCATAATCATCTGCATTGATCTAAACAAAATGATTGTATATTTTAGTACAACTAGATTTCGAAAGGCTCCGAGAACAATACCTTCCAGTAAAGGACTCCAGTTTTTGCATAAAGTTGATCAAGATCAATGAATTCGGGAGGAGAAAGATGAAGTTCCTCTTGACGATTCTCTTCACTCACATCATCGTTCATATACCAAGCTTGGACCATGTTTGATTTAACAATAAGATAAATGGATATTATTGGACTCAAAAAAAAATCGAGAGTTTTTTGGATGAAGTCTCAAAAATTCGAGTACATTTCTACACTATTCGGACATCATATGATCAGTCATATGATCTAATTCGACAAGCGAATTCTAAAGATTTTTAAATTAGATTTCTTTTTCATCAGATAATCGAATCCATCGAGATAAAGATCTGATGCGATAATATTTTCCACTAATAATCCTTCAAAGAATGGAATATCAATTTGTTGATGATGAAATTCTACAATCGATTCTTTCGGAATATGTTAAAACACGAAATTATAAGGTAAATCTAAACGGTAAAAAATATTTTAAAATTTTGATATTTTGAATTTCTTTGTCCAATTCTTTTAGAATTCATCATCATCATCATCATCATCGAAAAATCTTAGCGAATCTGAACCCGCTGCTAGACTTAATATCGATAACAATGGCACAGTGAAAACATCGAAAAATAACAATATTCTTTGCGCAAAAGATTGGTTTCTTGAAGGTGCATTGTCGGCGTTCCAAAGCACTCGAAATGTCACTTCGTTCAGACTAAACGAGGATGATTTTGTCAAAGAAGTTGAGCTAGCGTTCCAAAAATTCATCGAATTCATTCAAGCTATTCGATCATTG
This sequence comes from Sarcoptes scabiei, assembly GCA_020844145.1. Lineage (NCBI taxonomy): Eukaryota > Metazoa > Arthropoda > Arachnida > Sarcoptiformes > Sarcoptidae > Sarcoptes > Sarcoptes scabiei. The sequence continues at coordinate 2,195,364 of CP080488.1, forward strand.
AATGTTTTTGAGGAATCTAGATCTCTGAAATCTACTTCCAAACCTATTCAATATCATCAACATGCAGAAGAGATCTGGATGACCACTTTTCCACTTTTTGTGCATATTTTCATTCAGCTCTTTGAATGTGGACATATTTCAAATGGTAAACATCGATTCGGAATAGTTCTTTATTGATGATCATTTTTAATTTTATCCCTTAAAAAAGCTCAAAAATTTTTCATGGAACATTATCAAAAGTTCACGAAAAAAATGAATCATATTCAATTTTTAAATTCAATGCAAACTTCTCTGACGAACAAGATTCTCAGTCCAGCGCTGCAGAATTTCAAAAATTTCAAATATCGTATCATAATCACCGAAGATAGTTTCAATCTTTTGAATGCATTCCTAAGAGTATGAAAAGATTACTAAGCCATCAAGAAAAAAGTTTCTAATCTAATTGATCTTTTTTCTCTTCCTACAAAAGCACGAACAATATTTATCGATTCTACAAACATTCAATTCATGTCTAGATTTTCGTTTAATGACTCGAGAAGAATTTCAGAATCAACATAATTTAAAAATGCCATTCAAATCGACGCATCTACAAAATGATACTGAAACAAGTTCCATGGAACTTTTGCAACAAACTGAAAATTTTAACGAAATAAACGAAACACTTGAAATCATCAAATCGTTACGAAATTTAGAGATGGATAAAATCGAAAAATTCCCAACAAAAGCTTCACAAACAAAAATCTGTTCATTTCATATTAAATCTAGAATAGTAAGCTCGATAGAAATTTCTACAGATTTATCGAAAATCGCGATCGGAAATGAAGATTCTCAAATAACACTCTGGGATTTTGACCTAACCGATGAGATTCAATACTTTTCGAGCAGAGTTTACAAACATTGGAGACGCATCCCAATCAAACGGATTGTTTCTGAAATCGATTTTAAATTCCATTCAGACAATGATGATGGTCGAGATGAAAGCAAAAACGAAGAAGTTTGTACAGAAAGATTGAGTGAGAATGTTGAACCATTAAGATTTCGAGGTCATTCTGGTTCAATCAATGAGATGTGTTTTCTCTACGATTCTAATCTTCTTCTTTCTTGCTCGAATGATTCTACGATCCGTAGTTGGGATGTCAATTCAACTGCATGTTTAGCAATCTACAAAGGACATTCCGATCCTATCTGGACGATCGATTCGAATAGATCTGGATCATTTATCTCTGGTGGAAGATGTGGTATTGCCTATATGTGGGATATCGAGCGAACAGTACCATTAAGAATCTATTCTGGCCATTCGATTGACATCAATGATATTAAATTCCATCCGAATTGTAATTACCTAGCCACAGCCTCGGCGGATAAATCCATAATTCTTTGGGATGTGAATCAAGTTCGTCAAGTTCGAATGTTTTGTGGTCACAATGCGCCAGTGACATCGGTCAAATTTTCATCATGTGGCAAATACATCGTATCTGCATCATCGAATGGTTCGCTACGAATCTGGGATATTTCACAAGGAAAATGTTTGCTCGATGTAGGTAAAAATGAATCTTACACTGTTCAACGATTGGCCTTCGGACCCAAAGATAATCTTTTAGCGAATTGTGGAATCGGTTTACCAATCATTGATCTTTGGGAAGATCCAATCCGATTCGCTCAGTAAGTCCAAGTCGATAAAGGTTTAGAATAATTCAATCTCTATATGGTCTTTTCTTCATTGAATTATTGTAGTTCTAATCAAAAACCTCCATTCATCTCGATTGATTTGGATTCGATTTATGATTCGACTGAAACATTCAATAAGGATGAAAATCTTTTTCATTTAAAATTTATCCGATATAACGTTTTGATGGCATTCTCGAAACTAAAATGATTTGTAATCAATTCTTGTTGTTATCAAGGACTACAAACTCTTCTTGACTCTCTTGCTTTTAAGCACACACCTCCACAAAGAGGAACCGAGTGGTTTTATTTTTTTTCACTCTGATTATATATAAAGTGCAAAATAAATATGAATTCAGTTCCAAAGGAGGGAAAAAAGCTGGTGATAAAAAAATACTTAATCCGATCGTGAATTTTAAGTTTTTAAGCGATTGCCATAAAAAATGAGTTTGTATTTGCTTTGTTCGACGGATCGAACTAGATTTGCTTCAGATTAGCTCTCTTTTCTTCAGCGTTTACAAATTTTATCGTCGAAATTTGCTTTGTCTCATTTGTAACAATTTCTTCATCAATGGCGCCGGTTTAGATTCTAGCGAGCGAAAAAAAACGAAGAAGAAGAGTATTTAAAAACGGAAAAAGAAAAATAAGCTAGAACAGAGATGCGGAAACTATTACATCCAAAACGGGTTTCTTTTGTTCTAATTTTAGAGCGGAAAGGGTTCCCTATTTTCGAAATTTCCGCACCTCTGGACTAAAATATTCTACTAACTATTTTGTATCACTGTTGAATTTAGTTGTTTTGATCCGCCGCCACTGCCACTCCCACAAAGATTGAATGTTGATGTTCGATTGTTTAGATTCGAATTCAAATTTCTTTCTTGTCTCCGCCGAATTTCACTCGGTGTTTTCAAATCGATTTGTTGAGTTTTACGCTCTAAAATTTGATCAATTCCAAGAATTAGAATTTTCAAGAAATTGAAATACAGAGAAAAAACTTACCTGGGATAGCTTTACGCTGTTTTGAATTGATATTGTTGGTGATTTTTTTCAATTTTTCTTCACGTTCTTCAATCAAATGATTATAAAGATCTCTCCAGGAATCGAATTCGGAATCATTTAGTCTTTTATTCTTGAATTCTTTCTCACAAAAATCACGCCATAACTCATCAGTGTCTTCGATCAGTTGCTTCAAAGATCAAGAAACATTGAATGATAAAGATATGAAAGTTTACAACTTACCGGATTATAGGCTTCAATTCTGCGAAGCTGCTGAACAGAACATTTCGAAAACACCGGTTTAAGAATGAAATAAGGTAGATCACCGACTTCATAGATTTTATCGACATGATTCATTAAGACTTTTATGCAAATATCTTGCAATCGAAAGACTTTAGAGACGTTGATCACTTTAGAGGAGCCAGCATACACCTGTGTCCGTCCTTTGAATTTCATTCCGGCCATTTTCATTAGATTTTTCTCCTCAACGCTCGCTCTATTACTTTGATTATGATGATTATAATCGCTCACATCATTATAGATGTATGGATCATATCGACTGGATAAGGACTGAATTATTTCCCTTTCAAAAGGATTTTCTGGCATCAATTTCGTTGACGATGATGAAGATGGTGTCTTCGATTGAATGGAACGATTTCTATTAATTAAAATTAGAATCAAAATATTTGTATTTGTTCAAGGTAATATTTATAATTAACTAATTGATAATTTGACAAAAATAAAAACTAAATAAAAAAAAATTCAAGCAGAGAAATGAAATTTTATTTAACGATTTATCGCTTACTTGGCTATTCTAGATTGATTAGCCGTTTGATCGGCAGAGTTTAGAATCGCGCTAAACATATCATTACTGCTTGAGACAAGACGATTAGAAGATGTCGATGAAGGAGTATGAGAAGCTGTGATTTTAGGCACATCGCTTTTAGATCGATTACTTGGAACGACAGAATTTCGAGAAATTGTGTCGAATGATTTGCGATCCAATTTCGGATGCATTTGGATCGCGTCAACATCACCATTTTTTGTCTTACAAATCGATTTATTCTGATGATCATTGGCAGTGTAGCCGATTTTTTTCGAGTTTTTCATCACTTCCTTATCCTCATCACCATCATCATCGTTTTCACCGAAAGCATCGCTGTTGATATTCTGATGTTTTCGTTTTTTTTCTTTCCGCCGCTCTTTTCGCACGGCTGATGATTGATGATCATCACTTTGATCATCATCCTCTCCATCATCATTATCACTTAATTCTCGATTTCGTTTAGATTTCTTTTTTTTATGTTTCTTACGATGCAACGATGAGTTTTTGAGTGCGTCCATTGCATCGTCATCATCGACATCAGCAATTTCTTCGATATTTTCATAGTACCGGTGTTGTTGGGGATGATGGTGGTGATAATGGTGTTTTTCTTGAGTGCTGTTCGAATTTTTTCTGCTCGAAATTCTTTCATCATCACAATCAACAGCATTCACATTATTATTAATATTGTCATCCTTGTTTCGATCGACATCATTGGAATTATTCACGTTCGCATTCCATTGTTCAGTTTGATTTTCATGTGATTCTTGACTTTGTAATAATTCTTTCCAGGTAAGAATCAACAATTTTGCAGTTTTTCCGACATCATTATTTTTCTCCTTTTTACTTAATTCTCTAAGCTTATAGCCGATACCAGTTTCCTGTGTAGAAAAATAATCAAATGCAATCAGAATTTGCTCGATTTGAGAAACCGAGACGTAACCTCTAGTAATTTAATTGATATCGGAATCTTTTGGAGTTTATATAAGATATGCATCGTCTATTGCGGAAAAAATAAGAAAAAAAAAGAATTTAATGAAACGATTTCGAACGAACAAATCGATTACCTTTTCAAAGCTAACACCTTTATCAAGTTTCTTTTTCAAATGATTGACAATCTCGATTTGTTGATCACTCATGATTCTCACTGATGATTATTCGCTTTTTTTAAATTTTATAAAATAAATTTAAGAGAATTGTAATTCTTGTGATGAGATGATATATTAGTTTTTCTCTTTCCGGAAAAGTGAATCAAACTTTAGGTAAAGTTTGAGAAACTATGATTCAGTGTAATAAGATCACAGATTAAGATTGACTTTGTTCAGTCTTCTAGAGATGAGTTCTTCAGATCGTCATATTTCCAGCAACGTTTTTGTGATTCAGAGAGGACAAAAAAAAGATGAATACGTTGCAGAATCATAAAATCTTTCCGTTATGGAGCGATGGAAATCTCTCTCTAAAATCGATCATATGATCATCATGTCCGATTCGGTTGATGATGATGGTCGTGGTAGCATCGAAGAAATCTATAGAATTCTAATCAACAAAATTTCAGAATTAGAATGTTTTGGATTGCGAAAACGATTATGTTCATTCGTGTGTCAAGAGAGAGAGAGAGAGAGAGAGAGAGTGTGTGTGTTGCAAAATCAATAGAAAAAGAAATAAAACTTGATCTAAATTCAAGAAAGTTGGAATCATTCATAGTGGAAAAAAACAAAAAGTTTGATTTCTTATTTCGCTTCGTCTCTTCAGCTCTATCGATCCTCACCGGCTAAAATTTGTTTCTCTTTTTCTTACTGAAGCTCTCTTTCTATAATTCACTCACCATTAACTCTTTCTATGAGTTCTCTAGTTATCTTTTTTAATTTTTTTTTCTCTCTCGATTTCTTCAATAATACTTTTGTCTTTTTTTTCTTTTTTTTTTCTTTTTTTTTTTGTTCGAATCGTTCTTGACGATGTAAGACTTCGAAATTTCGATTGAATGAGAAATGCGAGAAGATATCGAGAGGAAGAGGAAGAAAGATCACATAAAATACTTTTATCTCAAACCTAATAAGCGATAATACTGATGTGTCTCAAATGTTTAGATTGAAGAATCGGTTTAATATCTATCAATCGTAAGACCGTCAGTCTTTGTTTTTTTTCAAGACAAACAACAAAGCAAATTTAGTTATCGAAATCTTCAAACTATATACAATTGTTTTTTATTTGTTTTTCGCTTCAATAAATCTTAATGAATTGTCTCTAAATCGAGAGAGAATGTGAAAGAATAAAATAACACAAACACACAGATCGATATCTAAATTGGTGGTTCAGATGATGTTATTGCTGATGATGGGGATGATATTTTGATGATTCGTTTGAATTTTTTCTCTGCTCTCTATGTTTCGCATCCACTATCTTTTTTTCTCTTTTTGAATATTAGCACAGAAAACTTACTTTCTCGTTTAATTTCTAAATTTTCGATCCATCCAAACTCTAAAAAATGGAATGATGATTTTCAATCGAGAGTTTTGATGAAGAATAATGCAGAACGATTCAGTGCGATCCCAAGTGTTAAGAATGACTTTGAGAGAGATTTTTGTTGTTGTTGTAAAAGTTATTTTCTTATCATAGAATCTATCACATGAATGATGATGTGAAATACACGAAAAATCAAGGAAGTGGGACTAATCTTTTGAGGTTCATTTTTTTCTCATCTGTCAGCTGACACAAACACACTCATCAGGAGAGACAGACAGACAAAAATAAACTGTGTGATTGAACAAGAGAAAGAGAGAAAAAAATGGTACGGTCTTAGCTTTTTGAGCGGAAACAATTGATGCATTTATATTTTTCTCAATGGCTTAATTATCGATTTGAAACAGGAAACGCATTTTATCTTATAGCTAGGGAAGCTATTATGCTGAGAATGATCAGTGAAAATAGACTACCTACGACTATCAATGAAAACCACAAAGACAATAGTCTCATAATTGGTTAAAGATTAATTGAAATGTTGATTAATTAGAACTTTTATTGCTTTTAATAGTTTGAATAAAAATCACAATTGGGTTTAATAGTCTTCGTATTTTGAGGCTCTTTAAGAAACTTCTAAATTTGAAAATCTTCAGTCTCTTTTATTCTTTTTATCATTTGATCTTAAACAGCATAGTCGATTCAACTTATCATCACTTATTAATCGTTTCAAGATTCATTTTAAAACTTTCGGTCAAATAAACTTTCCAAATCTTCACAAAGCCAATCATCAACTTCTTCTTCTCTATCGTTATTACAACCCTGATTCAATGGTATTTTATTTGAGTGGAAGCGATTAGATCTGATAAAATTTTGATGAATTTTTTGCCATATTGGTGAATCAAATCTATAGACATCATCTTCTATAACTCTCATTTTCTTTGGCAAAATTCTTACAAATCTTAGCCCAGTGGGAGATTCATAGCAAACTAAACGATATGAAGAGTTTTTAAAAGTAAAATATTCCCCATCAAGATTGAAATCGAGTGTTGGATTCAAGCATTTCACGAATGATTTCATCGCTACTAGAAAACCAAAGATAATTTGATGATTCCGATTTGAGTCCATACATCCCTTTTGATTTCTATTGATGGATTCAAATAGACAATCGCCTTGTTTGTTATAAATTATCAGCTTATTATAATCCATCTCTGTAATTTAGGTATCAATACCGAATTAATCTTTATTCTAAGTCTGAAACAAAAATAAATAAATGTGTTCGATATTTTCAAAATAATTACACAATAGAATTTTTTTGGGTTGAATTCTAGATTTCGAATTTCGATCATAAATTTAGAACTTTCGATGATAAACATCTCGAATATGCAAGCTGTCAAATCGTGACATCAAATCCAATCATTTTTCACTCATTTTATCGATAAATTCAACGAAGTTTAAATAATTTGATCCCAAACAAATTCATAGAGCACAATACAAAAGAAGAGTGAGAAGATAAATTTGCAGGTCCATGCTAATAGCAGGAACATATTGAGAGAAACATGATGGTCTAGAATATTTCAGGTTCGAAGTTTACATGTGAGCTAGGTGAACAAAAATTCAACAATCCTCAATCATCGTCATATGATCTGCTTACGCAATAATGCGAACTATTACATAGCAAATGCAATAAAAGAGATTGAGGAGAGCTGAATGATTGTTTAATAAGTGAAAAAACTGTAGAAACTCCGCCTTGAAACTTATTTCTTCTCCTTTCTCTCTCTCTCTCTCTCTCTCTTTATCTGTTAGCAAGCTAACTGTTCATAGTTGTGCGTGTATATATCACCGATGTATTATTATCTCAGTATCTCACTTTTGATCTCTCTCTCTATCTCTATCTCTTTCTCTTTCTAGGTATTGATATTATTATTATTATTATTGTTAGTATTATTACTATCTGCTGTTTGATGTTATTGCTGAAAACTCAATGTTTGCATGTCTCCCATTTCTGCAGGCTTTCCTTTTGAGTAATCGTCTTTTTTTTCTTGGGTTCTCTCTTTTTCTATCGTTCCTCTGCTCTGATCTCCTTCACTCTCTATTCACTTGTTCCAATCGAATGGATCCTTTTTATCTCTCATTTGATTATATGAATTCGATTCTTCCAGGTATATCTCTCTATTAAGTTTGGAAGTGAAATCATTTTGTGTTTGATTTTATTTATTCTCATGATTCGTCTGTGATCAATTTAATCATTTACTCTTTCCAAAAAAGAACAAAGAATTTTCGTTGTAACTCATCTAATGCTCTCATTCGAGCCCGAGGCTATTTCTTTGCTAAGATTTAGCAACAATTTTTTCTTGATCCTTTTCTGTTGGTCATTGATCTATCTCATCGAATTGTCATCGTTTTGATGATGAAACTCGATGTCAGCAAAAATTTTCTGCTTACCTCACCGTAGCGACAATCATTGTTTACAAAATTTTGTTGTCCATCGAAAACCAAATAAAATACTTAAAATCGAATGTAGATAATGCAATGATTCGATAAAATTTCAACATCCAGGTTAGTGTATTATCAAGTTCTAAACAAATCTAATTTTTTGAATACGATCAAATCAATTCTTGCTTTTATTATAACATTCGTATCTTGATTTAAGATTACCACAAATAAGTTTCTTTGGTAAAAAAATTGAAAATTTTTAATGCTACCAAAAAAAAAAATAGCTTATTTTAGAGAAAATAAAATGACTAAATAAATTGCTTAGATTTTGTGTTTCTACCGCCAACATCACATTCTTCTTCTTTATTACTTCTTTCATTGGTGTCATTGAATCCAGGCGATTCATTCACTTCGCCACCACCAAAACAACAACAACAACCAACCGTCTAAAAGTTGTAAGTTTTGTTATGAAATAAGAGTTAAAGAAACGACTGTAAACTCTCCGCTAGAGAAGATTGGAAATTTCGAATAAATGAACGAGTCCATTCAACTTTAAGCTTCGAAATGGATCTTGATGATGATGATGATGATGGACATCATCTCTATCGTCATCGTCGAATACCAATTGATTGTTTCCCATCTAGAAAAAATATCTTTTTTTTTCTCATTCCAAGAATCGAGAGAGCGATTCAAGTTCGGAATATTCTGATCCATTCTCATCAAATTTTTCAAAATTATTTTTAGACATTTAGATCGATTGTGCAAGTGTGCAAGTGTTTGTTAATATAATGTTGAATCACTCCCGAATCTATAAATCAATCAATCAAATTTGGAAAACATTCTTGTCTTTTTGTTTTTTTTTTTTTTGTTTTTGCTTCCTCGTTTTACGATTGCATTAGGTTTGATGAAAGAAGAGAGAATAGTTATTTTTAATTTATTTTTCTTCCCTTTTCAATTTTATTTTTAATTTTGGGTGTGTTTGGGTGTGTCGTTCAAACTTTTGAAGATTATTGTAGTGTTCCATGAAAGGAGGATAGCCATCGGTAAGACTCTTCGTTATCCGATTTTTTTTTTCTCGATCCGTTTCAAAACACGATGTCTTTGATTTTGAATGGCTACATCGTGATTTTGTGTTTGGTGATAATCTTTCTCTCTTCTCCGATTTTCAATCTCTTCTTTCTATCTAAGATTAGATTTTGTCCGATTTTGAATCGGGTTTTTGTTTCGCTTTCGAAAAGAAAAACTCTAAATTCTAATTTTATGAATCTATCTAATCTCTCGTGATCTTTTCGATTTCTTTCTTTCATTTCGTTCTCTGATAATCGAGAAATTTACTCTCTTTTCTCTTTTTTGAATCTACTTGGATCATTACCGAATCGTAAAATCGAATCAAAATTCATAGAATTTCATCATTCAATCGAATAGAAAACTTCGGAAAAATATCGTTCGTATATGTGTATGTGTGTGTGTGTGTGTGTGTGTGTGTGTGTTGTGTGTTTGTGTCAATAACCGAATAGAGGGAAAAGAGTTCACACCACAACGAAACAGAAATAATTCGGAAAAAAAAAAATCTAGCGAAAGAGAATTTTGTTGAAGAATTCGACATTTCGAATTTGTGCGATCTTCCCTTCCCTCTTTATCTCAAATGTCAATTGTTGAAGAATGGTTGAACAAACTTTGAACATCATCCTTTCTTTTCACGCCAATTACAACGAAAAGAGAAAGAAAACTTTTTTTTCCCAATCTTCAATGAATAACTTAGATGATTCACTGATTAGCTTCACAAAGATGGAGAGAGAGAGAGAGAGAGAGAGAGAGAGAAAGAGAGAACGATCGGATTCAATTAGTTTTGTTGATGATCTTTTTTCGATTTTTATTGTCATCTTCTCATTTCATTGTGATTTTCATTAACACTCGAATTTCACAATTCAATTTCGTTTGAAATTCTCCGATGTTTTTTTTTTTTTTTTTTGTAGTAAATCAGAGAAAAGTTTGCAACTTTTCTTTTTCAATGGTTGAATCATTACGTTTTCTATTCGAATTCTTTTCAACTATTTCATTATGAAATTATGAAATTATTTCATTTTGTTTGTCCTCTCTTCGATTGTTCTCTCGAACACTAAATGAACAAAAAGGCAATGTCATTTTTCTTTCAAATTGAGTCCAATGTTATTTTTTTTATGAATTTTGTCCATTGGATCGTGACTTGCAAGTGAAGTCTTACAATTTTGTGAAACCAAAACGAAACGAATAGCTTCTCTCTTCCGTTTTTTGTTGTCATCTTTTCTCTCCATCTCCTATGCGAAGATTTTGGAGTTGTTTGAGAAAAAAAAAGTTTTTTATCTCCGACCGAAATTTCACATCGAAATAATCTCTACCAAAAAACAATTGTTTGGAGAAAAAAAGATCCTCTTCAAATTTTTTTAAATCAAATTATTTCCGGTTATTAATATTTTTTTTTTTTATTTTCATACCTCATTTTGCATCTCTAGCTTTTACCGTTGGCTGATTATTATTTTCTTCTTTCGTTTGCGAAATCGGATTGCATTTTTTTTTTTTGCTTTTTGAATCTTCAAGAAGTTTTGTTTCGCAGAAAATAGAGATACTAATCTAGTGATGGTTACGCCAGACTGTAGGTCAATCAAACACTCAACAAGACCTAATCTTCTCCGATGGCCTACAATAATTTGATCTAGTGTTAGGGGAAAAACAAAACGAAACAATCAAAATCTCTCGTTTTTAGAGATTTTGATCTCTTAAAATTAGAACAAATCAATCAAAAATTAATCTTCTCTCTCTCTCTCTCTCTCTCCTACTCTTTTCAATTTGATTGAAAACAAAGACAAAAACGAGATTTTGTTCGAAAGGGATTTGATTCGATTCGATCTATAGTCGATTGTTTTCTCCTCGTTGAAGATTATCGATGCCACTGTTTTGATGATCACCTTTCGATGGTTTGATCTGATTTCTTTTTTCTCTTCTCGACAATATAGATTCGCTATGTTGAAAGTTGCCCCTATTAATCGAGAGAGATAACGAATCGTTTTTTTTAACGAAGAATTTCAAAAATTATCTAGGTTCCAAGAGAAACAATACCTTGGGAAACAATTTTATCGCCAAAAATTTCTCAAACAAAACAAAGCTATTTGTTCACAACTTTCACTTATTTTCTATTTGTTCAGCTTTATTTTCTTTACGATTCTAATTACTGTTCTCTTCTTTCTTTTCTTATTTGGAATATTTCATCACAAAAGATCAAGATTGATGCAAAGATCTGTTCTCGATTCGATTTTGATCTTAGATAGATTTTGTTATTCAAGGCGAGATCCTAGACGAGAAAAGAAAACAGATTGTAAAATGATCTTTAACGTAGTACGAAGCTATAATAATCAAATAGATTTATACTATTGTTTTTTCCCATCAAGGATTACGATGTTCATAAATTTTATGATCTTTGATGAAAAAACGCGAAAGAAAGAGTAAGAGATGGTCTCTTTTTTATTTTGGAGACTCCTTGTTGAATCTATTGATCCAATTGATGCAATCCTAGAGATGAAAAGACATGATGACATCGATTGATGATTGGAAGAGCTTAGCTTGCGAGTTACAAAGACATCTGTTTAGCTTCGAAAAATCGATTGAGTGTCTGCTTTTCATCGGAATCTAGCACACAATTTTCCGAATGAAATTGATCATTTCCAAATGCTTATTTTGTTTCAACAGCCAAACATTTTCTCTTATGTGTGTGCTGTCAGATTAAGAGTGGAACAAAAAAGAAAAAATGCCTTCTCCTTAAATGGAATTTAATGAGAATTCTAATTTTAACAGAATCAATTTTGTTTCAAACGATCTGATTGAGATACCGGAATTCCACCTACTTGATTTTTCTATGTAATTCTTTCGCTAAATTGTAGCAGAATCTAGCCTTGATCTTCTCTGTTCCAATATTCGCTGATAGATTATCGGTATACGTATTGATTGATTCCAATCAATTTCTTCTCTAAATTTCACATTTTCATTAATCTCTTATAGAATTTTTTCATTTTTCACAATTTCCGATCATTCTCTCTCTCTCTCTCTCTGCTGTCTCGAATGATTGATGATGGTAAATACATTTTCCATTTTTTTTTTTTGTTTATCGAACTACATAAATGCCGTGTAAAATTTCAAGAGTAATCAATAATTGTCGTCTAATAAACAATTAAATTATTGTCAAATCCTCTAAATTGTTTGATCGAGTTCGAAAATGATTAAAAGAAAAATAGAACCGGAAATTCTTCAAAATTGTTGCAATCGCATGGAAGATTAGAAGTAATTCTCATCGAATCTCTACTCTTTTGGTTTCTAAAATTAATCAATCGGATTTCTTCGATTACTGTTTTCTTCGCTTCTATTAATAATTAATTCAATTTAACTCGAATTTTGAGACTTAGAATATTGAAACAGAATTCCTTTGGGAGCCTTCTATAGAGCTCTCTATTTTTTGTTTCGTTTTTAGCATTGTATTATCCTAGTTCTTCTTTCACATTTTTTCTGTTCAAATTTCATTGAAAGAGAATTTGTGCCAGTTTTTTACGAGCTTTTTTATTAGCCTTTCAATTTGATCGAAAAATTTCCATCGATTTTTTTTCCTTTTCCTCAAAATTGACATTTTATTTTCTCTTCATTTTTTTATCGTTCCATAGCTGCGAATAGTTCTCTGTTTTTCGATCTTTACTGAAAATAACAATGTAATATTCGGTCGACAGAGGAGAATAACAATCAAACAATTGATAGAAGACAATCAATTGCAGAAAAAATATTGGCAAAAAAAGTGAAGTAAATAAAATTATTGTTCTATGAAATTCATCTTGGTCAAGGTAAGAATTATCTTCCAACTATTTCTTCTTTTCTATCGCCAGATTGTTCCGAGATAAATTAATTATTTGTCTCTTTCTTTCCTAGCATTCTCAGTCTAGTCGTTGATCGTTTCATTCTGTTCTATTTTCTTCGATAAAATAGCTTCGAAAAAATGTTGCTCAATCAAAGAGAATCATCGAATCATTGTCTTGAACCACTCGATCTGATAAGAGGACATCATACCAGCAATGATCGTTCTCAATCACCCCAGTCCTCAATACCATCTTCTCACCATAACATTCATCACCATCTACGGGCACGTTTGCATGGACATCGTAGAGCAAAAAGCGCAGGAAATGCTGCAACGATTCGTGATCATTCTTCCTGTTACACTGCATCCGGTCTTTACGCCCATCAATCTGGTGAAAATTTGAATAAATCCTCTGCCCTGGGCACTCCAATCATTGCTATAGCGATGCCTTCGTCAGTGTTGAAAAAGACATCATCGGAGAACACATTGTTGTATGATCCACATTATCCATCTTATTACTTGCCATTATCAAATCACCACCTTCATCACCATCACCACCATCTTCATCATCATCCTGCTAATGAAGCAAATATTGTTGCCATTCGTAAACTGTCATCATTAAAACGAAAAACATTAGAACGTGAAACAATCGACGATGATTTAGATGTCGAAAAAATTGATTGTGGATTTGGATCATTGAAATTTGATTCATTGAGAAAATTTGCCACGATTCAAATTTTCGTGTTTTTTTGCTGCCTTTTAGTTACGTTACAACAAGCCCTTTCGTCTGGATATTTCAATAGGTCCAATCTGAACCCAATCTTTTTCCTAAATTCTAATTTTCGTTTGTTTCTGTTAACAGTGTCATAACAACGATAGAGAAACGTTTCGATATCTCATCTCAAATGTCCGGAGCAATTGTTTCTACTTTTGAGATCGGAAATCTAGCTACTATAATTTTTGTTAGCTATTTTGGAACTCATCGACACATCCCAAGATGGATCGGTACCGGTATTGTTGTCACAGCAATCGGTTCGTTGATATTTTCGTTACCACATTTTATGTCGCTGAAATCCCCCTTGGGTTTGAATATGAAAAATTTCGATCAAAATTATACCGACAATACATGCCAGATTCCGAAACCAGCATTAACTTCTCCGTTTCTGGAAAAAGCCAGGTATTTTTTTCTTTAATCAAAAAACGATTCAGTCAATTTCATCAATTCACTCATTTCCCCTCTGGACAGTCATTTTATCAATCTTGGCAATCATGATGATCCAAATTGTCATCAGGAATCCAATTATCAAGCTCCACAAATGCTCGTTTTTATGTTGGCTATGGTTTTAATTGGTTGTGGAGGAACACCAATTTTCACTCTCGGCACGACCTACATAGATGATCATGTACCAAAAGAAAGCTCTTCAATGTATATGGGCTGTATGTATAGTATGGTGGCATTCGGACTTGTATGTGGATTTCTTCTTGGAGGTTTTTTTATAAATGTTCACGAGAATGCGTTTGGTACCGGTACTATTCCGTCGGACATTTTTCCCGGCCATACTAAATGGATTGGGGCCTGGTGGGCTGGCTTTATTCTTCTCGGTCTTCTTCTATTGATCGTAAGCCTATCAATCCAAGTTGAATTTTTGATAATTAGATTCCTTTTTTTCTTACAGATCTCAATACCATTTTTCATATTCCCAAAAAGTTTAAAATCGAAAAAAAGGAAAGAATCTATTCTCAATGCTTCCGTTCATTCATATACTAACAGGGTCGACGATCTACAGAGTTTAAATAAGAATAAATATGGACGAAAACTTGGTGAAATACCTAGTTGTATGTGGCGATTGGCCACCAATCCAGTTTATATGGTGACCTGTCTAGGATCATGTATGGAACTAGCAATCGTTAGTGGCTTTCTTATATTTCTACCGAAATATTTGGAGACCCAGTTTAGTCTTGGTAAATCACAAGCGAATCTTTTCGCCGGTGGTATAGCTATTCCAGGAGCTTGTTTTGGAATTTTTCTAGGTGGTTATGTTCTCAAACGATTCCAGCTCACACCGAAAGGTGCAATTCAAGTTGTTCTATTTTTCAACATTATTTGTATGGGCCTCTATACAGCCTTGTATTTTCTTGGTTGCGAAAATGTTAAAATGGCTGGAACAACGTTGCCATATGTCAATTACACGTAAATCTTTTGATATCTGATATACCAATAATTTTAACATTCTTTTCAAATTCAGAAGCACCAGATTTGATAGTTTCTCTGTGAATCTAACTTCGGAATGTAATCTTGGATGTCGATGTTCTTCCAACGAACTAGAACCAGTCTGTGATCTACGTAACAAAATCAGTTATTATTCTCCTTGTTTTGCTGGTTGTACTTCGATCGACAACACTAGAGATGTATGATATTGATTCTGTTTTATTTTGATTGGAACAATGACCAAATTTTTTTGTCCATCCATTTTTATTTCATCATTAAGATACAAAATTATAGCAATTGTGCTTGTCTTCTATCTAACAATTCCAGTTCCAATCATGAAGTAACTATGGTACCCATTTTAACTCCGGGTCCTTGTCCGCAAATTTGTACAGCTATGGTGCCATTTATGGTCTTGTTGTTTATAATTACCCTTGTGGTTTCCATCTCACAAATGCCGGTAGTTATGATCACTTTGAGGTAAATTTTAAGTTTATTCTATTGATAAAACCCTTTCAATCTGTTTCTTTTTTCTTCATTTGATTAAAAGATCTGTAGCAGAAGAGGAACGATCATTAGCTTTGGGAATGCAATTTGTTTTATTCCGATTATTCGGCTATATTCCTTCACCAATAGTATTCGGTAATGTTATCGATTCATCGTGTTTGATCTGGAAAAATCATTGTGGACAGCAAGGAGGGTTCTGTTTGTTATACAATATTGAACAATTCCGATTAAGGTTTGCTCTTTGCTTTGATAAATACGGTCGTTGTCAATCATTCAACAATTTCTACTCCTGCAATAGATATGTCGGTGTTTGCAGTGCTTTCAAAATAACTGCAGCTATTCTATTCTTTTTCGATTTGCTCTTGATTTGTTATCGAGAAAAGAAAGAAACAAAACAACTACATATGAAAACATTCACAGCCGAGGAGGTGATCTCCTCAATCATTTCATTGGATCGATTATCGGTTTTTGGATGGATGAGTCCAGCGACAATTGTCGAAGCTGATGAGGAGCAACAGCCTCTCGGTCAACAACAAGATTCTGATTACAATTCTGCCATCGAAGAGGATGAAAACTCTCTAGAATCTAATTTGATTCCAGATGTGCCATTATCTAAATCGGCAGCCAACCGTAGTGAGATTCATATCGATCAAGCCTCAACTTATGATCGAAACTACCTAGGTCATAATCGATCAGAAAGTTTAGTGTGATAGAAATTGAACGAGCAAACCGAATAGTCTACGAAATTATTGCAAATCATTAACAAGCAATATTTATTGGCGACCAACAAGAGAGAAGACTAGAACTCCAAACCAATAATAAAATTAAATCTGTGATATTTAACTAGAAGAAATATGCAATCAAAAAAAAAATTTAAGCGATCGAATGAATCTTGATAATCAATCAATAATTTACTATTATTTTTGAAAAAAAAGTAAAAATCAGATAAAAATATCTGTCTAAATAATGTTTTTGCGATTTACAATTAACTTATTCAAATTTTCATTGTTGATATTTTCCCATTATCTGTTTGTTTGGGAAACAATTATATCTTTCCGATGCCTACAATCTCATCAATTAAGGCTTCCTTTACTGAATTTTTGACAATTTTCTTCATCGATTATTGACGGGCCCTAATTCATCACGGGCATCTAAGCTTCATTGCTTAGATTTGATTCATTTTTATTCCCATCTTTTAATATCTATGGAAAGATTAGAACAAAATACCATAGCCCTTGAGAACACTTCCCATCCTTATCGATCAAATCTTGATTGAAACTAAATCAAAATTTTCGAGATGTAAAGCTCAACAGATGGTTTTCTAGTATTATTGATCCATTTTTTCTGTTTATTCACTTCCGAAGAAAAGACCATCTCTTCAAGGGAATCAAATTTTCAAAATTATGAAATAAAAAAATAAGATCATATCGCATAAAAGGAAGAGATTTTCATTAGAAAGCGAGCTAACAAAAGCAATCTCTAAAATTCATCGAATTATTTCCTCACAAAGAAACTTAAATTTTGTTCCCAGTAAGGTACTCCGATGAGGAAATAAGTTGAGAGATGAATGATGATCATCATCGAGAAGATGGGCGATTCGAATTGGCTCGAATTTACAAGAGCAGTTCTAACCGATACCAACTAAATCTGGCCACTAAAACTTTCCTAGATTGAATAGCGGAGATCAAGGGAAAAGGAACCTTGTGTCGAGATGATAAGATGAGATGATGTTAAGAACATTTCTCTCTCTCTCTCTCTCTCTCTTTCGCTTTATTATTTATTAATTTTTTTAAATTTTTGATTTCAAGGTGAAATCTCTCTTTCTCTTTCTTTCGAGCTTCAATTCATCAAAGCAGATTGATTTTTTTTTACCTCTCGGTTTCTTTTGTTCAGAATTGAATTTGAAGTTAATTTTTTTTCCTTCTCAAATCAGCATCTCAAAGCTCTTTTCTAATTTCAATCGATCTGAGTAGAATTTAATTCATTTTCAAATTTTAAAGCTCAAAAGAGTTTCACATCATCAAACTCTATCGGGTGAAAAATATTGAAAATTTTTTGTGAAATCCAAAAAAAAAACGATGTAAAATTGTGTTGAGAATTGAACGGAAATATTTCGTTTCTCTTTTGTTCCTAGCTCAAAAAGCTTTGAGAAATTTTCAAAAATATTTTGTGAGAAATAATCGATATCGAAAAAATACGCAAACACTGAAATATGAGAGAGAGAAAAAAAAAAGAAAGAAAGGCCCTTGAAAAAAAACTCATTCAATGAGAGTGAAAGTTTAAAGATTTTCCCCATCTAGACCATCGAAGCGTTTACCTGATTGCAAAGAGTAAAGTGCAGTGACCTGTGATTTGTATAACTCAAACAAAACCGATCAATCTATCGACCATGAAAATTTCTTTTGATCCTTTATGGGCCCCGATCTAAGAAGGCCTAGACAATCTGTAGTCGAAATTTGGAACCGTTCAAAATTCCATTAAATAAAATCATCCCATATGGTGTTGATCTATAGTGTTTTATTTTCTCTCTCCAACTAGACATAAATCGACATCGAAACATTTAAAAGACCAGACTTGACCATAGGTCATCCATACAACCACCAACATTGTTTGACGACAATCGAAAACAATCAAAAAAAATAAACTTGTTTTTGAAATACAACAAAAAAAAAAAAGTTCGATACCCTCGTCTTTTTTTCAGCACACCGACACAAACACAATCGTTTGTCTTTCGGACTTTTTCAGTCTGACCTTTGGTCTGATTAGACAATGCGATGTGAGATGAGAAGACCATAGAATACAAATCAGACTTTTATTGAATAAAATTAAATTTTGTTTTTTCTCTCTAATTTAACACTAAAATGATGTGTTTGGTGATTGTCAGTAGAGAAACGTCAAATCTCAAACAATTTCGGCAGCAAATGTTGTCTTTGTCTGGAACCAGAGGTGAGTTGATAACCACCTCAGATGATCTAGATCACGTCTGCTTTGTCCTGGTCTCAACTCGTTCTCTTCTTGATTGTTCTCTAAAAGTACTGTATTTTGCTGTGAAGAAATTCCCATTGATTTTCACAATTTTATGTGATTTATTTCGCTTGACAATCGAGAACGCAAAAAAAGATTTTTGAATGAATTAAGAAAAATATCCCACTCAAAAAACAACAACAGTCCAATGACAAGTGTCATTGGCTTTTTATTTAGACAACAAACATCGATCGAAAATGGACCGTTCGCTTGAACATCGCTGGACAGTTTCTGTGTCCGTCCTTGAACTTGTGTCGATGATGAACGAACAATAGCGAAGAATTTGGATTGGAAAATGAAAATCCAATCACCAGAATTTGTTCTACGACACAGAAAAGAGATTAATGCACACACACAAACCGAAATCGTCAAACAGCAACGATTGGCGCTATGATAATCGAAAATAGATCGGCTATGGTTATGGTTCACTAGTGATCATTACCGATAACAAAAATAGGCATCAGAGATCTAGATCATCTCTATGATGGTCATGATGATGGTGATCATAAACTAGATCTTAGATGATTGATCAATTAGATTTTTTTTATGGCAGAAGAAGAAGAAGAGTGAAGAAGAAAATCTCTAGATCTCCGGTTTCTATATTGATGGAGTGTGGTGATCGAAATGAGGCGAAAAATATTATTAATAGTTAACTATAATCATTAGGAAATTGGTTTGAAACAAAAAGGACACAGTTATTTTACTTGGTCCTCTTCGAACTAGGACAATCGAGATCTCTCTCTCTCTCTCTCTCTCTCTCTTCCTTTCTCAGTCAGATTGTTCCACTGCATCTGCAATGATTGATGTTGATTGTCTTCTATTCGATTGTGGAAAAGGTAAAAAAATAGCCATCTGAAAGGGTTAATTTATTCTATTTTTTTGTGGAGCCATATGTGGGATGCAATGAGGCCCTAGAATGATTTATTTATTGTGTGAATGCTATCATCATCATAATCTCAATCGTTCATCATAGCTAGGAAAAAATCGAGATTTTCAAATCATCGCGCTGTTAGCATTAGATTTTTGAGATCAAACATTCAAACACCGAAGAGAGAGAGAGAGAGAGAGAGAGAGAGAGAGAGAGAGAGATGAACGAAGTGCCTAGAGTGTATATTCATTAGTCCCTAGCTCCTCTTCACATTTTTTAGCAATGAAAAAACGAAAAATATAGAGATTAATGAATGAAATGTGAAGTACACAGCAAACACCTCTCTTCAGTTTGATTGTGAATGCAAAACTTCAAATTCGTGCTTTTTGGCCGCCAGAAGAGATTCGTAAAATGATTAATAAAATGGGAGATAGAAAATTATTAATCAGTCTCTTTGTTGCTCTCACTCTCTTTGCTAAGTTCGAGATTAATTGCCAAAAAGGATTTATTCTCAATCTCACTAACATACAACATCGATATCGAGGAGAGAAGAAGGTAGAAGAAGAAGAAACAATTTTTTTTTTTCGCTAATTTGATTCTCTTTGAGAACTAGAATAAGAAAATTGTTTGGTCATTGGCTAGATTTTAGATTGTAGATTAAGATTGAGATTGACCATATAAATATTGCATAAGAGAAATGTGATCTCAGATTCTTATGATCGGAATCGAAAACGAATTCAATCGAATCTTCCCCGCTACTACTGGCATTATTTGGCTGTTTTTTTTTTTGGTTGTCTCGCATTAGACTCCATTCAAAAGTGTATTACATCATCATTCGTTAATGATTCTTTTGTCGAAGATTCAAGTGTGTGCTGTTCAATGAACACCGCTTGCTCTTTATTCTCTCTCTCTCTCTCTCTCACTCTCGGTGTCTCACTCGCCATCGTCAATGTGTGTGTGTGTGTGTGCATGTCTCTTCATTATCTCTTTAACTATCGAAGACTTTGAACGAGAAAAAAGCAACAAGAAAAAGTGAAAGATTTTCTAGAGCCGAAAAAGCAAAAAACCCAAAAGTGATAGTGTTTGAGACCGAACCAGAAAAAAAACCACAAACGAAGAGAAATACTGACGACAACTTTTTCGGTGTCTCTCTCTCTCTCTCTCTCACTCTTGGTGTCTCACATTCTCCTCTTCATCAGAATCATCATCATCTTCGTTTCTACTTCTTCAACTTCGAACATCGAATACGAGTATTGAAAAAAACACACACACACACAGCACCAGCATCACAGACACCACTGGCGTCGGGTCGTATTTTAGCGTAGAAATTTTTTTGCAAACCGATTGAGAAGAAACATAAAATAGTTATAATCATAATAATAATAATAATCTCGTAATAATTTTGTTAGAGTTCAGACAACTACACTGAGAGATATATAATCCCAATCGAGTTAGTGGAGCAGTGTTGCAAAGAGAGAGAGAGAGAGAGAGAGAGATCCAAAAATATTTAAATCGAAATCTTCGGTTTCTCATTTCGATTACTTTTTTTTTCTTATTTTCTCTCTCGTTTCTCTTCCCAGATTTTAGAGAGTGAAAATGAAATGAAATGATTTTTTTCTCGCTTTCTAGTCTTAATCATTTAGTTTATTTATAATTTTTTTGTTGCTTTTGAATTTGATTTTGTTGTTGATGTTTTTTTTTCAATTTCACTTTCTCTCTTCAACTCTTCTGTTCGTGGTCCGTTTTCGTTTTTTTTTCTCATCTTCTACTCATTCTACTCTTTTGCTTTTCTTGGAATCGATATCGATGATGATGGTCAGTTCTCAATCAGTCTATCGATTTAGAATTGATCCATCTAAGATTTGATTTCTTTGATGCCGATGCCGCTTTCGATGATGAATAGCGATGTGAAATTCTGATGCCACTCGAAAGAAACCCATCCACGTTGACCATCATCACCATTTATATCTATAAATGATATTAGATCATCATAAATAATTATTGAGATTTTCAATATCATCACCTTGTACATCATCATCAAAGCGTCTTGTGAAACATCGCCAACAATCGTTAGATTCGTCATCAAGGGCCGATTGTAATTCCATTCTTTGCCAAGAGCAACTTAATTAATCGCTAGACAAAATGTCTCCCTTTATCGATCGCAAGCAACTATCGAATGGTCATAGAAATGACGATCAAAAAGTCGACATCGACAATAATCTTGGGTGCATCGATAGAATCCCTAGAATATCCACATCGAATGCCAACAATAATAATCAGCTGATCAGTGATCTTAAGATCAAGTCGGACCGATTTGATTCATCAACACCGACAAAATTTTCTATAGTTGAAGATATGAAAGAATTAGATCGTGATATTTCTTGTGGAATTTTCCGATGGCATCCACAATTTCTTCAGTGTTTGGCGAACAAAAAATGTTTCCTAGCATTATTCTGTTTGACTTCTGTGCTACAAGGAATCTATTATACTTATTTCGTGAGCGTTTTGACAACAATCGAAAAACTCTATCAAGTTCAAAGCCGTACCACAGGGATCATAATGAGCTCGACCGAAATCGGACAAATTAGCGGTGCATTATTGCTGACTTATTATGGAGGACAAGGACATAGGCCTCGATGGATCGCCGCGGGTATGTTAGTGTTCGCATTCGCTGCTCTTCTCTGTTCCACACCGCATTATCTATTTGGTACCGGTACCAGAGCTAGTCAATCAATCAGCAATGTTTTTGATGCACAGCAATCGTTCGCTAGCACACCTCCAAGCTCATTATGCGTGATGAACTCCAGCATCAATAATCATAATGATGATAATCTATTTTGTAGCGAACAAAAATCTGATGGTTTTCTACAAACGAACCGCTCCACCGATTATGTTTTGGGAATATTTTTTCTTAGTCTTTTGATGATCGGTCTTGGAACAACTACAGTAAATACACTCGGAATACCGTATATCGATGATAATGTTGCTCCTAAAGAGTCTCCTCTTTATTTCGGTATCACAATTGGTGTCAGAATTTTCGGGCCAGTATGTGGATTTCTTTTAGGCTCGATTTGCACTAGCATTCCAGTGCAATTTCCATTCGGTTATTCAGATCTCGATTCGAATGATCCAAATTGGATTGGTGCATGGGTATGTAAAATTCTCTTTATTTTAAAATCGATTCATTTTAAAATCGACCATCGAATTTCTACAGTGGCTAGGTCTGTTTTTGGTCGGTATTTCTTTAGCAATTTCATCGATCCCAATGATGCTGTTTCCGCGAAAATTACCGCAACCAGACCCAAGTAGTTATTGTCATAAACAACAACAAAAAGAACAAGAGAATATAAATAAATATTATAAAAATTCCATTGCCAATCATCATCATCATCATCATTCCGATCCAAATGATTATAATCAAAAATTAATTACCAAAGAGCTTGATAACACTGAACTTGTTAAATTCGCAGACATCGATTCTAATACCTCATCATCATCATCATCATCGACATCGACGATTCCAATGTCATCCAATAATCATGACCAATATGTCATCGATACTGAAGCAGATGATCATCTTCTCGATGAAACGACAAAAACGATCGTACAAAAAACTGATTTCGATGATAATTTCACTGGAAAACACCCGATGATTGATTGTAGTCTCAGTAGGAGCAGCACGAATGCATTCGATTCAAACGATTCTCAGCCGACGTTTCGAGGATTCTCTCAAGCTTTGAAACGTTTATTGACAAATGATATTCTTCTTTGTAGGACAGCTAGTTCTGTTCTGCATATATTACCAATTTCCGGTCTCTATACATTTCTACCGAAATATCTTGAAAGTCAATTCAAATTGACTGCTACGGATGCTAATATCATTGCTGGTCTGGCCGGTATCTTGGTCATGGGCATCGGAATCTTTGCAAGCGGAACATTCATGCAAAAATTCAATTCATCAGCGAGTTTCGTTGCTAAATGGATAGCTTTCGCGGCATTGTCTTATGTCATCGGAATGGTTTTGTTGATGTTTATCGGTTGCTCCAACACTGAATTCTCTGGTCTCACAAACGACCTAGAGTATGTTTCGTAAGATATTTTGATACCAAAATATTTTTTTATTCAATTCTTTCCTTTATAGATCCGATTACTTCGTTACGATGTCGAATGAAAGACTAGAATGTTCAGCTAACTGTAATTGTCCATCAGGACGTTTCGAACCAATCTGTCTTGATGGTCGAACCACTTATCTTTCACCTTGTTTAGCTGGATGTAGCACTATCTATCTCAACAAAACTATGGTAAGCAACAGCGAATAAAAAGAATTTCGAAGACGAAATTCTAATCGATTTTTTAATTAGAAATTCTATTCAAATTGTAGCTGTTTAGCTAATCATTTTCCACCGACTCGATCTGAATTCGATGATATGTCAACATTAATCAAGCCTGGAATTTGTCCTCTTCAGTGCAATACTCTTCCATTGTACATAATTATTTTTTCATTAACTGTATTGATCCATTCTACCTCTGAAGTTGGTTCAATGTTGTTAACGTTACGATGTGTTGAACCGAGAGACAAAGCAATGGCTCTAGGATTTCTTTCATTTGCTACTGGTCTTTTTGGTAAGACATAAGAAACTTTAATTTATTCGATTAAATGTTAAGTAAAATTTATTTTTTAAAGGCAATGTTCCATGTCCAATCATCTACGGTAGTATTGTCGATTCCACTTGTCTTTTTTGGGAAGAAAGCTGTGGCAAACGAGGCGCTTGTCGTCTTTACGATTCGGATCGATTCCGGCAACTCTTCCATGGCATTACAGCCTTCATAATGCTTTTGGCATTTTTCATTGATCTCATTGTTTGCTACAAAGCATCATCGATACAATTTCATGATGAACACAACGAAAATGGTGATGAAAAAAAGAAAAAATCATCTAGTTCTAACAGAATTGATGGAGAACGATTGATGATTGAGAACGGTGAAAGTGATTTGATTAAAAAAAACAATTCACTCTCTATCGATTTCGAGAGGAAGTGATTGCAAAAGATTTTACAAATTTGATCGAAAAATGGTCTCCATTTTTACCGCAAGTCACCACCAATCAACTAGATTCTACTTGCTCTAATCATTTCTTGCTCAACAAAATCGGAAACAATTCTTTTACAATTTTCCCAAATCCTCTTCATTTCAAATCACGAAGCCATTATCTTGTTTTTTTCCTTTGCTATCTGAATTATTATTTTTTTTGTTACTGAGTGTTTTTTTCTGTTTTCTCTCTGAAATTATCTCTGTTTGTCATGTCGTAAAACATTCAAACACACCTACAGTGAATTTAAAGAATACAGTAGGTGTAAGGGTGTATTTATATTCACTGTTTCATGAATAAAATAATAGTATTTCCGATTGAATTTTGGATTACAAATTTTGAATTTCTTCCGCTCTAATTTATGTCGATGGAAAAATTGGATCGTCTTTCCTGGCGATCTCTTATCATTCGGATAGTGAAAATATTTTTTTTTTCGCTTCAAAATTTTCAAACTTTTGGCGATCATCGAACTCTATAGATTTTTTTCTCTTTCGCCATTCGCTCTATTTTTTAGCTTGCAGTGTTTTCGCTACTCTTTGCATCATTATTGCCCTAGAATCAAATTTGTTTCGTTTTTTAGCAATCAGATTGAAATGGATTTGTTTCCATTTCTTCAAGATTATGATTGAATGGAGCAATAAAACTCCATTAATTAAATAGAGTAAAAATCAATCCATCGCTATGCCATACAGTTATTTTATTTTGAATTTCTTTTGATTTGACTTTTTGCCGATCAATGAAGATCATCATTTCGATGCTTTGAAACCTAAACAAACAAAATGCATTTCGCTCAATTTAGATCATTTCATTTTGCATTTCATCTACCAAAAAGACTAAAATACAAACAAATCGCGTGATGATCATCAAAATATCAGCACAACGAAAACAACCTTGAACAGTGTCATTCACATTCGGATTGATTTCAACCCAATCATTTCGAGTGAAGCTGAATCATCAATATTATTACGTGAAATTCTTTCTTAATCTTTTTAAATATGAGAATTTTATTATGGACCAATTATAGATACAAAATGAAAGCAAATTATTTGTCAAAGCAGATTAAATACAAAAGAATTTGGAATTTTTTTAGGACGTTGTCGTCTTTTAATCTGATTGATTACGAAGCCTAAATTTTTTGTTGGATGATTTTACATTCGAAGATGAGGTTAGAGGTGTAGATTGTGTACTAGGAGTAGGTGTGGATGTTCTCGATGATGAACTTTTTTTCCCAGTACTTGTCCGTGAACGTTTTTTTGCCGATCCGATTTGCAACGTAGGTGTTTGAGCACTACTATCTTTGCCTGGAGTTCCAGTGGTTTGGGACGATAGTTTTTCAGATTTTCTTTCAGAATCTTTATGACTACGTACGGTCGATTTTGGCTCGATTTTATCAGCTTTCTCCGAATCAGCTCGATCACGTTTACGTACGGTATTGATCTTCTCAATTGAAACAGCCGACGTTGATGCATCATTAGAATGTGTTGATTTACGTTTTCTATGTTCTTTAGGTTGGGCAACGGTGTTGACAGGAGTTGATGAGCCTGATACAGTATTATCGTCACTGATTTCAGAGGAAATCTCTGTTTTGATGGTACTCAAAGATGATGAATTTTTCAAAGCCTCTTTTTTTAAAATAGATTCTTTAAATTCCTCTAATACATCTAAATTGAAATCGACTATCTCGTCTGAACTTTGATATTCGTTCGGCCTAAAAAGAAACTTTAGATTGTAATAATTTCCTAATATTTGCCGAAACTCATCGATATTCAAATTTCTCATTGTTCTTTTATTGAATTTCGCTAATGAAGAGATCATTTTGAAATTCTTATCGACGCCTAGTGGAAAATCAGCAATTATGGAACAAAAAAAGTGAAATTCTTCCAAAGGCGATAATTTTAATTTCTCGTTCGCCATTGGTAATTTCTGTTCAACGATATTTTGGTTCATATCATTATCGGCAATCATTTTGAGATATCCTCTAGGCCACAAATACCAGGAGAAATTGTTTATAAATTCTCCAACAAAAAAGCAGTTTTCAAGATTGAGAAGATCATAAAAATGAAAACATCCAATATGTGCAACTGAAACGATCCAAGCGGTCTTCATAAGGGAACTGAATCAAAATAGACCCCAAGTAGAGCGAAGCTTTTCTTGATTCAAAATCTCGATTTAGATTAATTTCATTTAATTATCAAA